>OX276393.1:25054653-25644447 GCA_946251805.1 Cybosia mesomella
TTTTTTTGAAGTCACTCTTTAAAATAAAGTTTTCTTAAACGGTTACAAAATTGCAGTGAATTTATAGTGATCTCCAAAGTGAGTCCATAATTAGAAAATCTATTCAGCAAGACAGTGTTCAAGGCAGAATGTAAGTTTACCTCCTAAGTTTTGAGAAACTGTTCCGAAAGAGGTTAAACAGAAAGAAAACTTCGTCAGGCGTCTTTGGAGGCAGTTTGAATTTTGTTCACCGGTTTTATTAGGTTAAATCTCAATTACCGGTTGCTAGGAAAACTCAATAAGATGTTGTCGTCGCTTTTCTATGTTTAAAATATCAGTAGTCTTGCAGAGGTCCGGCAGTAATTGAGTGTTGAAAGTTGAAATCAATTTAAATGAAAAACTTTTTCGTTGCAGTGCTTCATCTGTTTACATATTGCAGCATTGTAATGGATGTCGATTTTTGGGACAATATCATCATGTCAAATATTTAAATTATCATTTCAAATTAATTGAGAACGAGAAAGAAACTACAGTCAAACAATCATAAACAACCCCTGAGAGTACTTTTGGCAACTTATGGTGTGTTCTTCTGTATTCTTGTATAATGTTGCGTGTTGTGAGGAATTGTTTAAGATTATGCCTACGGCTACATTCTTTCATCTCCCTACTCGCCTAGGCACAGGGTTTACCACCACGTACCTTCTGTGGCTGTGGTTTAAGAATAACTATTTCAAGGTTTGCAAAGTAAGTTTTCAAAAAGGAACAATAAGTTTTTTCCTAAGGATAATAAGAATAATGTAATTATCCACAGGTAATTCAATTATTTACAACATAAACGTGTACCGTCTTATTGGCAAATTATAAAAATTACAAACGTTCCAACCTTCGGTATAACCATAAGTACCGAAGGTAACTACCATAGAGATCGAGTTACAATAATAAGTAAATATAGAGGAACGTAGTTGTTATAGTGTTATTAGTTTATGGTAGGTCGTGACAAAGCATCAAAAATATTTCCAATCGTTTAGCAATTAATCAATTGCTTTAATGGTACAGGACAACGTCAGTAAACATAAAAGTTTATCATTTTATATAGTAATACTAGCGACCCGCCCCGGCTTCGCACGGGTGCAATGGATGTTATTATACATATAAACCTTCCTCTTCAATCACTCTATCTATTAAAAAAAACCGCATCGAAATTCGTTGCTTAGTTTTAAAGATTTAAGCATACAAAGGGATATAGGGACATAGGGACAGAGAAAGCGACTTTGTTTTATACTATGTAGTGATAAGTATATAAGTGAGAAAAGCTCAACACAAATATATTTTTACGCATATCGCATCTGATTGCCTGCCATTGTCACTTTAAATTACTGTTATATAATAATACTATGCAGCTTACATTTAACTTACCCATTATGATGAGGCTGACATGTTTCTCATGTTATCATTTTCTGAGTTATTTTACTGATGTTTGTGTTCTACATTTTGTTGATTTTTGTTTTCTATTTTTTTTTTGATCCTGTTTGAAGATGTCACCACTTTGTGAGAGAACCTTGTAATCCAAAGCATAAGTTAAATCTTATCATGGGTACCATAGTTGAAGAGCACGCCGCAATAGCGGTGGTAAGCCCATCATGGAGGATTGGCTAGAGAGGCGACACGGAAGCCTCTCGTACCGATGACGCCGGTGATCTCCGGTAAGTGGAGCTTCGGAGACCACCTGCATCGGATTAGGAAGGCGCCAACGCCTGAGCGCCATCACTGCGACGCGAGCGAGGACTCGCTTGGCTGCGCACGCTGGTGGACTGCCCGGCGTGGGAGGTACCGAGGCGTGACCTCGTGGCAGCCATCGGGGTGGGCGTCTTCACGCTCGGCAGCATGATTGCAGCAATGGTGCGGAGCACGAGCGCGTGGGCCGCCGACGCCTCCTTCTAAGAATATGTAATGCTCGAGAAGGAGATGGCGGAGCGCGCCCGGGAGAGATTTTGAACTCTCCTGGCCCGCCGAGCCCGCAACATGCTTGCCGCGCGTCGCAGGCGACTCAGGCGCCGGAGGTCGCTTAATGACCTCCGTCCTCCATGAGCGCAGGCCTGGGGGAGCTCGCGCAAACTATTCAGTTTAGAAAAAAAATGATATTAGAAACCTCAATATCATTTTTGAAGACCTATCCATAGATATCCCACACGTATGGGATTGATGAAAAAAAAAAATTAGTTTCTGTTGGGGAACCCCCAAAATTTGTGTTATTTTTTTATTCTTGTGTGAAAATCTTAATGCGGTTCACAGAATACATCTACTTACCAAGTTTTAACAGCATATTTCTAATAGTTTCGGAAAAAAGTGGCTGTGACATACGGACGGACAGTCAGACAGACATGACGAATCTATGAGGGTTCCTTTTTTTGCCATTTGGCTACGGAACCCCGAACGGAAAAGTAAGTCCGTTTGATAAGAGGAACAGTATACTTTAGTTTATATTCTATATTTGTGTACATCTATATTTAGTGAATACAAATTTATCTTAATTGCGCTTTTATATGCATATATTCCTCGAATTTCATGAATTACTTAAAATAATTGCAAAAATTGAAGTAAAAGTATTCTAATATATACGTACACTTATTTTTCCAAGCAAACGTTCCGGCAGCAAGCACGGGGATGAAGTGTTTTCGTTTAATTTCCCAGTAAAATGGTCTACCCTCTTCAACGTAATTACCGAGCGGCTAACTGAATGTAGGTATCGCTTCATCACCGTCTCATCTTTTCAAAGTATTTTTGCATTTTCAAAAGGTTCATTCTCATTTTTTTTGTTAACATACTTAGAATATAATTGAAAATTCGATTGAACGATTAATATTTAATGTAGCGTTGTCGGTTTTCAGAGAGTTTCTTTTATGATTTTCATTTTCCGTTTACGGTTTAATCGGTCAATGAACACTCTTAGAGAATTATTTAAGCTGAAATCGGATTAAATAATAACAGTAGTGTTTGATAGTACTAATGTTCTATGATATGCAATAAGTATTCAAAGTCAAAGTCAAAAATCATTTACTATGCATAGACCATAATAACGGAACTTACAAAACGTCAAAAAAATTGACTCATATTTAGCAAATGGACCACCGGTTTGAAACGCGGGCCTGTCCTGAAACGACTCCGGCAAGAAACTCAGCGGGCAGTGTTTTTGGTCTATTTACAAACATGTTTACTTAATCTAATTACAATATTTTTTTAGTAGTATAGTGAGATAGTAAACAGTTCATATCCAGGCTTGTTTGTCGTTTAAATATTCTTGAATTTTATTATAGCCTTTTTGGCAAAGTTTAATCTTAATTTGACTTTTGAATTTGAATTTATGAATAGGTGAAGCCTTCATTTCACTAGGGAGCTTGTTGTAAAAGCATATACAGTTACCCTGGATGGAATTACTACTACTACTACTCCTCTTGATAACCAAATCAAGTGTCATTCGCTGAATTATATTGCTGGCGCTTTCAGTCCCGATATAGAGACTTTCAATTTTTCTTCAGTTGCAACCGAGGAGATCAAAAAGAAAATTCTCTGAATTAAATATAACGGAGTGATAACATAAGCCGTCGTATGATTGTGACAATTCTCGATCAATGGCTTCCGGCAATCTCCCATATAGTTAATTACTGTCTCTATTCTGGAATGTTCTCAGCTCTTTGGCGTAAAGCCTTACATTATTCCATTGCCTAAAATAAGCAATGCTTTACTCCCCAGCCACTTTCGTCCTATTTCCATTCTTCCTTTCTTGTCAAAAGAGCTTGAGGCCTGTGTGCAGAAACAACTTGTTTTGTTTATCCATCAAAACAACTTGCTAAACCCTACTGGTATGGAGGCTACTAAGGTAACAGTGATTGTCTTATTCGACTTTTCCAACGCCTTCAACACAGTTAGTCACGATATCTTGCTATCTACCCTTTCCTATCTTTAAATCTCCCTGGAAGCACTGGAATTTTTCTCGAATTATCTTCAGGGACGCCAGTAATCTGTTCGCATTGATTTCTCATCGAACTATTGTGTTCTTGATTCTGGTGTTCCTCAAGGCGGTATTCTCTCTCCCTTGTTATTCTCAATTTTCATTAATCTCGTTACTTACAACCTTCGATGTGCGTATTTTTTGTATGCAGATGACCTGCAGATTTATGCTCAAGCACCTGCAGACGACATAACAGCAGCGATCCGAAATGTGAACAAGGATCTGGAAACTTTAAAAAATTGGTCCACTAAATTCGGGTTAACCGTGAACCCATCCAAGTTTCAGGCTGTCCTGGTAGGTAGTAGTAGGATTACCAGCAAAATTGACATTAGAGCACTGCTAGCAGTAATGTGTGACGGCACAATAATTCCGTTCAGTGCATCGGTAAAGGATCTGGGGCTCTACCTTGACTCCTCCCTTGACTGGCGAGTGCAAGTCACTAACTTGAGCCAAAAGGTAACGAGTAGGCGTCGTGTTCTATACCGCTTAAAGAACTTTCCACCAAATTTAGATGAAAGTGACATTGGTCCAAAGCTTAAACTATCCGCTGATTGACTATGGTGATGTGTGCTATTTTAACCTGAATGCAGACTTTCTCGACAAGTTAGACCTTCTTCTTTATAACTGTATTCGATTCATCTTCAATCTTCGAAAATATGACCATGTGTCTTCTTTCCGTTTGAGATGGCCAACTATTGTAGATACTTAGTCATCATTTATAAATAAAAAAATAACGTTTCATTCCCAAAACAAACCCTATTTTTTTCTCTTATCGCCGAATAACATCTGCATAAAATAAACTCAAAAGTTGGGCAATTAACTAATCTTGCACTGCCTCATAAATAAGTTGGCACCAGACATTCTATAGCTATAAATTAACTTGAAATTGTAGTTAATATTTTTAAATGTCAGTGCTAAACTTGAGAGGAATAAATAATGACCTCAAATCCTAGGAAATTTGATGGGTTCCACACTTAAAGCCGTCATAAATTATGAAAGGAGATTATTATAAAAAAAATCCACTGCATGCATTAGAACTCGTAGGTAAACGAGTACAAAAAATTATTATCATAAGAATCCTGTCGCCAATCCCTTAAAAAAGGGCGAGACCCAGCAATGCTAAAATGTAAGCCAACCAAGAACAATTGACTGGCTTGATTAATTTTCATTGGCAGATAAAGCGATGCAGGGCGGAGACAGGAGAATCTGGTTGAGCTGGTGACGCGACGGAGGGAAGGAGGAACAGGCAGAACGGTTTCAACCTTGGGTCGAGCTGCACGTCTCGTAGAGAGCTCCCGAAAGGATTAATAGAAAGATTTGACTAGTTAATGCTAGTCCGGTTTAGATAATTTTATTTGTATTGTGTAAACTAGTTTTATTCACTAATAAAAAAATATAAAAAAGAATTGTATAAGAATTAGGCGGGATAATAATAAATAAGTTGGAGCAGAAAGCTGGTTTTTGGTAAAGTATACAAAATTGCTTAATTTTAGTGTTCAAAACTTTGTACATAGAGTTTTATAATTAACTGACTTTAGTAGCTAAACATAATCAAACGAGTTATTAATAATGGACCTGTGGCGTATCTACTCAACATATTTACACACACATACACATTCACGCACAACATAATTTCAGCACACATTTACTATACAATATAAGTATATATATCTGTCGACACACCAATACCAGTTACACTTACATCCTTCTACTTATTTCGTATATAATTTATTTATCTATAATAATCTATCAACACACGGTTAAACGGGGAACGCCGAGTTTATATTAGATAGACTCGCGGGCTCTGCTGCCGTCCAAAGCGCCCGGCGCACCGTGCTGCGCGTGCGCCAGTCGTTAACTTAGCGAGCTCAGTGTGCCGCGACCTCTCACGCTCGATACCCGTGTCGCTGGCTAAACCTGTCGCTGCCGCTTTAGCCCTTGTCGTGTGCGTAGTTTGTGCTAATTACTCTAATTTGTTTCTATCTGTTTTTCTATTAACTGTCTTATCTTCGTACGACTTCTTCTTCCTACTTGTGAACTGTTTATTTCTACTGTGAACTATTGTAACTGACTTGCTTGTGTACTTGTCCTATTAAACCTTTTCTATCGCTACCTACACCTTCTGGTTATTATTTCTACAACCGGGCTAAGCCCCTATAGACCGATAAGGAATACGAGCTATTGTTTAAATACAGATCGTATTGGGAACTAACAGTTTCATACATATGTATTATAATAATTATTTTAATCATTATTGTACTGATAATGTGGAAATGTCTCAGGACAGCACAGACGAGAATGATGGCGATTCCATTGGATCCCATACAACCATCTAATTAAATATAATGAATTGATCAGCCCATACAATTCATGAAAATTGCATTAAATTAAAAAACATATATTATGAACAAAGTTTTGAACTGATGTGTTTATAAATGTGTATAAACTGTTTTAATTTGTGTCTGTGTAAGATGAAATTGTAAAGATATTCAAGATCAAGTTATAAATCCTGATAATAAATTGCTTTTTATAATGTGCTTGATAACAAACGATAACTAAATTAAGTGCACAATCATGTTGTTCTGTTCTAAACAAAACCATATCCGGGATTAGATTAAAGGATAATTAACAAGTAAATAACATTTCATCGAGCACACAATAACTATGAAAATTATTGTGCATGTAATTTTATCATAAATAGATTTCAGTCTTGTGTAAATATTTGTGTTATAATTAAGTATTAATGGCATACAAGGTTTTTTCATTTGAGCTTTCGTTTTTCCCTGTATTTTTGGCCATAGGAACAGAAAGTTCGGTCTAGATGTGACTCTAATCGGTCACATCTGATCTAAATAATCCACCCAGATTCTAATAACTTCATTTATGAAATAAAAATACTTAATTTCTTATATCTGCTATTTCAATGGTTTAGAATTAATTCCCTTCCTCATTTGGCAATAGTAAAATGGAGTTTTAAAGGTTGATAATTATTCAGTTAATAAGATCACGCTGAATGCGACTTACATTGTAAATAAAATGTATAAGTACAAGTCTTATCCGCAAAACACCATCATACATGCCTAGGCTTATTTTATGAATTATACACGAAGCTAGAGATTCTATAAATGAGTTTGAAAGATTGATGAGTCAAACTACTATCTGACCTAACTGAATGAAGCCAATTCTATCTAAGGTTCAAGTAATAACTCAAGCTATACTCAGACACTATATAACTTCTAGTAATCAAGAGTCTTGGAATTAATTTCAAGTATGCAAATGCATAATATATAACTGACTTTTGAGCTGATGGTCTCAATTGAACACAAAAGGGCACGCAACAGACGGAGAGATCGAGCTGTTCGTAAGTAATTAATCTATTTAATAACAAGGATCGGAGATGATAGCCTATCACAGAGTCTGGAGACTAAATTCATTTAGTCTATTTAATAATCTGCAAGACAGTGGTTATTTCAATGCCTAAGTCAAGGATAGCACATTTTATATGAATTAAAACTTGCAATTAGTGTGGGACTTTAATACCAATAAAGGCGCAGACGGGGTGACGTTCCCTCGCTGGGATTCCGGTGGATATCTACACAATAAAAGGATTTTCATTGTGAACCTCCAGCCATAGCGGAACCTCAGATCGGCCTGAACTTAATAAGCAGTTCTGAGTCAGAACTGAACTGTGCAGAGGTTGTCGGAGTTCGCATCAAATCTGGGCATAAGCAAACACATTCCTCTTTTACCGAATCAACTCCGATCTCTATTCGGCCGAATAGAACCCTAACTGATATATATATATATATATATATATATAATAATATAAAAATTAAACAATGGTTACGGGGCTAGGCAGCTTTATTTTTTGGACGTGTTAATTGACCGCTTCTCAGCGATGAAAAGGAGTTGAATTCGAGGCCCCATAATCCTATACGTAGGAGCCTTGAGCCAGGCCGTAGGGTGATCCCGTAAATGCCAGAGTGATTTGGACAGCGAGATGACATTGTCATTGACTCAATTAACAGACATATACGCTCTTCAGAAACACTTACTAGACCTAATTTCTCATAGTACATTACTAACTCTAGACAATCTACTCATGAAGGTCTTAACGACTTCTTTCCGTAAATTACCTAAGGGTCCATTAAAAGTAAGCTGAAGTGAATATATGACTTGTTATTTTGGGAATACCATCACTACAATGCACACTTGCATAATCCAACGCCATTGAATTAATTTCATTTGCCACAAAGACCACCCTCACACTCAAAAGCATTGAAGTTATCCTGTAATGAAGCAACTAAGTCCTTACACATAGATTCAACTATATAAACGATCACATATCTGGGCTTGAATCACCACACGTTCTCAGCTTAATTGGCTGCCTATTCGTCATCGCCGTAAGTTACGCTCACTTACTACTCTTTTTAACGTTCTCCACTCTCCTACATCTCCTACTTACTTAACTTATTCCTTCCAACTGTTATGTTCAAACCATAATAGGAATCTTCGCTCTTCAAATAGCCGTCTCCTTTTATGCCCTCTCCATACATCTGGCTTCTTAGGCTCCTCTTTCTTCGTTCAGTCTGTACTTCTGTGAAACGCTCTCTCTATTGAGATCAGGATGAGCACGAGCCAGGATGTGTTCAAGTCTAGAGTACGGCGGTTGCTTTTCAAAGAGTTAGCAGAGACATCTCAACGCTAATTGTATATTCTGTTTTGTTTTATATATATATATATGTATACGTTTTATATCTGTATTATCTGTGTGGATGTAATAATTATTATTTTGGATTAATTGAATGTAGATTTCATTTTTATGCTTGCCTCGTTCTAGCTGTGCACCACCCTATGGTTGATTGGTAGAGAATGCCTAAGGCATTAAGTCCGCCAATGTACTTTGTGCATGAAGTTAAATAAATAAAAAAATACTGATCTTGTGAGTCGACTATCACATACCACAAGATTGTTTTTATGTCTGGTATTTATGTTATGAATATCACATAGTTTTAAGAAATTGGAAATGTCTTTTCAAACATACAAAAGATTTTCGAAAATATGCTGTGACACTACAGTTAGAATGTTTATTTCTTTAAACTTTTCTCGGAGGGAGACTCTTGGGCCCAAATTATAAATTGCCCGCACAGTCCGCTTTAGCAAAACAAAGATTGTATTTAAATCTGCGGCATTAACCCAAAGGGGAATTCCGTAGCTCATAATACTATGAAAATAACTGAAATAAACTGTCCTAGCAGTATTTACGTCCGTTAAAGTCCTAATCTTTTTTACAGCGTAGGAAGCAGAACTTACACAACTTTAATAGCACGAATTGCCTGATGTTTCGGCCAGGTAGCACTAGCCGTGGTCACAGACTGACTGGCTCAATGGTGTTCGCCCTGCGTCATCAAGTTTATGAGGTAGAAGGTTCTCGATATTTTCATATACCCATGTAAGGCCACCCAATCACAGTGTCCCTATTTTGTAAGCAAATTGCCAGATGCTTATACCAGTGCTTGCACCAAGGCCTGCAACGTGAGGCTACCCGTTACATACGTAATGTAATAATAACAATTACTATTATTAATTTGCCAGATTGCTGATATTTTCTGAAAACATTTAGTAAATTTCTCAATAAATTAAAACAAACACGATGAAAAAATAGCGGGGCGGATTACCGTTTTTCTATATCTGCAAATTATCTATTTGATAATTTAAAACTTCACCCATGGGAATGCATTATCACGGACTTAATGCCTATGGTATTATCTTCCAGTATACCTAGGGGTGATGCAGAGATAAATTGAAGTTTCCGCACGGGAAAAAAAAGAAAAGGTACTCGAATGGTTTGATGTAACATTTTTATTGAATGGTACAGTAAATAGTTATAAACATTAGTATCATATACAATAAAACATACATACAAATATATTCTTTCATACTTAACTATATATTCCTATATCTATATATATTCAAGCATGCATAAGACTTAAATATAATATAGTAGTGATGTTGTAACTACCATGGGTTATGATAGAGCTGGTTATATTTGCGTACTGTGTACAAATGTATAGAAATTAAAAAAAAGAGATTTCCGAGCACATACTCTAATTAAGATATACACAACGCATCAACGTAGGTTCAATCCGGGATTGCAACAGGATTTTGCGTAAAAGCCCTGCGAGGCTACAGTGACCCACTTTAGTACATGGATTACGTACAATTGCCCCGTTTTCATACGTACAAATCGTACGTTTGGTCGCTTCTTACGCTTATCCCGTTTGATTGCAATGTTTTCGCAGAGTTTGCAACCTGACAAACAACAATAAAAAAAAAATTGTTCCAAGTCCAAATGGTTCTTCCAGATGTTTTTTCATTGTTTGAGCATCTAGGCATTGGCTGGAAGAACTGGTAGTAATTTAGGTTTATAGCTTATATTCGTTCAGAGTAATGTTGAATTAGCCATAAAAATATGAATGTAAGACTTAATTCAAAACAGTACATTTTTAATAACATTAAATTATAATTAAAACCAACTGTTTCGTACTAACGTCTACTAAGACAGGTTAATCCGAATTTAAAGACCACACCAACAAGATTTACAATTTAATTAAAAAGTCTATGTACACAGAATTAAAATTTTACAGATCTTTTTTATGACCTTAACTTTGATCTAATTGGCAAGAAATATTTAACGAATTAATTTTATAGGCAGATGCGAGAATCTGTGAACTCTTTTGTTTTTGAAAATATATAGATACCTACTTATACCCAAGTAAAATTTTAATAATAAATTGAAACCGACTGCAAAAATAAAAAAAGTGCAGAAAAGTGAACAATAACTAAAGCACGATGACGACTAAAACGACTTTTATATTAAAAGATTACTTTTTTCTGCCTTTTAACACGTTCCGTGCGTTATGAACTCTATAGGGCCATAGACGATGTGACTTTCGACGTTCTATCTCAGTAACTATTGATCAGAACCGCAGGCGAATTTAGGTGCAAGTACTACATTTCACTCACTAAGCCTGGTCTATGTATATTGAAATAGCTATACATTCTATAAAGTTATTACATTTTGAAGGCAGGCTAATAATTTAAGGGTATGAGTTGTATGGAGATCATAACGCACCCATGGAAAGTGTTGTATTTTAGTAAACTCATGGAACGTGTTAAATGTACACGTTCGTAAATAATTTATACAAAGGAATTCGGGTGAATCTACTATGAAACAGTAACATTTAATGAGACAAGCAAAAAAGAGGAGAAACGTCTATCTCATCGAAGGAAAGCATCAAAAAGATTGGCAAGACTATTTTTAACGCAAGACGCAAAAACGACGGGGTGTTATAAATTTGACGTATCCCTGTGTGTATCTGTCTGTGGCATCTTAGCTCCCGAATGGATGAACTGATTTTTAATGACCTACCTTGGTAACAGGATGGTAAAAAAATTTAAGATACGTCGATAATTTTACATTTTCTATTTTTTTCTGAAAGAGGGAAAGGGGAACTCCCCGATGTATTACGATCCTAAATCTAACACTAATGAAATTAATATGGGATCACGTCGAAGCTAAAGCAAACCCAATACAAAAAAAAACTAATGAGTCCATAAACGACGGCAATATAGCCTAATATATATAATACTTGTACCATACGGACGTTATGTTATATTATAAGATTATGTAAACAAATGCATACAATGATATAGCAGCAATCACGATTGATTTGCTACCATTTATTGAAGAGTGCCATTATCTGTCTCCAAAACTTAACATCAGATTTTTACGAAATATATATGGGACCATTTTAGAATAAATGTCTGCCTAACAAAAAAATAATTTTGCAATTCCGTCTACATAGGAAGACTTTTTACAAAGGTGACTAAAAAAGCGCCTCGGTAATTTCTCCAGTTCATTTTATGAGCAGAATCGCCTGCAACTGATCGTTTCCACGGTTGATTTTAGTCACCAGCCGCATGCGGCCGGTCGCCGCTCGGCCAAAGTCTGATGCCACACAACTTTGGGGCTTGCGGTTTTAGCCACTTGCGACCTAGCCGAATTGCCATTTAGATAGTCGATTTTCACCGTGCGGTGAAAAGTCTAAAGTGACTAAAGAGTCACCCGTGTAAATGTGGCATAATCTAAGTTTTTGTAGTTTACACACCAGATAGCTATCAAAACAAGTAATTTGTAGTTGATTATTGTTAATTTTATTCCTCCTTCACAGAGCTTATCACAATATGTGCGTAAAAAATTGCGTGAATATTTAATGTCGCAGTTGAATAATCACTTAATACTATAATTTTATGAAGTCGTAGTTTACTTGTATAGACTACGACTTCATAAAATTAAATTACTCTTACGTTATGTTCGATTCCAGTATAACACTAGGTAAAAAGAATAATCGGTAACGTAAAATTGGTATTTTTTTGAGTCATCTATCCACTATCATTATAACTATGCATGTATTCCTGTTATACATTGACTGAATGAGCAACTTAGAGTTTATAAGTCTATCGGTTACAACAATTGAACTAAATAAACAAGTGTCCAACAGTGACTTAGCTGAATTTTTACGACACCCTTGGGAAGTTGTACAGCGGTTTGTTCTCGGAGAGTGAAACTTCCCACAGAGCAGTTCATTTTATGTATATGAATTCAATGAAATAAATCCTTTTAGTCAAGGAAATTTTTAAAGCCTGCAATAACAAATATAATAAGCTGAAGTTTATTTTCTACTAGCTGCTTTATCGGTTTGACCCTTGTGCTTCTATATCATTCATCCGAGGTTGCAATAATTATAGTACCTATGATAAACCTATGAGAAGCACAAATAATAAGCTACATAGCACTGTCAGTATCAAAGCGGGTACCGGTAAACTTACTATTTGGAATTATACAGGGCTCAAAAGAGGTGGTTTTATAAAAGTAGATCAATTTTCAATGCTCTAGTGCAGAGGTTCCCAAACTTATTTTGTCTACTGCCCACTTTGAGACTAAATAAATTTTTAGCGCCCCCATTTTTTCTCCTACTTAAAAACCACTATAACTTCAAATTAAATTAATTAATTGTTGTGAGCTATATTAGCGGAGATTAAACATTCATTCTAAAATAGACTTTTACTATAATCCGCAAGAGTTAACTTGAGACCTGAGCATAGTTAGCAAGTTAGCAAGTTAACTTTTACGGGCTACACCTGCCAATGAGAATGATTATTGAAACGCAACTTTATAGTATTCAGACAGAGTATTTTTTATTCAAAATAAAACAAACATTATCGATTCTTATATAAAAACGAATGTGAAGGATGAATCTGATGCTGTTTAATAAGTTTGTTGATATCAGGTTCCAATTTAATTAAGAACAGCCGCAAGTCACCACGTTCGGTAACATGCAAACGATTTCTCTTTTTAGTAAGCAGCGTTGCCACAGCACTAAATCCATGTTCACACAAATATGACGATGGGATTGCTATCAAGAATCGTTGAACGATTGACCACAATCCAGGGTACAATTGCGGGATCGGTTTTTGTAGCCAAAATTCTTGATAGCCATTTTAGAACTTGATTTTTATTTCCTAGTTTGTTGTCAATTCTATAAGTTCTTCTTCCAGCTGAGGTGAGATTGCTGTGTTGACATTTGAAAACAGATCTAACACCCAGCCTGGTATTTTCAAGTTCAAAATGTCCTGGTATCGTTCGGTGAAGTCAATGTGGAGGTTTTCCAAATGTTGGCAGTAGGCAAACAAGTCGTCGTTACTGCAGGATACTGATAAATTCGGAAAATTGTGAAACTCACGTCTGCCCATATTCTTTTTGTGTAGAAGCTGTTTGGCTGCGAAAGCAGCAACGACATTTTTTGTTTTAATTAGATTTAGTTCATCGCCTTGCAGTTGGAGATTCATGTCGTTGAACAATTTATACAGGTCTGTCATGTAAGCTATATCATTTTTTGATGTAATGAGCTTGTTGCGCAATTCTGTATCTTGAGTTTCCAAGAACTCTATCACAGAGTCAAACAGGTTGTAAAATCGAGTCAGACAATTGCCTCTTGATAGCCAACGAACCTCAGTATGGAGCAACAAACGGTTGGAATCTTCGTTATTAGTAACACAAAGCTGATGAAATAATCTATCATTTGAAGAGCTGGTACGGATTTTATTGACTGCTTTGATGACATATTGCAGTGATTGAAATAGTCGTTCACATAAGTTTCTAGCAACCAAATGTTGTCGCAATGTACAGCAAGTACATCTGGAATTTTATTTTTTAAGTACCCTATGAAGCCTTTACCCTGTCACAGACGGAGCGCCATTCGTAGCAACTGATATAAAATTTTTCAAGGGAATCTCTTTCTCATCACAAAACTTTTCCAATGTATTGAATATGGTTTCGCCTTTTGTATCGGTCTCTAAATTTCTAGCAAACAATAGTTCTTCACATAATTTCTCATGTTTGATAAACCTCACGTAAGACAGCAACAATGCTTCATTAGTAGGTAAAGTGGACTCATCGAGCTGAATTGAGAATTCACTAGTCTTCAGATGATTGCACGATGATCCTTCAATGTTTTCAGCCATTTCAACAATTCGTCTTTGCACAGAATTATTACTCAAAGGAATTTTTCGGATAATATCTGCGGCCGGTTTATGAAGCACAGTAGTTATTACTTCTTTTATTGCTGGCAAAATTAACTCTTCTCCGATGTTGTGTGGTTTGCCTTTTTGAGCAATTAACAAAGAGATATTGTACGAAGCTCGAAGTCCGTCGTCATCTTGTTAAGCAGCTGCCGAAAATAGTTTTGCTACACTTGGCTGAGTATTATGCTTCATCTTTAGGTCTTGAAAATATGCTACATTCTTGTCTTTCTTATCTTTTATTCAAATGATCTTGCAGTCTTGAAGGCTGCATTGATTCATTCGAAAATGTTTTTAGACATAGAAGGCACTGAGGCGACTATGGGTTTGTGGGATTTTCAATGAATCCGAATTTAATATATTCCACAGAGTATTGCCGTGTCTTCTTTTTCACTTCCGACATTGTTTTGTTTTAAGAAATACGTAAGTAAGTGTTGAACTTAAGTACTGCTTATCTATTACGCGCGAAACCGCAAATGAAAATAAAATAAATATTCCGATGTTTATATAGGATTGCATAAGCAGCACGCACCGACAGGAATAAGATAAACATGCATGCATCTATGGCGTAGCGGTAGTGCATTCGACTGCTACGTCAGGGGGCGCGGGTTCGATTCCCGCTCAGTGCAAATATTTATATGCATGAATATTTCTATTTGCATTGGTTTGGGTGTTTCTATGTATAATATGTATGTATTTACAAAAAAAAAGTATATACGTATGTTTATCCGCATTCTGGAACCCATAACACAAGCTAGTTAAACTATGCTTACTTTGGGTCTAGAAAGCGCTGTGTAGAATGTCGTAGAATATTTATTTATTTATTAACTCGTTTATCTCATTCGACGCTCAATTGTACTCAACAAGTAAGATCAAGTATTCTATGAATAAGCCGATTGATACAGGAATGCACAAATCGGGTTATTTAACAAAAACTTGTTAAAACATGATTGCCCGCGGTCTATTATCTACGAAAATTACCTATCTAGGAATACTAATAACTATTAAAATGCGAAAGTGTCTATTGCCTTTTTATTTGTTTGTTTGTGTCTACTTTCATTTCGAAACGGAGCGACCGATTGACATGATTTTTCTTCTATTTATTGAATAAAACAGGACAGATAAATGAACTACGCGGAGAGAAATATCGAACCGAGTTTGAGCAATCTCTTAATTAATATTAGTTGATGTTCACAAGTTGTAGCCGAGAGTCGAGAGCTCTGTCGGTGTCTAAGAGTCCTCCTAGCTAGATGAAATTACAAATCGCACCCCCGAAGCCCAGAAAAAAATGGGGGCGTTGTGTAACGCCCCCATTTTTTTTCTGGGTCTCTTTAGGCCTGCAGCGCTCATAAGGGGGCGTTATCGCCCACTTTGGGAAACGTTGCTCTAGTGCTTTCATCATCAAATGGAGCCGATGTAGTCTATTATAATTATTTTGATTGATTTTATCGCGGTCTTATCAAAGTAGAAGTCAGTTCTTCGTTGATCGCTACAACGAAGAAACAGTATCACTCTAAAAAGTCTCTTACTGAAGTTACAAACAAAATGCTCAAAACGGATTTTTTTATTATTCATATGAACATGAAGGAGAATTCGATATGCATGAAATGTCTGTGGGGTCCCACTCATCTTTATTTGTTTTAGATTACTTTGGGTCTCGTCTAAGTTGAAGAAGAGCGGACCGTGAGTACACTCGCAGATTTATAATATAACATAAGGGATTTCAGACTAAAATACTTTACTAGTAAAGCTGAAAAATATAATCACTAAGTTTATCATTTCAAATTCGCTACTTTGAATAGGCTCACAAATATTGTGAGCATTATAATCATATATATGGTTGTAATATAGGTTGTTATTTATTATAAATATTAGGTTAATAGATATAAGTGTGTTAAAACAACGTAGTGTTGTGTAACTTTCGTTAACATTGAAATAATATCTGCCATCAAGACAACATTTAAAAAGACGCAAGTGACACAACACGCGAGCATACAATAAAAAAGAACATTTCTATAATTCATTTATACGTAATATCTCATGTGTAATTACATGATGTTTACTACAACTTTGCATACAGTCAAATTAAATTAAATTATGAATACTTACTATATTATTATGTATAGTGTGCCATCAACACGTTCAGGGCCAAGGCAACTTCAATTGCAAGTCGGTACACGTGCTGCTTTATCAACAATACTCTGGCGCAGGCTTTAAGCTTGGGGTTGGGAGGCTAATCGGCAGTCACTCCCGGAAAAAGCGACTTACCAATAAAAACATTAAGCGAACCTCAGGCTTCAAAGTGCAAACTTTGGACGCAACTAGGAAATCGCTATGAGGATGATGATGACAGCTAGAGAGGTGATGATGATGAAGGAAGACGTGTCAATAAAAGAAACTTCTCAAGGTACCATAGAAACAGCCGTATCTAATCTATCTAATAATGTCTTTAAACAGTAATTCTTGTATGTATATTTAAAAGCTATTCGCCCGCGACTCGGCCTGCGTGGATGTCAGTTATCGCCACCAAGTCTTTCTTTTAACGGACTGACTGAAGGACTTACCATAGCCTCGCTACGCGCGCAGTGTATCGTAGGTAAATTAAGTGATTCTATTCGTTCTTAACAAACACATCCCTCTCTTTGCTTAGATGTAGTCTATTTTTTAGGGTTCCGTACCGCAAAAGGAAAAAACGGAACCCTTATGGGATCACTTCGATGTCCATCTGTCCGTCTGTCTTTCTGTCAAGACCTTTATCCGAGGAACGCGCAGAGGCATCCAGTTGTAATTTATACTAAATATTCAAGTCTGTAAAGCCCTGAAGCAGTGAAAAAATCAAACATTTAGGTCGATTCAATCAAAAGGTTAGCCGTTTATGTAGCGAAATTCACCAAATGCAAGGGCATCAAAACCTTAAATATTCTACGACATTCTTAATAACTATAAAGGTACTTCCTGTTGAACTAGAATCTTGAAATTTGGGAAAAGGTAAGGTCTTATAGCACAAGTAAAGGGAAAAGTTCAAAAATCGTAAATTGGTACGTAATTACCCACATCACAAAAAAAAATCTGTAACTGTCTGTAAGACCTGTAAGACTGTATACTGGTGGTAGAAATTTGATGACACAAATTTGTCACAAAATTCGGCCGGGTAGGTACCACCGTGCACGATTGCGAAAAACCCTCCATAGTAATTCAATTTCGGTTTGATTGCGTTCAGGAGTCAGCAAGTGCATAGCAAGGGGATTGTGGTCGCAGCACTAGTGGAACCGGTGGGTGTCACGCGGTGCTGCGACGACAATCCTCTTCTGATGAGGCCGTCAAGCTGAGTGCCACCATTGTTAACATGGTACGTGTATGTAATGGTGACCCTCTTTCCTGAGACTTTACCTTCAGCTTACCATCAGGCGAGGTGAAGTCAAATTGACGTGTCCTAAATATAAAAAAAAGACCTTTTTCCTCAGGAACACGTGGCGGATATCAAGTTGAAATTAATATCAAGTACTCAGGTCTATAACGTCTTAAAGCTTTGAGAAAATGACACTTCTACGTCAACGCAATCACAAGGGAATCAAAACCTATAGGGTAACTTCTCCTTGAGTTAGAATCTTGAAATTTGCAAAAAGTAAAGTAATACAGTAAGAGTAATTAGAAACGCCTGAAAACCAGAAATATAAAAAATATCTATATTACCGTCTATCCAGGCATATTTCTCAAGAACGCAGGGAGTTATTAAATTTATATTAATACTTGCATATTTAAACGCAAGTCTCCACCTCTTGAAGCTTTGAAAAAATCGAACTCCTATGATCATGACATCAAAATATAAAATATAAGGTCATTTATGCAGCATATTTAGACACAACTGAATACTAAGTACATTAAGTTCGTCCCTCAATACAGTTTTGTACAGAACCCTCAGTGCACCAGCCGGATTCACACTTGACCGGTTTTGATATTATTTCTTAAGATCCTCAAGTAGTTAGGTCAGAGTAAATGAAGATTTAGTGCCTATGGTGATAAAACTAGAGTAAGTATATTTTAGTATTTTCGTATTGGAGGCGAGTTCGATTTCTTTCAACTACGTGGTTATGAATTATTATTTAGGTCGAATTTACCTAGGGAAAATTATTACTATTCAGTTTATTTAAAATGGGTTCTCACGCTGTGCTTAGTAATGAGTATAACACACGATAACGTTGTTTAGTTATTATCATTGGTGAAATCAGCTCTTAGTGTATTTCAAAAATGCGAGTCCATTATTGTGGTTCGAAAGCTCATGGACTCGAATGAAATAGTCGCGAAAGACGCCGTTTCGAAAAACATTGTTGCGATTAGTGTGCCTATTAGAGTGACTAGTGGTTCCGGTGGTTCTGGGTTAGGTTAGCTTAGAACTACGACCCTAACAAAGCGCGAGCCGCGCGAGCGAAATGAGCGTGCCGCGGCAGCGGCCGGCGAAGCGCCGGAACCACTAGTCTGTAAAGTTGAATTTGAGTTTTTGTGCTGTCAGAGGGAAGAGTCTTCCTTCTGACAGCACAAAAACTAAAAAAGAAGGGAGAGGCGGGAGTAGCCTTTGGTCTTCCCGGAAGACTAAAGGCTATTCCTGCTTTGCAATTTCTTTTTTTTAGGGTCGGCAGCGCGAGTGTGACGCCTCTGGTGTTGCACACGTCCATAGGCCACGGTGACCGCTTCCCATCAGGTGGGCCGTGAGCTTGTCTGCCACCTGAGTGGTATAAAAAAAATAAAAATCGATAACGTGACTATATTCGAGCGTATGAGGCAGTGAAAATGTTTTTCGAAACAGCGTCTTTCGCGACTATTACATTCGAGTCCATGAGCTTTCGAATCTGTGTGGCAGTGGAAAAATAATTCGCAACAGCGTGTGTCGCTACAGCGGCGTTCGAAACTACATATGCCACCCATCTAGATCACACCGAGAGGAGTACATTATAAACCATTAAACAAGCGCGGTCCGTAAACCAATACCGCGAAAGGTACCTCAAGATTTTATCCAATTGGATGCCTAAGTCCAACCGTATGCAACGCGGGATCACCATTGCCTTTTAAATTTATATCAACACCGCCCTTCCGGAGGGCTCATAAAATCCGAGTACGGATTGTTGCGCTTAAACTACTGAAATATGTACGTTCAATTCCCAATGCCAGAATATCCTGGCAACAAATGCGAAAATATCTGTGGCCGTTCTTGACCTCTGAAGTTTTATTTGTATAGCTTATACCCGGTTTAAGATTGAATTCACTTCAATATATGTATTGCAGAGGCTGATAGTTTGTATGTAGATGATTAAAATTGGTCAACTTTAAAAAAAATTGTGATTTTCCAAATGAAATCAAAACTTATACACCTATGAAACAGAATGTTTCTGTAGAAAACAGTGTATTTAAAAATATTTCGAGTATGTGAATAAAACTGTTTGATTCAAATGTCCTAATTCCCTCTTGCTAGTCAAATAATTGGTTTTGTAAATGTGGAAAAAATTATAATAGTAATAGGTATATACGACCAATTTAAAAGGTAAACTATTACAACCAACTTATATTTAAAAAGTACTTAGGGAAATGAAAATCTTATACAAATTCCATTGAAAATTACTTAGGTATTCATATAATATATTCTTTGTTCATTTACAGCATTGGCAACCGAACTTGATAAAGTTGCATACGTTACACTGTTGTGTGTGTGAAAATGCACTAAAAACTTTTTTTTACAGGTATAAAAGTCATTCGTTTAGTTTTGTTGGCACATCTATATTTATCGTTATTAATCCATATGCATGGATACAGGATGTATACTAACATAAATTCCGGCGCCAGGGCAGTAAAACTTTACTGACACTGTTGTAAAAAATCTTAATTTGAATTTATAAAACCGGATATAATAGTCTTGACAGTCAGCCTTTGTGGATGGCTCTCAAATGGATTAAGGTTTTAAATTACTATCATCATAAAATGTTATATTTATTTTGTTTTTAGCAAAAGTTATGTATGGGCTATTCCCCTCTATATTCGAATTTAGTCTAGTCTGGTCTAGTAAAATCTAATTATACTAAGCAATATTGCAATAAATGAATTCAAAAAATTATACAGAGAGAGTTCGAATTTTGTGAGTTTGTTTATGTAAAGTAAAGGCACCCAATTTCGTGTGATTTTAAAAGCCATTTTAAAACCATTTCCTGTGGTTGAAAGCGGTGATTTTAAAGCACCTTACCAATTATTATTGTCTGTAAGATACATTAAATAATATAAATAAATAAATATTCTACGACATTCTACACAGCGCTATCTAGACCCAAAGTAAGCATAGTTTAACTAGCTTGTGTTATGAGTTCCAGAATGCGGCTAAACATACTTGTATACTTTTTTTTATTTGTAAATATTATACATAGAAACACCCAGACCAATGCACATAGACATAAGCATGCATACAAATATTTGCACTGAGCGGGAATCGAACCGGCGCCCCCTGTCGTAGCAGTCGAATGCACTACCGCTACGCCACAGATTATTAAATTAATAATTTATCTGTTCATGTTTATATGACGAAAGAAGTGCTTTAGTGTGTGTCCGTTTTAAAATAATTAGCCCATTTGGTGGAAGCAGCTGACGCAGACGCGCACTCCATACATTTCGGATCTTATGCACGTGAGTACTACGATTCCTTAAATAATGTTTTAGGTAATATTTTTATACTGTGTGACTGTTTGTTCGGGTTAAAATATTGGAAGGGTTAAATTTTTTACCGAAAACACTTATTTTTTAATTAGGTTTAGGATAAATTGGGGAGAAAATAAGTTTTAAAAATACCTCGCAATAGGTGCCAAATATTTTAGTGGGTTCCTAATTGCCGATGTATACCATGGAAATGCAATATACCTTTATCTTGTTTAGTTTAGGAGTTGCTATGGCCATCTTCCTACTCCAGCTTTAGACCAGCTTCATGGTGCCAAATTAATGCATTGTCATCCAAACTAAACGTGCGTGCAAAATTTCAAATCAATCGGTTGAGGATAACTGCCTCAAAATTCAGTTGCTTGACCCGCTCTAACATACATACATTCATACATACGTACAGTGCAAGTTAAGTAAAAACTTGTAAATAATTATATTGTAACTCAAAACAAGTTAAATACTTTGATAGCAGGTTTGATCCGACACCGATGAATTATAATCGGCTTTTAAAATAATCCTAAGGCATCAAAACTTCATCCTCTTTGCCATTTAATGAGTACAGAAAAAAAAAAGATTTTCTTTAAGCCTTTAAGATCTATTAATTAGAATGGAAAATAATATATTTTTTGGGATCATAACTAAATACCTATTTCAAACTAAAGTAAATGTGTGCCAATAAATTTTACGTCATGTGTGTCACGTAAACTGGGGATGTTGAATAAGGTGTGACGGTTTTTCACGCCGGAACAGTGATGTCTTTTATATAAGACACAGGTTCGTTCCTGCATGGAATACTGTTCTTAGCTATTTGACGGTTATGCGCAGTACTTATTAGGCGTTTTCGGTAGATTGCAGCGGCGAAGAATCCAAATCTTCAATAGTCCCTAGGTCATTAAAACCTTAGAGCCAAAGGGGCTATATATCCCTGCAACTACGTAGAGACATAGCATTTTTGGCAGTATTCTATCGGCTATATTATGGTGAATGTTCTAACGAGGTCTTCCAATTATTTCCTTTCTGTCCTTCCTAACCCGAACAACACGTCCAGGACTTAGCTGTCACCCTCATACAGTGCAATCGATACCGTCACGAGCTGAACGGTTCAGTACTTTTTATCATAGGATTCTTTACGCATAAGTAAATTATCGTAATATTTTATTTTTAGTTTCTGAAAATTTTTAGTTTTACATCAAGTGTTTTGGTATGGCAAGTTTATGTTTTGTGTAAAAGAGTTTATGTTTTGGTATAGCTTTAAAGTCATTGTTCATTTTTATAGCCGATTATGATTGGAAATTATTTGGACCTATTTTTGTATAAATTTACTGACGGTGAAACCGCACACTACTTGGGTGATTTTGTAAACATCCTTCCTATCCCGATTATTTTTAACCCTTGAAAGCTTCGATTTTTGTCAGTTTCGGGTTTGCTCGACCGAGATCTATATAAGCCCCAATCTATCACTTACAAATTAATCTAGGAGGCATTGCATCCACCAGCTACTACTAGATTAACAGCTGCGTAATACCATTTTCAGTTTTATATACATTCCAATGAAATCATGTTAAAACATCTTAAATGAAAAAAAAAACAACAGACTTGTGGGCTATTGCTATGTCATCGTCTTGTACCTTTTTTTTTATCGTGCGGAAATCCCTTCGGATACCCCCCCGCCGGCCAGCGGGGGCGGTTATGTCGGGCTTGCACCGACTAAAACCGCACGCCGTCTCGGGTCTTCAGACGCCGGGGTGTAAGGTTACCCATAGAGCATATCCCTCGCACCCCGGCTGACCCTGGGCCATCTCACCACTAACAGCATCGCTCATCCTGTCTCCTCTGAAAGCAGAGGAGTACGGAGAGCGATGTGTTCCCGCCACGTTGGGTATTGGCCGACGATCAATGCCAACTCTATGAAGGGGTGAAGGGGAAGCCATTGAACGCCGCCCAGGGTGTACCGGCCGCTCCGATTCCGCTCCCCCCGGACTGCAGCGGGATCGGAATCGGAGCGACACTCGAGGAGGTTACCCAACACACACCCCTCATCGTCTTGTACCTCTACAACAAATTTAACCAATATTGTAATATTGCTTGAATGTACTGTAGAGATATTATGTTTCGTGATGTAATTAAATACGGTTAAGTAATACCTATATTCAGAACTGGCGCTAAAAGCAACCCTGTTCATATATTTTTATTATAATTGTTGAAAGTTACTTACCTAATACATTATAGAGTAAATATGCTATAAAGAGCAGTCATATTTTGAAAGCGTAGCAGACGTAGCAGGCGTACCAGACGACACATTAAACATAAGAAATAAATGAAGGATAGCATATAGCTGTTAGTTATATGAGGGGTCCAATTCCGACACGACCACCCCATCGTCGGCACCGATGGGGTGAAGCCCGTGGGGGTTCCCACACTTTAAAAAAAAATAGGGGCAGCCTTATTACAGTCTGTGATTTCTCACAGACAGCTTTCTACCTTAGTATCTATAGCAAAATAATAACTTTTTGGTCGTGTCCGTACAGCAATAGACGGTTTGTTAACAATCTTCAAACAAAATATTATGTATGTATTCGTAAATGGACAATATAACATGGTAATAACTAGATACTAGTTATAGTTTGTTAACAGACTCGCTCAACTCTATGATTATAAGACACACAAATATCACCCTTCAACAAGCAAATAACACATTTCAACTACTAACTTTTAACAGAAATTATCCAAATTTAATATCACCCTTTAAAGTAGTTGCCGTAGTTGGAATATACAAGTCGTTAGTCACCATCCTCATTATTATAATATTAGGACCTACCAACATACGCTGACTTACGTTTAGTTACCACAAACATTACATTTAAAAAATGCTATATACATTAATATAATGAAAAAGTAACAGGCCGCGTATTAGCCACTCCACTCCGCAAACCTCTCCTCGCTTTTGTATATTGAGCAAAAGAAGGGAATTAAAAAATGAAGAATTTTTGTTGTCGTGGTTTCTTACCGGGTAATGGAACATAAACTAATTATTCATAAGCTTTTTAGTTTTTTTTATAGTTATTAGAACATGCATTCATTTTTATATTATCAACAAAAGAGCTTGTGAAGGATGATAATTATGACAGGTCACATTCACTTTATATTTTGTCTGACTAAACTCCTTTGTTTCAAATACATACTGATTGAGACCTCATTAACACATTACCTATCACATTATTGACCAAAAATAAACTATTTTACACTTATAAATATGACTATTGACTATGTTGACAGAGAAACTAACCGTTTCCGGTGATGACTAACGGCTTAAAATAGATCCTAATTTCCTGTGCCTAAGACGGAACTAAACCCAAATATACTTGCTTTCTGCGTAAGACGTCCAAAAGCTATATTATTCAATATAGCTTTTGCTCTGCTTTCTTACGTCACTAATTTCACGAAATAATAATTCTGTTCATGAAATTAACTCAAGAAAACAAAAGAGTCCTATATTAATACCTAGACCTAATATCTTAATAGAATTACGATTCTTGAAATTTGGTGAAATGTTTTAATGTAAATCATGTGTGTTGAGTTACATTAAATATTTTGTTAGTTAGTTGTGAGTTAGTTAAAAACTACTGTTAGTTACAACTAAAATATTTAGTGATCTTAACCTTACCCATTAAAAAGTGACGTGAAGTTAATAGACGTTCATCATCATCATCCTCATAGCGATTCCCCAGTTGCATCCAAAGTTTGCACTTTGGAGTCAGAGGTCCGTTTATTGTTGATTGGTTTGTCGGCTTCTCTGGGAGCGACTGCCGTCTGACCTCCCAACCCTGAGAGGAAAGCCTGTTCCAGAGCCTCGTTCGTTGTTTTTTTTTCGTACGGAAATCCCTTCGGATACCCCCCCACCGGCCAGCGGGGGCATTTATGTCGGGCTTGAACCGACTAAAACCGCACATTGTCTCGGGTCTTCAGACGCCGGGGTGTAAGGTTGCCCATAGAGCATATCCCTCGCACCCCGACTGACCCTGGGCCATCTCCGGTTTCAAGATGGCCCCCTCGGGAGTATGGTTACTACCTTTTTTTTTTTTCGTGCGGAAATCCCCTCGGATACCCCCCCGCCGATCAGCGGGGGCGGTTATGTCGGGCTTGAACCGACTAAAACCGCACGCCGTCTCGGGTCTGCAGACGCCGGGGTGTAAATAAAATTAAATGTGTATAGTAAGAATTGCTATAAATTCTTACTAACGCAATGGAAGTTATTAGACGTTCATATTCTCACTTATTATGATAGAGGCAAGTAATCTCGCAATCTCAATGCAATAAACATTCAGCTTGGTGGCACGTGCCACCGACGACTGGCCTTTCTACTGATTCTACAACAGATATAGCGAGAACAAATAAGACAAGGCGATAAGTTAATACGGGTTAATTCGATTCACGAAACATATTTATTTTTTGCTAAGACTTTAATAAATATGTATGTATAAGTTTTAATAATATTACATTACTTCATTTTAAAAAAAATGCATTTCCATTTGTAACAAAACTTATAGCTGGACTAGGTATGTATAGATATGTGAAAGAGCAGTTGTCGGTTGATCTTTATTTCACACTAACCTATCAACCTAGATGATAGATGTACTTCCAAATTCACTGTTAATAATTATTTTTGATAGTCCTATTATATTTATAGTAGGAAGATAATACGTTTAGTTTGTAGGAAACCCATAATATTATTAAAATTTATACATACATATTTATTAAAGTCTTAGCAAAAAATAAAAATATATTTTATTCGAAATGGCCACCTTTGGCTTTTATATAGGCCTTTAATCTGTTTGGCCACGAACCTATGGATTTACGCACTGTTTCCAAGGGAAATTTTGCCACTGCTTGCTCCTAAGATTTTTTAAGAGATTCAATGTCACCGTGTCGTTTAGAGCAGGCCATGTCCTCTAAAACTGACCATAATTAGTAGTCTAAAGGGTTGAGGTCTGGGCTAGATGAGGGGCAGTCTTCAGCTCTTATAAAGTCCGGAACGTTGGTTTCTAGCCAGGCTTGGGTAGTTCATGCCTTGTGACCAGGAGCAGAGTCCTGCTGGAAAGTCCACGGTATATTATTTTAAAGTGTATTGCTGAGAGGTTTCACAACATGATCCAAGACAGTATCTTGATACACTTTGGCTGAAGTTTTCACTCCTTTTTCACAAAAATGTAGCTTTGTGACTCCCTGATAAGACACGCCCCACCAAACTATCACTGACGCAGGATGATGACCACGTTGTACCTTTCCGACCACTTGAGCAGCTTCCTTAGATCTGTGAGCGTACACTTTATCATTTTGCTTATTGTAGTGTTCTTCAATCGTGAATTTTTTTTATCGGTAAAGAGGATATTTCTGTGCCTTATACCTCCGTATCGCGACAGAAGGCGCTTTGATCGATCCACTCTCTTTAATCGTAAAGATTGATTTTGGGCATGTCCTGTATATGGACGATAAGCACCGAGCTTCAGTTCTTTTTTTATAATACGTGACAAAGTCCTAGCGGGAATCTTCATTTCTCGCGATAAGATTTTTTGCTTCCTTATGAGGTTTCGACGAATTCTGGCTTTAGCAGCATTAATAGCTTTTGTAGTTCTAACGGAACGCAGCCGCCTCGATCTTTTCTGGTCTTCGACAGACGAAGTGTTGTTGTATCTATTGATAGTACGATATACGAACATACGGCTGATACCAAGTTTTTGAAGTGTCTGGAATATGACCGACGGCTCCATACCCACTTTGTGCAAGGCGATCACTGTGATCCTATTTTCTTTAACACCCCATTCCATATTGTAATTCGATAATGAACACGAAAAAATATGTGAAATGGCGCGAAATCGAAAAAAGTTTTTAAAATACGTAAATACGTGTTCCAAATTCAAAATAATTAAAAAGTTGAAAAAGAAAGAAAAGTTTTGATGTAACAGTATTTATGGCCAGACTAGTTATAAAAGAAATTCGTGTTTCGTGTTAGTGATGACCGCAGACAGCTCGAGAAAGAGTGTACAGATTTTCATGATTTTAGATTTTTTAGATTTGTCTTCTAGGGCCCCATCAAAATCTTTGAGGCCTAAGCAACCTTAATTGCAAGCCGGTGCAGCTGCGCATTGACAGACGCGGCTCTAGCACAGGTTTTTCATTTTGGGGTTGGGAGGTTAGACGGCAAACCCAAACCAGGAGAAGGAGTAAGCCGACTCCGAGCGCCGAAGTTACAGCTTAGACTTCTACAGCTTCAACTAAGATGATAATGATTAATGTGTTAGATAACTATCTAGTTATGACAGGATATGGTAGCACTTTTCTAGTAGAATAAGCGAATTTGGCCACAATGGGTGTGTCCAATTTATACCGAAAACACCTTTTTGCGATATGCATATATCAGTGAAATTTTGATCCCGTTCCCGTAACCCATAGGACCTATTCTAGGGATGAAAAGTGTCCAAGTGCGAGTCGGACTCGCCCATGAAGGGTTCCGTAGCAGCAAGTAACATGTTTTTATATTTATGTTGATTGAATGAAAGGTAAATTGTGGTTTGCGATTTATGACGTATTAAAAAGAACTACTTACTAGATCTCGTTCAAACCAATTTTTGGTGGAAGTTTACATGGTAATGTACGTCATATATTGTTTTTAGTTTTATCATTCTCTTATTTTAGAAGTTACAGTGCACACACACACACACACTTATTGCCACTTTGGAAGTGTCTCTCGCGCAAACTATTCAGTTTAGAAAAGATGATATAAAAAACCTCAATATCATTTTTGAAGACCTATCCATAGATGTACACGTATGGGTTTGATGAAAAAAATATTTTTGAGTTTTCTATGTATGGGGAGGAACTACCAAATTTTTTTTTCTATTTTTGTGTGATAATCTTAATGCGGTTCACAGAATACATCTACTCACTAAGTTTCAACAGCATAGTTCGTATAGTTTCAGAAAAAAGTGGCTGTGACATACGGACGGACAGACAGACAGACATGAAGAATCTATAAGGGTTCCGTTTTTTGCCATTTGGTAACGGAACCCTAAAAAGTAGCCTATGTGTTATTCCAGAGTACCTATAATAAATCTCTGTACCCAATTTCAGCCCGAAACGTTGAGCCGTTTGAGCGTGATTGAGTAACAAACATCAAAACATCTACACAAACTTTCATGTTTATAATATTACTAGGATTAAGTGGCAACAAAGTAATGACAAACTCAAGTATGAAAGTTACTACACGGCTATCTTTTGATCGTTTTAATCCCGTGTATAGGTTGTTTAACTTACAAAGAACTAATCATCAATAACTTATTCTGCAATATATTATATAGGCGCGCGTAGACAGTAAATATATATATCACGATCCTGTGCCTTTATTGATAATGTTTATGTGCGAAATCTACATTATTGAAGTTTTTGTACATTTCTACGATGCGCGCGCATACCGTCTCGAAATATCGACACCATGAAGTTAGCTAGAAAACCAATACCTTGACGTTAGCTAGTAAATATTTTACTTTGAGTACGTTTGTGGAATTTGAGGTTAGTTGACCGTCAACTAACCTCAATGTATTATTTATTTACATCATGAACTAAAATTAATTTATACATTATTATTTCTGCAAACGTAGGATAACGCGAAGGATAACATTTTTAGAAAGGTTTTTATCTTGTTACGCCAAAGAAGTATAATTTCTTACGTGCGTACATAAGTATACACACACTTTTTTTTAACATCTCCAATGTACAGACAACTAATTTCAAACTTTATGATAGTTTAGAAGTTAAAATTTATCTATAATCTAGAAGTAAAAGAAATGAATTGTAAAAGAATAAAGAAGGGCCCATTTTTTTTCACCTGGGCGGAGACCTCATCGGGGTTCACCTCACCGGTCACTACGGTGAGGTGAACCCCGATGAGGTCTCCGCACGTCACGTCTGAATATGTGGTCGGGGAACATTCGATTCTTCTGCTCGATATAGGCCTTTGCCAATACGCGCCATGCCATTCAACCTTCCGAATGTCTATTCCAGCCAACCTTTTTGCGGCACCATTGATGCGGTGGGACCGATCTTGATGGAGTGGTTGGAGAGGGACCATGGGGACCTCTCCTACCGAATGTGCCAGATGGTTACCGGACACGGGTGTTTCGGTAAGTATCTGTGGCGCATCCACCGGGAGACAACGCCGCAGTGCCAGCACTGCGAGGATCCTGGCAAAGACACGGCGCTCCACACGTTGGTGGAGTGCCCTGCGTGGGCGAGTCAACGCCGGGATCTCGTTGCGGTCCTGGGCGTGGACGGTCTCTAGTTGGAGACCATGGTGAGGGCCGTGTTCTCCGACGGGAGCAAGTGGCACGCCGCCGCCTCTTTCTGCGAGCAGGTAATGCGCGCGAAAGAGGTAGCAGAGAGGGAGCGGGAGAGAACCCTGCCCCCCGAGTTCCGCAGTCAGACTCATCTACGCCCGGGACTACCGACCTCCATGATCGGGGCCTGAGGATGGCAGTTGGCCGACTCGCCGTCCTTACAGAAGCAGGCCGTGGCGGAGGCGTGTCTTGTGTGCCCTACACACGCCTGCCAACTCACTGAAGCGGGATGAAACCCGACCCCACCAGGCGAGGCCGCGATGGCGGCCAAAGTCCGCCGGTAACCCTGGGGTTATCCTTTCGAGGGCTTACCCGGGGTGCCCGGACACTTGGGGAGGACACCGTGCGGTTTCAGTCGTTACACGACATAACCACACCCGCTGGCCGGCGGGGGGGGTATCCGAAGGGATTTCCGCACGTACAAAAAAAAGGCAACCTTTTTTAGGTTCTTCTGGCTATGGAACGTTCTGGTACCGGAACCGTCGTTACGGAACCTTCCGTTTACCGATTCCTGGTTTCCGTTCTAGAAGTAGCTTGCGGCCATCGGTCCTTCGGCATTTGTGCCCAGCGAATTGTTACTTCAGTTTGCTTAGTCTGCGAGCTATACTGGTAACTTTATGTTTTATGTGGGATGCCCTTATTTCAAATTTATATTTTTCGAACCTCCAAACATATCTCGTTCTAGACTAGCCCCCAATGTTCTCGTTTCACACCAGCATTGATGGTAGAAACTTATTTGCATTTACCACAAGTTGTCAATGTATGGGGCTCACAGTTTTTCAACAGTAACGTTAGGTTTGTCCCTTAATCCAGTTTTGTATGGAACCTTCAATGTGCGACTTGCACTTGACCGATTTTATACCTAAAAATGTATACAAATTTTATAAATTTTGATTTTCTCGTCTCATGATTGTTGAAATTCAGAAAGGAACACCACATCCAGTGAAACAGAGCTCTAAGGATTATACGTATATTGGTGAGGCTTCTATTCTATATATGCAGGCCTTAGCGGTAGCACAAGCGAGACGTGACGTATTATGTTGTACCCACATAACACTCAACACAGTATGCAACAAATGTGCAATGTATTCCTCACACGAGAACACTGCCAGACCTGCCAGCGCAACGTGCTTGCGGTTCGCAAGCCACCGTGTACAAACGACCTACACAACTAGTGTAATTGATTTCATTTTGTAATGCCAGTACTTTTAGCTTCACTAGCTATTTTGTGTTGGTAGAACTAAGGTATATTTTATCGACTAAGCTTACGGTATGGATGTGATAGTGATTTGAATTGTGACCCTTACAAGTGTACTTGATTCACTTCTGAGCTAAAAACGAAACCAAAGGTTTCACTGAAAAGTTTAATAGTCGAATACATAAAAATCCACCACAGATCTTAACCGTAGCCTCGTCATTGAGGAGACCAGCAAACCCGAGCCGTGTCTTCAGCCCCGAAGAGGCCGTCATGATTACGGCTTCGCCGGACGGAGGTCGGTATCAAACCATATCCACCGCCCTTCAAGAGAATACATCACATTATCATGATACATCCCCTCGCTGTTTCTCCACAGTACACTCTGCCAGTTCGAAGTTAGAAGTGGCTATACTAACTTTTAAATTTTTGAGTTCTATGATATACAATAATGTTGCCTTTCGACCAGGTTATACTGGCCGTGGTCACAGGCTGACTGGCTCAGTGGTGCACGCCTTCCGTCTTCGACTCTGTGAGGTAGAAAGTTCTTCATCTGCCCGTACATTCTCATATTTCTCATTCGATATTTCTCATATTTTGGTTTTGTCATGTACCTTCACATACCGCACTCACAGTGTCCCTTTTTTTTTTTTTTTTTTTTTTTTTTATCGTGCGGAAATCCCTTCGGATACCCCCCCGCCGGTCAGCGGGGGCGGTTATGTCGGGCTTGCACCGACTAAAACCGCACGCCGTCTCGGGTCTTCAGACGCCGGGGTGTAAGGTTACCCATAGAGCATATCCCTCGCACCCCGGCTGACCCTGGGCCATCTCACCACTAACAGCATCGCTCATCCTGTCTCCTCTGAAAGCAGAGGAGTACGGAGAGCGATGTGTTCCCGCCACGTTGGGTATTGGCCGACGATCAATGCCAACCCTATGAAGGGGTGAAGGGGAAGCCATTGACCGCCGCCCAGGGTGTACCGGCCGCTCCGATTCCGTTCCCCCCGGACTGCAGCGGGATCGGAATCGGAGCGACACTCGAGGAGGTTACCCAACACACACCCCACTCACAGTGTCCCTATTCTCTAAGTAAACTGACTCCGACTGCGTAGAAAAACGAGGTAGTAAGTTTTTTATCACTGGATTCCATGTTGCAGATATTTTAAACCCATCTTCCCGATTGCAATTTTTATGTTGCTGGATTTCAATCGCTTTACTTACAATTCTTGAATAGAAGTAACGTTCGGTAGAGAGGACTTGCGTATGATGGAATTCAATCCAGTGATTGGTGCCTGCTTCTGGAAGATGTTCTGCAATCGCTAATTTGTTCATTTGACAGTTCTTTACAGCTTCAATATGTTTCTTGACCCTTTCAGCAATTGTCTGCTTTGTATGGCCTATATATGAACTGCCGCAGCTTCAATTTATTTTGTAGACACCTGGAGTTTGTAGCGGCATGATATTCTTTGGTGTGCCAACGATGTTGTTTACTTTTATATTTGGTGTGTAAACTGATGGATGGAGTACTTTTTACGGCAACCCAAAGGAATATATATACCTAAACCATGATCGCGGTAATTCTCGTTAACAAAATTATTGGAAGTGGCTATATTGGAATCGAACCAAATAAAGCAATATGACGTATGGGCACGCGAAGCTGTACCTATGCAGGCAGCTTCATGTGCCGGTCTTGTATGTTATAATTTGAAGGTAATAAGTAAAACTTTAATAAAAAAATAAACCGACTTCAAGAATCAAAATCTATAAAAAAGTGCAATAATAGGCAATAAAACATGCACCTATTATCCTACACACCGTTATTTATAGAGTATCAAAGTTTTAATATCAAACGAAACGTCTGTGATGTCAACCCATATTAGCCTGGGAATCCTATCCTACTAATATTATAAATGTGAAAGTTTGTGAAGCTGTTTGGATGTTAATTACTCAATCACGCTCTTCTACTAAATGGATCTGGCTGAAATTCTTTATAGGGATACATTATAGTCTGGAATAACACAAAGGCTACCCCTAGAATAGCTTCCCAAGGGAAGCGAGAACGGGAACAGAATTCCATGCAGGCGAAACCGCGGGCAACAGCTACTAGTACATAATCAATCAATTCAATAGGAAGTGAAACTGTTCAGGTTAACTAACGTACCATTTATCAGTATGCGGCACCGATGTTCATTCTGTAAGAGTATAATATATGGAGCCACATAATACACTACTGTCTGGTGCAATACATTAATGCATCTATTTCTGGGTCGGTTATAAATTTATGAGGGTTTCATACCTTACCCTGTATACTACCAGCGTCAACCCTTTCTAAACACGAACAATTAGTTTCGTAGAAGACGATAATAAGAATATTACATTTTAGACGATTTCCTTTTTAAGATTTTTAAAAGGTATTTGTGATTTTACCAATCAATCTTCATTTGTACATAAAGTAATTGCTTTATATTTTTTACCTTTTCCTTACAAATTCGTACAAAAGACATTTTATTATTTCTGAAGAAAAGTTTACGAGAATACGTTGGCTAGCAACATGAGCACGCCGTTAAAGAAGCGATGCGGAACGCGTCTCCGACAGTCAAGAGAGAGGTTTTCAAATAATACTTATATAAAACCTTTTAATACTGCGCTTTTCCTCCCGAAGCAGGTGCGCTAGATTTATCTCCAAAGATATCGATAAGGGTTTTATACTACACCTACCTACACAGAAGGTACCCTAGTAGCTTTCAAAAATAAGGCAGAATTTACGTTATTACTTCCGAAGAAATATGCGTGAGACAAAAGTGTATTAAAATTAATTATGAACGTTTTTTTTAAATTTTGTTTTTTTTTTAACAAACTTCATTTTGATAACTTAGTATGTCTAAGTAAATAGCGCGTGAATTGCTTCTGGATTTTATTTCTGTTTTCAATTTGTGGTTTGTCACGTTTTGTTTACGTATACTTCGAAATATCGTCGTCTAGTACTGATAGCGAAGATTTGTTGTAGCTGTCAGAGTTAAAAGAAACTGCTCAAGCAGTTATTGAGAACTTCTTACAATGGAAAAGCGAGAAAAATGCGCTTTCTTTCTGGAAAAATATTATGCTGTTATATTTTAGTGAAAAAGTGCAAAAAATATAAGCCAAGTACTTTGTGGTCTACGTATACAAAGTCCGGTGTTGCAAAAAGCTACATAGAGAATTCTGTAGAAAACAAAATAACAAAATATCTAATTCGATTATAGACTTTTCTACTAAACCATCAACGAGCGCAGCGTCGAAATAAAAGACCAACCACCAACCGACCAATAAATTTCAATTAAAGCAGATTTTGTTTTTTTTTTGTTGTAGGTGTAGTATAAAGCACTATGTATCACTCGGAAGAAAGTGCGATTTCCAACTCGAGTGTATTTAAACCCTTCGCTACGCACGCTACACCCTCGTTAGTAATCGGTCACTTTCTTCCCTCGATGAGGAATGTACTATTATGTACCTCTTTTTTGTTTTGTGCGGAATTCCCCTCGGATAGGTCTCCGCCGACCTGCAGGGTGGTTATGTCTGGCTTGAACGGACTAAAACGCCGTCTCGGGTCTTCAGACGCCGGGATGTAAGGGTAGTCCTGTCCCTCGCACATTAATGAATCGAAATTCTAAAAATACCGATACATGATTTCATTTGTGGTAGCAGAATGAGGGATATGAAATTTCGTGCGTGTGTCTTCAAAAAGTGACGAACTTCCCACGTAAACTTTATATTTACGAGGATATTAAAAAACGCCGATACACATGTAGTCGTTCGTGTGTGCCCCACTAAGATTTTCGAAACTAACCTACCTCACCTGCAAGCGTTACACCTGCTGATTGGCAGACGATGCTATGGAGCTCTTGTTTTGGGGTTCAGACGGTAGTGGCTACCGTGAAAGCCAAAATAAATTAAGTTATGCAATTAAAAAGCGAATACCAGACTGGCAGGGGGATTGTGGTCGCAGCACTAGTGGGACCGGTGGGTGTCACGCGGTGCTGCGACGACAATCCTCTTCTGATGAGGCCGTCAAGCTGAGTGCCACCATTGTTAATATGGTACGTGTATGTAATGGTGACCTTCTTTCCAGAGACTTTACCTTCAGCTTACCATCAGGCGAGGTGTAGTCAAATTGACGTGTCTTAAATATTAAAAAAAAAACAAAAGACTCCAAAAGTGCTAGCTTTGGATGCAACCAGATTGGCTCTCATAGAAGAAGACGAAGGCAGGTGATTTTATAATAACATAACATAACATAACATAACATTAACTCACGCCTATATCCCCGAAGGGGTAGGTAGAGGTGCTAGCACCCACATTTCGCCAGTTTATGTTTAGGTCCCAATGTAATAGGTGGCGAGCCTATTGCCACTTATAAACCTGCGATAAATACACACATAACTTCGAAAAGCATCGAAAAGTCATTGGTGTGTGCCATAGTAAAACCTGAGTACGAACCCGAGACCTCGTCTCAGCAGTCCTTTACCCACACCACTAGGCTACCGCGGTTTCATGTGTGATTTTATCTTCTTCTTCTTATATATAAAAATGAATTGCTGTTCGTTAGTCTCGCTAAAACTCGAGAACGGTTTGGCAAATTTTGGTCTTGAATTATTTGTGGAGGTCCAGAGAAGGTTTAAAAGGTGAATAAATATGGAAATTGTTATCGATTGAGGCAGTACGAAGTCTGGCGGGTCAGCTAGTTATATAATAAAGAATCCTAACTGGTCTCCTTCACCAAAATTATGAGTTAACGATGCATCGACAAATAAAATTGTGTTTAAAGGAAGAAGAATAGAGAAAATCATTTCTAGTTTCAAAACATGAATGTACCTTTTTTTTTTGTTTTTTTTTTTCGTGCGGAAATCCCTTCGGATACCCCCCCGCCAGCCAGCGGGGGTGATTATGTCGGGCTTGAACCGACTAAAACCGCACGCCATCTCGGGTCTACAGACGCCGGGGTGTAAGGTTGCCCATAGAGCATATCCCTCGCACCCCGATTGACCCTGGGCCATCTCCGGTTTCGAGATGGCCCCCTCGGGTTTGGGAACCATGGTATCCCCGTCTTGCCCCGGTTTGGGGGAGGGGCGTTGGTCGCCCCACCGTCCCGGCCAGCTTCTGCTGGGGTGACAGGCGGCCTCACCTGCCATCCCCAGGCCTGCGCTCATAGAGGACGGAGGTCGTTGAGCGACCTCCGGCGCCTGAGTCGCCTGCGACGCGCGGCGAGCATGTTGCGGGCTCGGCGAGCCGGGGGAGTTCTGAACCTCTCCCGGGCGTGCTCCGCCATCTCCTTCGCGAGACACTGGTACAGTTACGAAAGAGCTCTCGCCTCCAGGTCCCATGGCGGAGTTCCGGCAAGGAGACTCTCCGCCTCGAAGGAGATCGTGTGGTACCCGCGGATGACCCTGATGGCCATCACTCGCTGAACATGAATGTACCTATTGACATTATCTGTTACACTATCTTTTTTCGGGTAGCATTTCAATAAACTAAATGTAATGTTGCTCTGTTCTCCTAAAAATGTAACCTTTATTAGACAATAATTGGATACCATCATTCTGGTACACCCATTTTAGAATGGAACAGTGTATTGACTTCTAACTATAGTTCAAATTATTTAAAAGGTGCAATTTGACGGTCGTAGCTAGGGTGGGGCAACCACAAATCGATAGTGAGTATAATATTGATTCGGATAACAAATGAGTTTATGATCGAAACACTGTTACTCGTTTTAAAATAATTATAATAGTGGCTATTCATTTACTTAAAATCAAATCGAGAATTTTATAAGAGAAAAAGTCGTGCGTCTCATTAAAATGCAGCTGCTCATGAAAAATAAGCCCGATAGTAATCAATTGTGAAAATGAATCGTGGTTCCTGGACTACCAGGTATACAAATATAATTAAATAAAATCTTAGAGTCTACGGAAGCAGCGGTTTTTTTTTATGTTATACTCGTACATATTATTGTTTCATATCATGTAAATAATCCATAAGTATAAATTGATTAGGTATTCATTTTATTCTTATTTATTTTACCCAGGCTTTCTAGAACACTATCTATGTCTATAGTACACTAGCAGTATACATTTTCATACAGTTATTTAAAATACGAAAAAAAAACAACGTAGTGATAAAAGGTAGGCACAACTTCCCGGCATCCCGGCATTGTGTTCGCAGCCAATATAGCAGCCGCTTCATCGGTAAGAAAATACAAAAATGAAATATATCGACGTATATTTATACCATTGAGCAATTTATATGTTTAACACTATTATCAGGTTTTTTGAATCTGGTATAAAGTAATGTGAGCACTGCCTAACAGCATATTCACGTGCACATACTCAACATCAGAAGTGGTCAAATGTCATCAAGGTGACAATTGTGTACCTACCTCTTGAATTCGAGCTTATCGGTTGTAAGAGTTAATTTACCAAACAACGCTTGGTGTCTGCTGTAGATTATTAAGTGAAAATGCCAATGTTACTTTATGTTTTAGAGTAGAGATTTATGTGTTTTACTAGCGAACCAGGCAAATGGTATTCTGTCCGCACGTTGCGACGTGACTTGTTGATGGGCTTGTCTTTGTCTCAATGTATTAGGACAATTGAATGAACTCTTTGTAGTAGCTTGAACGCGTCTACTATGTTGCTCTTGACTTTCATTGGCGCGTGTGTTTGCAACCTGGTTGCTCGCATTGTCCGTTTGATCTTTTCTCATTCTATAATATAAAACATCCAGGAACCCAATAAAACACACTCAAAACATTTATATAAATAATATATCAATTTCTTAGAAGCCAATTATAACATCGCCTACTGGAACTATACAGGAACACATTCAAATATATTTAAGAAATGTATCCGGAAATTAAAAAAATATACTAGAATTCTAGAACCAGACTGCGACCGATCTATGAAACTTCATCAAAATTGAGTCGTTTAATCGATGCCAAGTGCTAATTGCAAAAAAAATATGAAGTATATAAATACAAAGGTACATAAGAATTGTAATTTAAAGAAGATGTATCACTTTTAACGAAATGTTAGAAGTTATAGTGTGCTAGGTCTTCGATATTTTTTTTAACCTGTCAATTGGTACTGCATTAGTAGTGCATTCGACTGGTATTTCAGGGGGCGCGGATTCGATTCCCGCTCTGTGCAAATATTTGTATGCATGAATATGTACATTTGGATTGGTCTGGGTATTTCTAAATATAATATTTAGGTAAGTATTTACAAAAAAAAAGTATCAATGTTTATCCGTATTGTAGAATTCATAACAAAAGCTAGATTAGCTATTACTTTGGGTCTATTTTTTATTTTTTTATTTTTTTATATTTTTTTTATATTTATAATTGGTATTATCTATATTGGTACTATATATAGTAGTTATATATCTATATTTAAGGTCCATAGATCACTAATGATTATCTTTGTTCTGCAATCGTTACCATGCTTCAACAGTTAGTTTTCAGTAAACCAGCAATTTGTTACGTTACAGTTACGTAACTTCTAGCTGCGAATGTATCGCTGCTTCAAAGAAAATACATATAACATTTTAAGGCGGATGCAGCGATAAATCTCTTACGTAGTTACGAAGTATCCCGTATTCTGCTCATGGATAGGTATTGTCTGTATGTTACTGGCCGTTACATTCCTTATAACAGAATATCTCACTAGATCTCTGTATTATAATATTGAAATATATTATCACCTTGCACACAATTTTAGTTTATTATGTATTAATAGTTTTAAATTTCAGAGCTACTCTTATGGATCACATCAGGTTTTTATTGCTAAACCAATTTAATTGAATCAGATAGAATATGAATTCATAATAAAATGCAAGTCATTTAATTAATAAATTAATTTTAAATAGCCATATTTTACTTTATTGAAAAATAGCAAACAGCACGAAAAAAATAAAAAAATAAAAATAAAGGTACTTTTGTATAATTTTCAGTACACGAAAACAAATCTCATCATTTTTAATGGAAAACTTCTTCTCAACTCCATGTATAATTGTGCAATGTTGTTTATTTACATGTATTTTAGTTTTATTGATATTTTTTTTATTTCTTATTTATTTAGAAACAAACAGTCATAATACAAGTATGAAAATATAGAAACAAATTTAAAAATTGTAGACCTACAGTTTTCTGCATTTTTAAAACTACAGTATAATATTTGTACAATAAAGAGTATTATTATTATTATTTTCCCTTTATTAAACTTAAATACATATTAACTTATATTTTTAAATACATTCTATCCAAAAAAACAAAAACAAATATATTTAAAAATATAAAAAATAGTGGCCCACCGGCATCGGGTACAGGGACCAAGCTACCGGTGGTTAGGGCTCCAGAAAGAGGAATCTCCTCACAATACGTGCCGTGTCGAGCCTTCTGCATCAAGCCCTTGAACCAACTGCCTAAAGCGAGCCTCTTGAGATGTTGATCGAGGCTCTTGGCAATCAGTCCGTGAACCGATACAACTATCGGAACAATAATCGCCGAATCCACACTCCACATGTCGACAACCTCGTGAGCCAAATCCAAATACTTTATTTGTTTTTCTTTTTCGGCTTTCACAAGATTCTCGTCGATTATTATTATTATTATATACTGAAAAGCTTGTGTAATAACCCAACACCACAGAGCCTGACTGGGACGAATCCGGAACCTCATGCAAATTAGTCGTACTCGTTAATTATTCCTGTGTATTAGAATTGTCAGCTCAATAAACGTTTTATTAAGAAGGTTACATTTGTGTTTTATACCAATTATGGAATATTTGCAAATCGGTTACCGAATGGCACCGATAAATTGCCGAACTCCCGACGTTAATGCATGTGTCACCGATTGTAACTTGAGTGAAATGAATACATTTTAATACCTTCTATTAGTTTTGGTGCAATACTTAAAAGGTATAAGGTCAATAAAATATTATGTTTATTGCGTAATACAAGTTTTGAATTGGTATATTAGGCTGATATATTGATAAGTATATTGATAAGGCTGATGTTGAAGTATATTATACATTAGTAGATTGTTAATATTAGTCATTGTCCTCATTTCAGACTGAAAATTAAAACTACGAACACCAAATTCATTTCAAATTGTGTATTTGTAAAATGTTGTATAGAATACTGTAAGTTTTAATAGTAATTCCTTAGTAAAAATGGTATCTAATTAAGTGACTAAGTAAAATAACAGGCGCTATAGGTGCTCAATATAAAATTTCAAGGTATAGATTGATTAACGCGTGTTTATAGATTTGAACATTTGAAACAAGATAAGACAAGACAAGATACGAAAAATAAGAAAAGGGAGCTGATAGCTGGGCGTTGAAAAACTAGATCTAGAGGTCTATTAAATTGCCAAAGTAGCTAGAATGGTATGATTTTAATAGCGTATTAAAATAGTGTAATTATTTTTTTCATGAAAATCATGGTAATTTAGGAACAAGAAGGCTATTAGAAAGAATTATTCAGAATAGCACGTGTATTATTCTTCCTTGACATAAAATCGCTTGACGTTTCTCACTCACGCAGCACCAGTCAAGTGCTACGGCGCGTTACTCCTTCGGCGCCTATAATGGAGAAGTATTCCAATCACGTATTAAAAACCGTGTCGCTTCCAGACACAGTCCGATAAGAGGGCTCCTGCTCCATTCATATTCGCGAAAAGAATTCACCTTCGCATAATTAAATATTAAAATTTGCAAATGTCGGAACGTTTCCTTGAGTGTCTTTAATATATTTTCAGAAAAAAAATGTATTCTCTTTGTTGAAAGTAATGAAGTTTTATGAATAAATATTCATTATTCATAAACAATACTTTTAGCCAAGTATGATTTATCTATCTATATACTATTATAAAATTATAAATTAGTTGTGTCTGTACATTGGAGATATTAAAAAAAAGAGTTATGTAAAATGAACGATTCAGAACACAAAAATATTTCTTTTGGAATTCTTGTCTGTTCATCTGTTTGTTTGCGGTGGACGGAAAAACTACTAAACGTGGGTAATTGTTTAATAATTATATTATACTACTAGCTGTTGCCCGCGTCTCCTCCCGCGCAATTCTGATCTCGTGCCCGCAATGGGAACCTTTTCCAGGGATAAAAAACCTATGTGATATTCCAGACTATAGCCTATCCCTGTACCAAATTTCAGATAATTTTATCAACCAAAGCCTCGCAACAAAACCGGTTTACTTTTACGCGAGGTTCAAATTATACTAACAGCTGTTCCACGTCCCAATGAATCCAAGATGACACATGTGAAGGATATAGGCATAAAAAATATATGGTGTTATTTTATTTTTTACTGCAAGACAACAAGCTGAGACAGCCACGGATTCCAAGAAAAGCCAGCCACTGTCTAGCACCAGCCTGCCGTTCTATCTTTCTTTTTCGTGCGGAAATCCCCACAGATACCCCGACGTCGAGCTCTAACCAACTGAAACCGCACATCATCTCGGGTCTCTAATACCGGGGTATAAGGTGGCCCAACAAGGTAATTCCCTGGCACCTTGGCTGACCCTGGGCCATCTACGGCTTTGAGATATTCATCCCCATCCCCTTTGGGATCCCACACCCTCGGGCCCTCGGGTGTGGGATCTACGGTGTCCCTATATTGCCCCGGCAGGGGGGGGGGGGGGGCATAATGATGTGGTGTTATCAAACCTTCCGCCGTATTGATATTGATAAACTCTCGTGATTGACTCCTGAGAAATCTAAAATTTCTAATAGCTTTTTAACTTAATTTTTGAAATAAATTTACTCTACTTACAATATCTTCAATTTATTTGAATATTCCATACTGGATACTGACCATTATTTATAGTGCTTTTATTGCGCCGTGGGAGAGGAAAACGAATCGTAGTAATTAAGAGCTCGAATGATTTATTTGAAATGCATTTACTACGAATTGTTGCAACTGATATACCTATTTCTGGGGTTCCATACTGTTGAGCTTGGTTTTAAAAATAAGTATACAAATATCAAAGTATATATTACATAACTACCAAAATTTATAGATCCTTTTTTGAATGTTAATTTATTTCCTGTCTTCCATAAATACATATACATATAAATGACACTTTAATTATATCTCAAATAAATAATTTATTTAAAAATATAAGAATTAAATAATAGTTTCAAAAACCGAATAAACACTCTTTAAAAGAACTAAAAGAGTAGTTCCAACTAAAGAGTAAAAAAATTTTGTTTGTGAGTTTGAGATTAGAAAAAAGAGTGAATAACAAAACATTTATTTTACTGTTAAAAAGCGTGGGTATCTTACAAGTTTGGTACAAGGACTAGCTTAGGGATCCATGCCGCAATACATGCCATGTCGAGGAGTACTGCCTCAAGCCGAATTGCCTAACTACGAATGACATTATGCGTAATCATTTTTAAACATTGTTTTTGGTGAATCTAGTCAAAATAAAAAAATATTTTTGTAAGCATTTACTGTGCCAAGTTATTTTAGCAACCTTGTAACGTTGTGGATTCTTTATAAATCTAATTAAAACAATATCCGTAAATTAATCGATATTTTAGTATGTTTCTATAATATATTACTAATTATCTATGGTTGTGCGAGCGAGATTGGACAGCACTAGCCCAGTTATAAACTGACGGCTCTTATATCGTCCCTTTCCTTGGAACCTTCGCCAAGGAAGGTCGCTTTGACCCCGTGGCCAACTGCTGTCGGCTCCGGGTAAGTTTTGAGATCAACATTTCCTACTTCTTTCTACAGGTGAAGACTTTCCAGCGGTGCAGCTTATTGCCTGCTAAAATGCATGGCTTATTATATTTTATTTTATACTGTGTGCTATTTCAGCCTACCTATTTAGTGCCACGAGGCCGATGACCCCTACGGTCAGAGGTCGCGGCACCAGCTTGTGCTGCCTATTTATATTTCTTTTATTATAGCTTCTAGCTACGCTGCAGTGCCGCTGGGAGATTCTCTTCACCTGCTATTTAAGCGGGTCACTTGGACGTAATTACCTAGTGACAAACTGACCCGCACCTTTCCTATTTCCAGGGTCTTCGCACCGGGCTTCGCACCATAATGGCGGTAGCGAGGCACACCAGCGGAGACCCTGGCACGCCGGCATCACCACCAGCCACGTGTCCACTAGCTAAGTGCATTCTACCATCTTGCACAACGGACCGAACAACGCCACGGCAGAATATTTATTATGAATCCATCCCCTGAGGTTCATTTACTCAAATACCAGATATAAATTTATGTAACATTCTATTCACGATTATAATCTCATACTATACATTGTAATCAACCTTTTATTTAACTCTGCTCGCCCTAGCCGGTAGTAGTCTCAATTACATCCATCACTTAATTAATTTTCACAGTACATAAGTCACCTTAACTTTATTGCAACTCCATTTAAAAACCTTATATAAAAAAATTATTAACCGTTACAACCTTAAATTATAAAAAATCGAGGACAAGACTTTACCTACGGCAGTTCGTGCGGAAAACCCCTCGGGCTTCACCTGATTGCAGCCAACGATAATGACGATCATGCACTTATGGACGATTAGATTACAAGAATAGCTCGTTTAAAGGTATTAGATAGATAGATATCACATTATATAAGTAAATCGCACTTTCACCTACCAGTAGTTCCACGCTTTTGAGTATCCCATATATGTATTAGTTAAACACAAGCATGGTGTAAGTATTCGCGGTCAGAAACGTCCGTTGCCAGAAAGGGAATACATTTATGTAAATAGGTACAGACCACATCTAGGGTGAGTACCGGTGCTAGAGGCCCTGCTTAATCTTGCAAATTTATGCAAGTCGACGACAACACGTCAAACTGTCTTCACTCGAGGACGTGATCCAAATCCGATTCAGTGCGTCATTTTGGTCGTAAAACGCTTTAGCAGTTGGCACATTTGTCGCATAATTCGGATCTCCTCGGAGGCCAATAGCTTCTTGTGACGAGCGCGATTATTATTCAAAGCTGTTCTAACTGTATGCGTATGTTTGAGTTTAGGAGGGCTTTAGGTGTTTGAGTACTTAGACATCGGAATACTTTCACAGTAAACGTTGACATTGTTATGAGACTTGAGATATAGGATTAAGTTGCTTTTACTTTATTCTGTAGCTAAATACAGATCGTAATACTGCGGTAATTGCATCAATTAATGTAAATTATTTTATAAGTCGTGACAGTTTTCATTTAATAAATAAATACCGGCCAAGTTCAAGTCAGAATCGCGCACTGACGATTCTGCACAAAACTGGATTGAGTCAACGTTGCTGTAGAGCTTCTAGTCTTGACAGACAGACATACATATATTTTTTTGTGATGTGGGTAACCACATATTTACGATTTTCAGATATTTCCCATTACTTGTGCTATAAAACTTTTTGATTCCCTTGCGATTGTCTAAATACCTTCACATAATATAAAACAAAGTCGGTTTCTGTCGTCCAATCGCGTTATAGGAATTCTTGCTGCGTAATTATAATCTTTTGATTGCGTTAACGTAGAAGCTTGATTTTTTCATAGTTTCAAGAAATTACAGACCCTAGTATTCCATATTAATTTCAACTTGATACCACTACGCATTCCTGAGAAACAGGTCTTGATCAACAGACATACATATACTTTTTTATGATCTAGGTAACTAAATATTTACTGTTTTCAAAATTTTCCATTACTTGCGCTATAAGACCTTGCGTCTAGCCAAATTTTATGATTCTAGCTTCACGGGAAGTATCCTATAGGTTTTGATGTCAATGGCGATTTGGTGACATTTGCTACATCAACTGTTGTACCTTTTTATTGTATTGACCTAGAAGTTTTATTTACAGCTTCAGGTCTTTATAGACCTGAGTATTTGGTATGAATTTCAACTTGATGCCTCTACGCGTTCCTGAGAAATAGGTCTTGACATACAGACAGACAGACAGACGGAGTGATCCTATACGGGCTTCGTTTTTTCCTTTTGAGGAACCCTAAAAAGAACTGCCTTAATTGATAGTGAAATAATTTCGTTGCTAACATTTTAGCAGTGAAGGACTAGCACCAGTTTTTGAAAAAAATTACATTTCATGAAGGTCATCAAAATTTAAAAATAACCCAGATAAAACTGCCTATGTCGGAGGAAGTAATGTCTAAGTTTCTATATGTCTTAGTTAATGTGTAAAAGCGAAATACAGCACTTACAGAACTTCAAAAATTTAATGAATTAAAAAAAACACCGCACTGGTTCTCAACGTGACCCCTTTTTTTTTTTTTTTTTTAACGTGCGGAAACCTCCACGGGCTTCACCCCACCGGAGCTAACGGTGAGATGGGTATGTCGGACTTGAACCGACTAAAACCGCACGGTGTCCCTCTTGCGTCAGCCATGTGGTACGGGGAATCTGGTGTGCCCTAGGAAGGATATCCCAGAGACCCCGAACGGCTCCGGTCGCCAGCGCTGGCGACCCCAACGCGTTATTGTGGATGTAATCCACCCTCCCCCTAAGAGAAGCGTGCGCAGAAACTCGACGCGCCACCGCCCTGGGCCTGCTTCTGCTAGGGTGACGGCTAGCCCCGACCGTCACCCCCAGGCCCGCGCTCATGGAGGACGGAGATCGTTCTGCGATCTCCGCCGCCCGGTGCGCCTTCTACGGCACGGGACAGTGCTAGCTCTCTCCCGTGCCTTTTCTGCCGCCTCTTTTGCGCGCATCACTGCCTCGCAAAAGAAGGCGACGGCGTTCCACACACTCTCGCTGCCAACCATGGCCAGCACCAGGGTCTGCAGCGTGAGGCTTCCCGCTCCGACGGCTGCTTCAAGGACACGGCGCTGCTCCATCCACTCAGGGCACTCTGCCAGTGTGTGAAGCGGCGTGTCCACAGAGCAGCCCCGGCAATGGTGGCACTCGGGCGTCGGCTCCCGGCGTATACGATGCAGGAACTCACCGAAACAGCCATGTCCGGTGAGCACCTGCGTCAGCCGGTAGGAGAGGCTTCCGTGGCGCCTCTCCAGCCATTCCTCCATGACGGGTCTTACCGCCACAATCGTGGCGTGCTCAACGTGACCCCTTCATTAGAAGATTCTAACAAGAAACATAGCAGGCTCTTTTTGTGGTTTTTTAAATATTTTTACTTCAATATGACTTCATCTCGCCTGATGATAGGCTAAAGATAGTCTCAGGAATGAGGACCACTAATAATATTAAAGGTGGTAGAAATTTGATGATACAAATTTGTCACAAAATTCGGCCGGGTGGGTACCACCGTGCACGATTACGAAAAACCCTCCATAGTAATCCAATTTCGGTTTGATTGCGTTCAGGGGTCAGCAAGTGCATAGCCGGGCAGGGGGATTGTGGTCGCAGCACTAGTGGGACCGGTGGGTGTCACGCGGTGCTGCGACGACAATCCTCTTATGATGAGGCCATCAAGCTAAGTGCCACCATTGTTAACATGGTACGTGTATGTAATGGTGACCCTCTTTTCTGATACTTCAGCTTACCATTAGGTGAGGTGAAGTCAAATTGACGTGTCCAATATGTATAAAAAAAAAATTATGGCCCTCAGTTTGATGGCCTCATCAGATGCTTTTTCACGCCCCGCTTAAAGGATCCGGGACTATAGGAAGAAAGAAACACGTGTGCTAGTAAAGAATTCCAAATCTTGATGGTGCGGCAAAGAAAAGAGGTGCCGAAGGGTGATACCTCAGTCTTGTACGTGTTGTCCTGTATGGGAAAGGAGAGGGTGGAACTAATGGAAAGATTTCATTAGAATACTCGCCATGGTAGAGGCGGTGAATAACTGCCAAAGAGGCAATATCTCCACGCTACTGCAAAGGCTCTATGGTGTTGGTGACCCCAGTACTCTCAATAATATTGACCGCATGGCACTGCAACCTGCCGAGAGTATCTAGTAAGTACTGTGCAGGCCATCCCAGAGATGAGATCTATGTAATGAATTATATGTTTTAGTAAGAAAGTGTTCATTTCCAAGCTTGTTTGTCATATACATTGCCGCTGCTGTGGTTTTCCCAAGCGACTACAATATGGGGTTCTTCAAGGAGGGCATTAGAAGGTTTTTACAGGGTTGGCAGCGCGAGTATGATGCCCCTGGTGTTGCACACGTCCATAGGCCGCGGTAACCGCTTCCCGTCAGGTGGGCCGTGAGCTTGTCTGCCAGCTGAGTGGTATAAAAAAATACATAGTACGTTATGATAGCATTTTTGCCAAAGTTTCATTTCAATGCAACTTTAAAACAAATAAACAAGTCATTAAAACAACTTTAAAAAAATATGTAAATATTGACACTGTATTCTTAGATTCTAATACTATATGTTACGCATATAGTACAATCTAACAATATAGTACCTTTGAATTATTCAATGATTTATTTTGCTAGTGTTAAAACGTAACAAACTACACGAGCTGACGATAAGCTAGGAGAGCTACTTGCAGAATATGTTCCAAGATTGTTTACGCTGATACAATGAATCAATTTGCGAGTGATCTCTTCTCTATTAAATGCTATATCACAGCAGCGCTTCTCTTATACAGATTATATATTATAATATGCATGAGCTAAGCAGTTATTTGAGCTTAACATCTTTTGTTCCTGAGTGTAAGAACAATACATGGTATTATGTGATTTTGTAATAATGAGGTTCAGAATTTTTTATTATTTCAAATCATAACCGAAGATTTTATTCACCGCAAATTGAAGCAGGTCTATATCAGCAGTAGATTATGATAGGTAAGTTACTTAATTTGATACAGTTCTGCTTGTATATTATTATCCTAACAGATAGACACATCATTGAAACAGTGACTATTCAAATGCTGTCACTTACCGTAGTAGCTTTGGAAAAATCATTCTAGTTACGGCATGAACAATTATCATCATCATCCCTGCGTTTTATCCCAATGTCGTCCAAAGCTCCCACTTTAGAACTCAGGGTTCGCTTTCCTGGTCTTTGGCCCCCCCTGAGGGCTAACCATGACCGCTTAATAGCAATTCAATTGTAGATCTTAACTGAATAGCTTCGTATTCATACCACCACATACCATTCACGTTCCGAATGTCAACAAACGAACCAAACGCGAACGCGTTTCTGTTTAAGTAAGTCATAGAACCTACGGATCATAGCAATTCAGTTTACAAACTTGTATTGAATTGCTTCGAAACTAAACTGTTTATAAGTCATTATGTTAAGGTCACTGGTACATATAATTAAATAAATCATTCGATGCGACTTAATAATATAATGTTAGTCTTTAAAGCTATGTTTCTGTTTAGAACATAAATATTATTTTATACTTATTCAAATACATTTATAGTTCGTTACATTTATCTTATACGTACAAGATTACGACATTGCTATTAAAGACCTGAAACAAAATTATACTACAAGTCGTGGTCAAATTGACACATAAATTTTGTTAGCAGCATAATGGCGAAGGCACCGAACAGGCAATCTTGACGTTGTGCGTTGGATCCCCCTGGTACACATTCGATGTGTGCCTACTTTAACTCATTCGCCGTAACTAAGCTACGGAAAATACCTAATGAACTAATACCTAATAAAATAATAAATAAACTATAATTCTACTTTTGTGCAATGGGCGATTGATCCGAGAGGGTGAAACAGCAATAATTGTCAAATTATAGTTTTAGTTGTGATGAGCAACTCGCTAAGCTTTTTGAGATAATAATAGAACTTGACATATTATAAATAAAGAATTAATTGTACTTCTAAGAGTAAGCTATGGAAATTTTGACTCATCTGGACAAATGGTCCATCCTATAAGTTAAACCTTTTGTTGATAACTATTCGTAATACTGCATGGGCACAATGGGGATGAATCTAATATTAAAACTATTGTATAATACATTTTATTAAATTATTTTATCTGTGCTATTACTATATAAATTATTTAATATTTCATTAAATTATCATTCTTCTATTAAATACATATAATTCATAATTTTATTTTAAGTGTTTTACCACAATACGCGTCACACAAAGAAACTTTGATATCCCTCCTAAATCCCCCATCCTGAGGCGAGATGATCAGGTCGAGCCGCTCCTGATCCTGCCTGTGTTGAATTTTGATCATATTCTAAGCATATTATACGGACATCAGCAAACGTGCCTTGAATTCATTCAAATCCCTAGTATGATGCTTTTTTATTTCCTTAAATACTTTCTTAATTCTTTATTAAGTTAAATTGATTTTAGATTATATTTATTTTTACATCATCAAGTCGGGTTTACCCAAATTTAAAAAGAAAAGTAAAGTGTAGACACACGTGTGTATACATCATTCGTATTTGGTCAGTTAGAAGATGGTGAAACCCGTTAAGTGTTTCCTACGAAGAACACTAACACCTACGTTCACTTTAAGAGTAATAGACGCGCCACTCGAATTTACTGAACAAATCGTACTCACAACATTCATACAATGCACAAAAGAAAAAAGTGCTTATAGAGATAGGTAGGAGTAGATACATTAGATAATGTTGATATAAACATTACAGGCAGAAGACAGCTAACAAGCCTACAGTAGTTTTATCCATATCTATGTCCATACGAACATAACACCTTAATGGCACACAACAACTTTGTTAAATAGCGTAGGTACTCATGTAGGTTAGATTAAATACAGAAACTGTAGCATGGATTTTTTTAATCTGTATAATCTAAAACATCCTTTCAGAACACGGAAAGCTTTTTGTTTCACTTAACATCATTTTGTTGAATACATTTATTTTATTTTGAGTAACGGGTTGAACAAATAGCCATTTGTCGTGGACGTTTTTGTATGCAGCACCAAAATGCACATTACTGATGAAAGTGCTCGTGCTCTGACAGTTAGGCACTGCACACACAAACGTTGCAAATTGCCAAGCGGCACAACACGAGCTATATAGCCCGTTGAGATAGAACATTCAACATGGACACTTAATTAACGTCGTAATGGTAGTGATGTTGCATTGTTTTATATACTCACATTTACCTTTGATATATATTTATGAATCCGCTTAGCTTTTGCGCGGTGTAAGTGATTAGCAGGTTAACGTTAACGTTCGTTCTAGGTTATTTGTTTTTCATCATTATCTCTTGTTAACGTTGTTCCTGGTGGTATATTTATTTATTTAGAAACTAAACGGCTTATTTACATTTGACATGTTATTGAGAAATTGACATTAGATTCTTAAGCTTATTACAGAGTTTCATGACATTCGTACAGGCACGTGAAATTAAACTTAAATTTTAAAAATCACTTTAAAATTAACATAAAAAGTTGAAAATAGATTCAATTAAAAAAACGAATAGAGGTAATAAACCATAATAAATCAAATTGGTGTATTGCAAACTCATTTAATTTAAGAATAATAAAATTAATTAATAAAATTAAAATGCCCGGGATTTTATTACTCTTTCTTCTCGTGTCGATTTGGCTTATCTTGGCTTTTATAGGAGCGACTGCCGTTTGACTGACTGCCTCGCAAACCCGAGAGGTAAGCCTACGCTAGAATTCGTACCTAAGTTAAGGTAATTGTGCCAGTTCTTGATATTGTCCTAGAAGTTGATAAATTTTAGTTTAACTCATTTTAATAAGAATTCCTCCACAGGTATCAATGAAACATTTATTAATTATACTAGCAGAGACATCTCTTAATCCCATCTGGAATTACTTTCTTTGTGATTGGCTGTCAAACACTCACATTTTTATTATGTTTACAATAGTGTCATCACGTGTTCGCCGCTCAATGTTTATGTTAACTAATTTGTTAAGGACCTTACGTGTTTCGAACTGTGTTACTCAAAATTGAAGCTCATCAACTGGTAAGTATATATATTATTCTGTTTGGAATTGTATAGGTTATGTAAATTTTTGATTTTCTAATAGTTTTTTGAATAATTAGACGTAATACAAGGATATCAAATACTAGGACAAAAAACCTTTGATTTCCAGTACTTGATACAACTATCATCTACTAGGTATATTCTCATGTGCTCGATTCAATCGATTTTTCATAGTATTACAATAAGTTTAAGGTTGAAATAACTTAATTTCGAATATAGCTTTCCTATGTGACTTCTACCTAGTGGTTGATAAGGGGTATCAATTATTGGAACATTCAATATCAAATACTAGTACAAAATTAAAGTTGTTTCTTTTTTGCAGGTACTTATTAAATTGCTAACATACATTAAAAATGCCTCCAATAAAGGGTAAAATGTTTAATTATTCCGAAGATGACATGATGAAAGCATATAATGAAGTAAAATCAGGGACTTCAATATCCGCTGCGTCTAAGAAATATAAAATTCCATATAGCACACTGTCATATAAAGTGCATGGCAAAACACCTTTTGAGCGCCGAATGGGTCCAGGCTCATATTTATCTACAGAGATGGCTAAAGCTGGATTTCCCGTTACTGTGCAGCAATTACAAGATAGTGTTTGCAAGCTAGTGACTGAATTAAATATTGAAACACCTTTTAAAAACCACAGACCTGGGAGACACCGGTATGCATCATTTCAAAAAAGACATCCACAGATTAGCCTCCCAAAATTTAACAGAACCTAGAGCAGCTGTTACAAATGAAGCATTAAGCAAATGGTTTGCTAAAATTTCTGAGTTCTTTACAGAAAAAAATTTTGACGTTGTCATCCGTGACCCAAAGCGGGTGTTTAATTGTGACGAAACCGCTTTTTTTCTTAACCCTAAGGGTAATAAAGTCCTAGCAGCAAAAGGCAATAAAACAGTCTATCAGAAAGTAAATGCTGATGAAAAGGAATGTCTTACAGTCCTTCTGACGGGAAATGCAGCGGGAGACCTACCACCTCCTATGATTGTATATCAGTACGCGAGAATTCCAAGAGATTTAGCTCTTAGCGTACCAAAAAATTGGGGTATTGGGCGTTCAGAAAATGGCTGGATGACGGGTGAAACATTTTTGAGTTCATAGCGAACATTTTCAATCCATGGCTTAACGAGAACAATATCGAAAAGCCAGCAGTATTATTCATCGATGGACACACTTCACATTTGACGCTTCAAACCAGCAAGTTTTGCTCTGAAAATGGCATTGTTCTTGTGGCATTGTACCCAAATGCTACGCATTTAATACAACCTATGGATGTTTCAGTATTTCGCACCTTAAAATCAGCCTGGAAAACTGGTGTCCAAAATTGGCGCTTACAAAACATGGACAATCCTAGACTAATAAAAAGTCCACTTTGCGCCACTCTTAGACCAAGTCTTGAAGAGGAATTTAAAAAGATCTCTCTTTGAAAATGGTTTCCGAAAATGTGGCCTGTGCCCATGGAATTTACATGCAGTACTTCAGCCAACGTCAAGAACTAATACTTTGATGAAAGATCAAACCAAATCTCTAAAAGAATTGAGAGAGGGGTTAACTTTCGTTGAAAAAAATATTGGCCAGGCTAAACTAAAAGTTTTTCGAAATACCAAAGAGTGGACAGTATATGTAAAGGATCAATCACTTTATGAATTTTGGAAGAATATCAAAGATAAACATGATGTTCTTTTACAATTTGTTAATCAATCTTTTTTGACTGATGAACAAGAGAATTCAATTTATGTCAATAAAAAAAAATGATATAAGTATTGCTGAGTTAAATTTAGAAGGTTTAAGGGCTTCAGAAGCTATATTGCTCCTTCGCTTGAAACTCACAACTTCTTGAATGCATCTGAAGTGACAGAGGTTTTGAATAATTTAATTGTGACGGAAAAAGACAAAATCACACCAACGAAATCTATTTGTGATACAGAAAAACAACAAACAACAGAAGTGGTTGATAATCCACAGCCATTTGCCCTTACGTCTACTGTCGTCCAGTCGTCTCTTCCGTTAAGTCCTATTCAACAAATAGCGTCAACTAACACAGCAAAACATGTTATTCCTACTCCGTTTAAAAATTCTCTGTTTTGGCCAAAAGAAAAGGAAAATAATAAAAAGAAGAGAAAAACTGAGAAAGTACCTGCAGTAATTACATCAGAAAAGTGGCAAGAGTACCATGAAAGTAAAGAAAAGAAAAAGCTTGAACAACTTGAACAGAAACAAAAAAGGGCTGAAGAAAGAAAAAGGAAAAAGCAAGAAAAAGAAGCTAACAAAAACAAAAATGCCAAAAGCCGTGCAAAGGAGATTAAAAGAAAAAAAGAAACTACTCCTTTCAAAATTGTCACAAAGACGTTGTTTTGCTTCAAGTAGCGAATCAGAATGTGAAACATGGAAGCCTTCTGGTGGTAGTACCGATGATCTGAATAGCGATGATTCTGATGATTTAAATATTTTTTTATGTGAAACATGGAAGCCTTCTGGTGGTAGTACCGATGATCTCAATAGCGATGATTCTGATGATTTAAATATTTTTTTCTGATCATTTAGACATTTCGCAATGTTTGTTTAAATAAATAGTAGTAGTACTTAGAATTAGTTATACTTTTGTGAAGAAAATTTTTGTTTTATGTGATTTTAAGAAAAAATGTGAAATCATTTTCTACAATTACTGTGATATTTTTTAATTTATCGTATTCTTATAAAGAATATGCTTGTCAAGTATTGGGTCACCAGTTTAAAAAAGTCATAGTCAATTACTGGGACAATTAAGAATTTACCCATCAATTACTGGTACATTTTTAAGCCTCTCGAAAAAAAATTACATTAAAATAAACAATACTTATATTCTTTAGTTAAGTTCAATGTAAGATAAATGGAAGACTGATTAATATTTGTATCTTACTCTGAAAATTCCTACTAAATTAAATACATTGTTTGTTACCAGGTAAGTACTGGTACACTTACCTTAATCGGCAGGTGTATCGACTTGCAGGTGAGGTTTAGCTTGGGCCCCGAAAATCTTGATGGGGTCGTGAAATAGTAATACTGTTCCTGTGACCCATAGAAACCTTTTTTTTTCGTGCGGGAATCCCTTCGGATACCACACCGCCGGCCAGCGGGGGAGGTTATGTCGGACTTGAACCGACTAAAACCGCACGCCGCCCGTCTTGCCCCGGTTTGGGGGAGGGGCGCTCTTCGCGCCGCCGCCCCGTACTACTTCTGCTAGGGTGACAGGCGGCTCCACCTGTCACCCCCAGGCCTGCGCTCATGGAGGTCGGAGGTCGTTGAGCGACCTCCGGCGTCTGAGTCGCCTGCGCCGCGCGGCGCGCATATTGCGGGCTCGGTGGGAAGGGAGGGTTCTGAATCTGTGCCGAGCCCGCTCCGCCGCCTCCTTCTCGAGCATCACTTGCTCGCAGAAGGAGGCGGCGGCTGCCCACGCGCTCGCACTCCGCACCCTGACCGCAATCCTATTCGCATGGAAACCTATTCGTTCAACCATGTGGTTAAAAAACCAAGCCATATGTGAACAGAAAAAAATATAGCACTTAAGTAAAAAGTACTATTAAATAATCATAAAAACAACTAATTTCTAGCTAATATTTTACAATGATAATGTAGTATAAATATCTAAAGTCCTGTAACAAAAACAATGAATGAACATTATATTTTTCTTCTTTATTACATTAAGGCTTGATGCCTTTATGCTAAGCCGTAGGGGACTTTCACTACGCACACATGTATAATATTTGCTTATGAACATGTTATGTTAAACACTACCTCTTTATACCCACACAACCAAGGCTAAACATTATTTAAATTACCTTACATCAAAACCGCGTCAATGTGTAGAGGGCCCTACGACGTGGGAAGGGAGTTGACATAATAGTCTGAATTTCTCTCACGTAACGCGCGACCGTTTCAGACAAAGCCAGATATCTGTCTGCACTATGGATTTATTTTAAAACTAGCTACATCGCGATGTCAGTTTCTAGTTTGCAATGAGAATTTATGTAGTAATTAATGGCGCAAAAGAAGAGCTTTGTGTTGATATTGAAACAGACAGGGACTGAATAGATTAATTGCATCGAGTCAAGGAGGCAACGTCGCCTTTATCTTCGAAGACGTAGATGACAATTATGTTTAAAGAGAAGTAATTTTTAAAGAACGTCAGTTTTTAGGGTTCTGTTGCCAAATGGCAAAAAACGGAACCTTTATAGATTCGTCATGTCTGTCTGTCTGTCCGTCCGTATGTCACAGCCACTTTTTTTCGAAACTATAAGAACTGTGCTGTTGAAACATGGTAAGTAGATGTATTGTGTGAACCGCATTAAGATTTTCACACCAAAACAGAAAAAAAAGAACAATAAATTTTGGGGGTTTCCCCATACTTAGAACTGAAACTCAATTTTTTTTTTCATCGCACCCATACGTGTACTACGTCTATGGCCTTCCATAGACGTAGTACAAACATGATATTGAGGTTTCTAATATCATATTTTTCTAAACTGAATAGTTTGCGCGAGAGACACTTCCAAAGTGGTAAAATGGGTGTCCCCACCCCCCTGTAACTTCTAAAATAAGAGAATGATAAAACTAAAAAAAAATATGATGTACATTACCATGTAAACTTCTACCGAAAATTGGTTTGAATGAGATCTAGTTAGTAGTTTTTTTTAATACGTCACAAATAGTAAATCGTAATTTAACTTTCATTCAATCAACTCAAATATAAAAATTAAAAAAAATACATTATTAGGTTACTTGCTGCTGCGGAACCCTTCATGGGCGAGTCCCACTCGCACTTGGCCGCTTTTTCTTATTAACTTCAGAACGAGATAAGTATCGCACACGAGCAGAGCCGCGGAAAATATTATGATAACATGAGAATTAATATTATACAGTTCAGGAATCACGCGTTTCGTTATTCAAACGGAAATTAACACATTGTTACCGCGTTGTAATTACACATGTAATTAATACCAAATCAACAAGATATTTCATAAATTAATAAAATGTACTTAATAACGAAATCTCTGGCTGCTCCAAATTCTGATCTAATAGTAGCACAAAAAGATTATGAACTGAGTATAATTAATACAAAGCGGCGATAGCCCAGTGGCGTACGTAACGGACTGCTGAGACGAGGTCTCGAGTTCGATCCCCAGTCGCCCCGGGTACACTGTAACGTAACGTTATCCTATGCAGGATAGCGTACGCCAGATTAAAAAGAAAGGAATGCAGGAGGAGATAAAATGAAGACTTTAAGGGGGTTATTAATATATATAATGTCCACTATTCACATCACAATACACAAACTTAAATAATATCACTTAAAGTTTATAAACAGTTCACAGTGATTTCAAATCTTCAAATTATAAAGAGAGATTGCAATCTCATTAATCCAATTGTCCAATCCAATTAATCCACTCGCCAACAGTGAGGATACGCGCAACAGTGAGGAAACGTGTTAAGAACTGCAGTAGCCTCTTGTAATAGATTTGCTAGAACAGAAGAGATATTAGAATGCTCTCTACTAGAGCAATTGATGAAGTCTAGTATTGACACTCATTTGACTTTAAGGTATGATTAAACTGAGGTGTCTTTTCCATCAGATACACCTTTCTTATCCATGTTTACAGCTTCATGACTCTCCCAAGAATTTCCTCCGAATCTCATCTTTGAATTTTTAAGCTTCTTGTTAGGAATGCTTGTCAATGAATTTAAAATTATTCATGAAGACTAAAACAGAGACAATAAAGAATACAACAAAAAGGTTATTATTCATATGAACATAGATTAAATATACTACAACACACCTCTGACTTTTCGTAGTTATGTGTACATTAATAAATGTTAATTATCGCTCGCTTAATAATGTGCCCGGTAGATGGCAATAGGCTCGCCCCCTATTACATTGGGACCTTAACATAACTGGCGAATCGTGGGTGTGTAATACACCTCTGCCTATCCCTTCGGGGATACAGGCGTGGAGTTATGTTATGTATGTTATGTTTATGTTTATAATTAATACTAGCTGATGCCCGTGGCTCTGCCCGCACGTAGGTCGGTTTTCGTTATTTGGCCATATCTCTTAGTTCTCAATGTTCTACTTAACCAATTGTGACTAGTTACAAATCTTTCAATAATATTATTCCTGTGTTTTATTGTTATATTCATAGAGTTATTTCGGAAACAGTGAGCATACTCTAACCAACTAAGTTCCCTGGAGACGTCCTAGATATTCTTCGATCTAAATCTAGAGGAAGTTAGCATACTAATTGCTTCAAACTTACATTGAATAATTATGATCATTTCAAAAAATGTTCTCGTGATATAAGTAGGTGGGTGAGGTTTTCTCTGTCGAAAATCTTAAGCTTTGATTGTTGCTAAAATTTTTGATGTGTAGGAATGTTTTGGTCTAACGATCACACGCTTTTATAACATTCATATTTCATTTTAAGCGGCGGTAGCCCAGTGGCATACGTAACGGACTGCTGAGACGAGGTCTCGAGTTCGATCCCCAGTTGCCCGGGCACACACCTCTTACTTTTGTAGTTATGTGTGCATTAATAAATGATAATTATCGCTCGCTTAATAATGTGCCCGATAGATGGCAATAGGCTCGCCCCCTATTACATTGGGACCTCAACATAACTGGCGAATCGTGGGTGTGTAATACACCTCTGCCTACCCCTTCGGGGATACAGGCGTGACGTTATGTTATGTATGTTCATTTTAAAATCAGCTTCATTATTTATTTAATCAGTTATTAAGAAGTATGCATGAAATTTATACTTTTCGATAACTGAGAATTTTATGCCACTCACAAAGACGATTAATTCTACCATTGACTAGAATGTTAGAAAACAAAAAAAAATGCAGAGAGCAAGTTAAGCAGAGAAACGACTGAAAACTTTCTATTTACCTAATTAACTACATTCGACAAACCCTTTCTTGATTAGATCACGTATCGAAGGGATTCGAACGAATCACTGAGTAAATACAAACTTTCTTTTTATTGTTGTTGGTGATGCTTACGATGAGTCTATTGAAATTTGAAACTGTGTTTAACGTATCTGTGGAGGAGATTATAAGTACATACATCTTTAATGGGTTTTATACAAAAGCTTAATGTCGGAGGAGCTCGTGGCTTAGTGGTACCCGAGTAAGCATATTGTAAAGTTAAGCAATACTAGCCAGGTCAGACTTAGGATGACGACCATTCTTAAAACAGTGAGACCCCCGTACTACGGAGAGCACGTTAAGCCTAAAACCCGAAAATTTCTTAAAAAAAAAAAAAATCTCACTAGAGAACTTCGATATCGCCAATTAAAACAAGGCTCCTAATTTTCTGACCTACTCGATAAGTTTGGAAAAAAAGTTCATTTTTATTATATGATTTCTCATTTCAAAATTCATTGAAACATATAATTTGTATGTCACCTTTTAAAACTCCTCATGTTGATACCCCACGCGATAAGTAAGAGACATTTTTTTTGATAACACACATTTTATCGCCAATAATATACTTTATAGTTTTTGTTCACATCTTATGTATACACTGTAACATTTGGAAGATGAATACCTTACATTTGAAACCTCATTAATCGAAATCCGTCCAGACAGCAGGCCTATAGAAGGGAACAAAGAAAGCTTACATAATATACTCGTACACACGCGCATAAAATATTACCCTCGCTGGCGCAGTCGGGTAAAAATTCGGCACATCTGAAAGCTAACAGGATGATTTTAGTCATAATATCCGCATAGCATTATCTCTTATGTAACCTGTGTATATTTGCGGCTTTGAAGGCTCGGCCCCGAGCTCTATGAATAAATGAAGAAAGCAAAAGTGCGTTCTGTGTACTCCCCTTTGAAGTTCTTTTGAGATGCTCTCGCATTAAATGACTCAATTTAAATACAAAATTAACTAACACCGTATTTCTCTTTGAATTATATTATTGGAACTGTATGGCTATATAAAATTAAATAAAAAAAAATGAATGTCAATTAGATATAATATGATTTATGGACTGGTTGATTATATTTTTTGAGTAATTGTTATTTATCATGGCAATTTTCCAGTCGCGTCTAAAGCTTATATTTTAAGGCCCGAGGTTCGCTTATTTTCTTTTTAGGGTTTGTTGAGTTTTATGAAAACCTCTGCTGTCTGAACTCCCAACCCTGAGAGGAAAACATGCACCAGAACCTTGTCCGTTATTGCAGGTGCATTGAGACACTGAGCAGGTTAGGTTAACCTGGGTCCCGAAGGTGTTGGTAGGGCCCTGTACACCCTGGGTAATTGTTATTTGTATCGTTTAAAATTGAGTAAGAATATATTGAAGAATATGGTGTTTTCCTGTTCCAATATGGACTGCACGTCTAGGAAAATCCTTCTACTCTACAGATAACTTTAGCGTTAAATAATACCTGCATAGGGTTGCTACAGGTTATAGGGAGGGAGGAAGCACCAATAACACTTGTGTTGTAAACGCTTCTAGTAATCACTTAGAATGTGCTGTATGTGTGCGTGCCACTACCAGGTACAAAAAATACAAATTTAACTTCAAGGACTTAACGAAGTAGCCAATGTAGGATTAGCATGTACATACTGGTGGTAGAAATTTGATGACACAAATTTGTCACAAAATTCGGCCGGGTAGGTACCACCGTGCACGGGGGTGTGTATTGGGTAACCTCCTCGAGTGTCATTCCGATTCCGATCCCGCTGCAGACCGGGGGGAACGGAATCGGAGCGGCTGGCACACCCTGGGCGGCGGTCAATGGCTTCCCCCTCATAGGGTTGACATTGATCGTCGGCTAATACCCAATGTGGCGGGAACACATCGCTCTCCGTACTCCTCTGCTTTCAGAGGAGACAGGATGAGCGATGGTGTTAGTGTTTGAGGCCACCATAGGGTCCTGGGTGATCCAGGGGCGGGTTGGCCCACTGCTAACGCAGGGGCCGACGGGCACTTGTGCCGCCGCCGGTGAGAGAGGATTAGCCATCCTCTCGCGTTCCGTAATCGGCAGGTGATCAGCAACGACCCGCTGACTGGTGGCTCCAGAAGGGTACGCCGTGAACTTGCTGACCGGAGAGCTTGCCTTTATTGGCCGGCCCACGACAAGGAAAAGTCTATAACACCCGACAGCGAAGTCGTAAAAACCTATGGATACCAGCCGACCTCCATAGTATATAGGCTTATCCAGGTGCAGGGGGCTCCGCCTGGATGGACCACCTTTCCCCATACTCGTGGGATATGCTATGGACACAAATCTTCATATACATAAAAAACCGGACGATACAAAAAATAACAACAAGGGCACGAAAAAGGATTACGAAAATGACGAAGTCTGCGCGGAGGTCGCGCAGCAGGCAAGCGGGGAGGTGACGCCAAACACCTCGGCGGTGTCGGAGAAATTCGACACCGCCAACAAGCGAAGCAGGGCCAGCAGCCCGTCGGGTCTGGGCGTGCAGCGGACCCGTAAGCGCAGGATGCGCGCAAAGGCTCGGGCGGGCGGCGATGAGGACTTTACCCTCACCGGGACGACCTCCTCCTCCAGCAGCGACGAGGCGAAGCCGGCGTCCAAGGTGGCTGCTGGCCACTGAGGGGCGCGTGGTGGCGTGAGGGCCGGGCAATTCACCCGAGCCCCCTAGGCTCTTGGAAGGGCCGCGGGAACCTCACCGCCGAGGCCTTCCACCTCAGCGGTGGCGGTGAAGACGTGGTCACTCCTGGAGAGACTCCGGAAGGTGGCTGCTCGCTCTGGCTCGGCTGTTGCCCAATATGAGGGGGCCCGATGATTCCTGCAGGAGACTCTACGCGGGGACCGTGCGGTCCATGACCCTGTATGGGTGCCCAATATGGGCGGAGACCCTGAGGACCAGAACTGTGCGGATGCTGTGCGGTCCGCAGCGAGTGATGGCCATCAGGGTCATCCGCGGGTACCACACGATCTCCTTCGAGTCGAGTCTCCTTGCCGGAACTCCGCCATGGGACCTGGAGGCGATAGCCCTTTCGCAACTGTACCAGTGGCGACAGGAGGCGCGGGAGCAGGGACGGAACCCCGAGCCTCGTGAAATCGAGGCCGTGCAGTCCCAGCTCCGCCAGGCCATCGTGGTGGAGTGGAAGGAACGACTTGGGCGACCAAGCGCAGGGCACGCCGCAATAGCGGCGGTAAGGCCCATCATGGAGGATTGGCTCGTGAGGCGACACGGAAGCCTCTCGTACCGACTAACGCAGGTGATCTCCGGGAAGGGGTGCTTCGGGGACCACCTGCATCGGATCAGGAAGGAGCCAACGCCTGAGTGTCATCACTGCGACGCGAGCGAGGACTCAGGGCTGCACACGCTGGCGGACTTCCCGGCGTGGGAGGCGCCGAGGCGTGACCTCGTGGCAGTCATCGGGGCGGGAGTCCTCTCGCTCGGCAGCATGATTGCGGCAATGGTGCGGAGCGCGAGCGCGTGGGCCACCGCCACCTCCTTCTGCGAGCATGTAATGCTCGCGAAGGAGATGGCGGAGCGCGCCCGGGAGAGATTTAGAACTCTCCCGGCCCGCCGAGCCCGCAACTTGCTCGCCGCGCGTCGAAGGCGACTCAGGCGCCGGAGGTCGCTTAACGAGCTCCGTCCTCCATGAGCGCAGGCCGTGGGGTGGCGGGTAAGGCTGCCTGTCACCCCAGCAGAAGCAGGCCGGGATGGTGGGGCGACTAACGCCCCTCCCCCAAACCGGGGCAAGACGGGGACACCGTGGTTCCCAAACCCGATGGGGCCATCTCGAAACCGGAGATGGCCCAGGGTCAGTCGGGGTGCGAGGGATATGCTCTATGGGCAACCTTACACCCCGGCGTCTGTAGACCCGAGACGGCGTACGGTTTTAGTCGGTTGAAGCCCGACATAACCGCCCCCGCTGTCCGGCGGGGGGGTATCCGAAGAGCCACCATTGTTAACATGATACGTGTATGTAAAGCAACAACAGCTGTGCGGCATACGGATCGCTCCCGGTAATTTAAAAGTAAAAGGGGTAAAATCGGACTGTATAGTTGTGAATATGTTTCTAAAGTGGACTTTTTGTGTTCGTGTATAACTACGAAGTGGAGGACAGTGTTATTTAGTAAGAATTTGTAGTATAAACACAAAATTAAATCAGTGTGAACCTGGTGTGAACAATCAGTGATAATAAAAGTTGTGGGTGGCGCGAAATATCGTACCGCTCTCTCTCGCACTCACGAGAACTATCTATCTTCGTCTCTGTCACTGGTTGAAATATTTACGTTTGAAAATTCAACTGAAATAATGAACTGTGTTATTTGCTGCAAAAAAGTGGATTTAGGTGACCTGCTTAAATGCAATGGATGCAAGACGGGATACCATTATAGATGTTTGAATATTACCCCGGCTGCCTTCAAAGATGGGCAGGCACAAATCAAAAAAAACTTTAAGTGTGATTCCTGTGCCAACGTAACTCAGCGTATACGGGTAACGGATGACACTCCAGTGCGAAGTCTTCGCGCAGGGATAATATCTAGCCAAAACGATAAGGAAGGAAACCAGTCGTTTGAAGATAGTTGCACTAAAGAAACAACCAAGTTATTAGAAACCGTAGATACTAATAATTTGGTAGGTATAATAGAAAAGGTTAATAGAGTGATATTGGAGAAGTTGAGTACTCTCGAAATGAAAATTATAGATGAAATTAAGGACACCGTTAAGGTTCTGTTATTAGAAAACAGTAAGTTGACGCAGGAGCTGCAGCAAGTGAATAAAAAATGCATTTCGTATGAGAATGAAATCAAAACGTTAAAGTCTGAGAAACTTGAAACTAAAGAAAAAAATATTAGCAGCAAAATCCAAGACCCCTCAAGTAGTCGCCGTCAACCAATTCCAACGGCGCCAAGGTCCAATGCTTTCCGGAACCCACCAGGGACAAGCAATAATGCAGACCACCAGCACGAGAGCCCGAAGTGGCAGGTACAAGCATCAGGGTCTGAAATTAGCTACGCGGCCGTGGCCAGCAAATTAGTGGACACAAAAACTAATGATAATTCCTGGATAGAAGTTTCAAATCACAAGAGGAGAAACCCAGTTAGGAGAGGAGGCAAAGCGTCATCTGAGCTCCTGAAGGCAGTAGAACGTAAAAAATTTCTACATGTGTGGAGATTAGCGAAAAGCACAACGGAAGAAATGTTAAAGAAATATGTACAAAATGTTCTGCAAAGTGACTCCGAAATAATTATTGAGAAAATAAAACCCAAAACCGATCGGGATTACGCCTCATTTAAAATAGGGGTTACAGAAGGAATCTACGATAAGTTGTGCGATCCGGAGGTATGGCCCTTAAACGTCGAGTACAGTGAGTGGATTTTTTTTCGACGAACAACCACACCAATTCAACTGTAAAAGCAGTAGAAACATCAACATGCTGTATCAAAACGTTAGCGGGCTTAGAACAAAAACAACAAAATTTCTGTCCCTTATAGAATCATCAGAAGCTGATTTATTCGCTGTCACGGAAACTGGGTTAAACGAGGGTATTCAAAACGCGGAATTTGTGCTCCCTGGGTACCAGATTTTGCGATGTGACCGAGCGGACGGGAGGAAGCAGGGCGGTGCGCTTTTAATGGCCACACCGCGGTTCGACTTGCGCCCAGTGGCGCTGCCAGGTGACACGGACATAGACAGTCGCAGGTTCGAATTTATTTGTGCTAGTATTTATAAACATAATCACTTTTTATTGACATGTTGCGTTGTATATATCCCACCGAGTACAGACGATAATGAATATATGATATTGTTTAGCTTATTAGAAAACCTGTGTCTCAAATATAAGAAAAACTTAGTCATATTAGGTGATTTCAATCTGTACTCATGTAGTGAAAATGTTCGTAATTATTTTGAATACTTTATGGCCTTCTGTGAACTCATTCAGTACAACACGGTACCCAACTGTAACGGTAGGCAGCTGGACTTAGTGTTGAGCGCGCGCAGCGGCGTGTGCGTGAGCGAGGCAGACGAGGGTTTGAAGCCCGTAGACCGTCACCACCCGCCGCTAGCCGTGGACATCGAGCGGGCGCGTGCCTTGCCCCCCACTTCACTCGCTGCTCCCGGACTACACTCTAACTCACAACTGGATTCGATAATACGTGAGCAATGGAACTTTAATAAGGCCGACTTTGGTCACTTGTATTGCTTGTTTGCTACTATGGATTGGAGTGATTTGTACAGTCTCAGAGACCCGGAACTTATTTTAGACTTGTTTTACAGTAAGATATATGAAGCTTTTAACCTTTGTATCCCTTGTAAGCAAATAGGTGCAAAAAGTAGGAATAGGTACATATATCCGGTGTGGTATACACCTGACATTGTTAGCGAAATTAGACATAAACATGCGTTGCATAAGAAATACAAGGCGAGCAAATCGCGTAGTGATTATGAATTTTTTAGTAGGTCTAGGGCAAAAGTTAAGGAGGAGACTACACGAGCGCACAATCAATATTGCGAACGCGTACAGAGTCATCTAGCGACGGATCCGCGAGCGTTTTGGGACTACATGCGGTTTAAGAGAGGTAATTCCACTAAACAGGGACTTATCATAGACGGCCGCACGTTATCACAAAAAGAGTGTGCAATTGAGTTTGCCCAGTTTTTCCACTCGGTGTACAATCAGGATCCCGCGGAGCTGTGCGTGGCGGCGGCGAGCGCGGCGCGGGCGGGCGCGCCCGGTGCGCGGGTGTCCCTCACTCGCCTGAGCGAGCGCGAGGTCCGCGTCGCGCTGGCCCGCCTGCCGCCCAAGCGCTCCATGGGACCGGATGGTATACCTGCTTTCATCTTTAGGGATACTCGTGAGGTACTCGCTGAACCGTTACTACATTTATTCAATACCTGTATAGACACCGCAACGTTCCCAGAACGTTGGAAAATCACTCGAGTCGTGCCCGTTCCGAAGGGAAGAGGAGGCTCGGATCCCAGCAGTTACAGACCCGTAGCGGTTCTTAGCACGCCGGCGAAAGTGTTCGAGGCCACGATTCACGGTTGCCTATATGGCCAGGTAAGTGCCCAGTTATCGGACGCTCAGCACGGCTTTCGTACCGGGCGAGGGACTGCTGGTAACCTGCTCCATTTAATGTCGCGCTTAGTACCTGCGTTGGACGCTGGTATGCAGGTGGATGTAGCCTACTTCGATTTCAGGAAGGCTTTCGATATGGTCGATAACGACATCCTTTTAACGCAACTGGCAGCCGCAGGCTGCACACCTCATACGTTGGCGTTCTTCGCGGACTACCTGCGGGATAGGTGCCAGTACGTGGACTGCGGGGGGTGCTTTTCCGAGCCATATTTTACGAGGTCTGGTGTGAGTCAAGGCAGCAACTTGGGCCCACTTCTCTTCATTTTAATGATCAATAGTTTACCAGATGTAGTTACTAACTCGACACCATTGCTTTTTGCGGATGATCTTAAATTAGTACGTAAAGTGGTGCAGGATACCGATCACGACTTGTTACAGCAAGATATAGATAGGGTGGTCAGGTGGAGCGAAGACAACAAGCTTTACTTTAACGTGTCTAAGTGCTCCGTGTTGTCTTTTAGCCGTGCTCGCAACCCTCATCACTACCAATATCACATGGAGGGGGCGCCTCTGCGGCGCATAAGCGAGGTCAGAGACTTGGGCGTTCGTTTCAGTAGTGATTTGAAGTTTAACACTCATATTAATGAAGTATGTAAAAAGTCGTACCGTAATCTTGGGTTTCTTTTAAGGCATACAAACCAGTTTACCAATATCGGAGCTTTGAGAACCTTGTATGAGGCATTAGTTAAAAGTCACTTGGAATGTAATGCAGTAATCTGGTCCCCATCTGAAGCTAAGTACAAATTAATGCTGGAACGGATACATAATAAATTTATTCGATTTTTGTATTACAAACTGTACGGCGTATACCCAGGGTATCCATTGTTGTATCCTACGTTATTTGTTTTGGGTATGGTAGGATACTACAAGTTGGAAGTTCGAAGGGAGGTTGCATTAGCCACGTACGTGTTCAAAGTGTTCCGCGGGCACATTCACAACCCAGCTATCCTGCGGGAGGTCGGGCTGTGCGCGCCGGACGAGTACGTGGGGCGGCGGCGGCGCCCGCGCCTGCTCGAGGTGGCAAGCGCGCGCACTAACCTGCTGCAGCAGGCGCCACTTACGCGCGCGCTGCGTACGCTCAACACGGTGGCCGAGCAGATAGACTTGTTTTCGTGCCCACTGAATGAGTTCACGAAGGCCGCTTATTGCGTTATATCGAACTAGATATTGTATTAGATATTATTTCTTATTAATATGCGTGTGTTTTGTTCATTGTATCTGTTGTCTTTTTGTTATTATATTGTATTTAGAAATGTCCTACACTATTGTATTGGGTCCTTCTGTAATAATAGTGTCTGTAGTAATATTAAATAAATAAATAAATAAATAAATAAATAAATAAATAAATAAATAAATAGTAATGGTGACCCTCTTTCCTGAGACTTTACCTTCAGCTTACCATCAGGCGAGGTGAAGTCAAATTACGTCAATTTCAAGAGTCCTAAATATAAAAAATAATAATCACAGAACATGTCACATACATACAGCTATCACACAAGTTCACAAAACTCACTCTAACACACGCAAGCAGCTTGTGTACGCAAGTTAATTTTATGTTGCTTTTGCATTAAATCATCGCAACAACATAATGAACGAACATGATCTACGTATAATTAGGCACACCACGCAATTTAATGATAAACAATGAAATCGTATACTGGTATAGAGGTTAAAACCATGCGTATTATTACGACCTTACTTGAGAGCTCAACTCCAACAATTTCAAAACCTTTGGCTATATGGTACGAAGTTTTCCTGGCACAATATAGCGGTTTTCTTATTAGTAAATGTATATGATTTGCTTAATGCTTTAAAATTTTGAAGCAATTAATATACTAACTTTCCCATTAGATGCATTTCGGAAAACGAGAAAATTCAGGGGACTTGAACCCGCGACCAGTCCCTTACAGGGGGAATACTGTGAATAACTGAGCTAGCTACCTGAACACGTCCTAGATATTCGAAATTCTCCGATATATTGTACATCTCAAAGCGACACTGGAGCCATCTAGCATACGGTTCACTTTTTCGAACTAAATCTAATATCTATTACATTCCCAAGTTGTGTGTCAACTTACAGCTTGGTCGCCTCTACACGATCGTACCTTACAGCGCAAGCAGCAAGGCATGCTGCATCAAGTTTCCAACCAAATGTTCTGTATTCACCACCTCTTTCATTCATTAGTTCCCAAACATTAGAAGGAAGTCACCGAATTATATTTAACATTGTTATTCATGATACAGTGGATGTGCTCCACCAAGATCTTTGGAGCCAAGCCAGCCTTACCTCCAATCTGGTACATACATAGCTGGTACACCTGCTGATTGATGGACGAGACTCAGGCTTAAGCTAACCTTGGAAAGTCAGACGGCAGTCACTCCCATATGGAGCAGAAGTAAGCGAACCCCGGACTCCACGGCGAAAAACTAGAATGCCACCAGCAACAACACTAAGTTGATAATGATTGTATTGATTATACTAAATTGATAAAGTTTACCTTAATGGAACTTCAACACCACTGGAAAAAAATAATTAAGACTAACTACTCTAAGCTTATCCTATAAGTTAAAACCGTTCATGTGCTTAAAACTGAAACTATTAATTCCATTTTAAAGCTTCTAAATCTTATATTATCTATAGGCTGAATTTAGGTCAGATGTAAAACGAATTGCGAAGTTCCGTCAGTTAGACCGTAGACTGCTGACGCGCCTGTGAATGCACACTAATGAACTGGTATTACACTTTCAAAGAGAACTTTTTCAGCTAAGCTTTAAATATATCTACAATTATTTTCCTCTCCATGATTTAAATACCATAAACTGTTGATGTAGAGTAACTCGTCTAGTGAGTGTATTTTTAAGTGACTTTTTAGGAGACTCTCAATTCAATACGTACGAAAAAAAAAAAAAAAGGTACTCATATGTATGTAATTTTTACTATATTTAGAATAGATACCTCTCACTACCTCGCTTGCATTTAAAACTTATGAGTTAAGCATGTTATTTAGGCATTTGCGTGTCATTTTGATTTATCACTGGCAATTAATTTATCAATAACAATTTTTTGTTATGCTTAGGCAGGTTGGCAGTATGGCATCATCATAACTTTTGCCACGGGATTTATACTGCTGAATATGGTTTATTCGGGTCCTTTAAAATATACTTTCCTCGTAGATAAACTTTTTAAAAATCTCCACTTTCGTTCTCTTTTGATACACTTTTTGGAAACTCGAGTAATCATACCCCTTAGATAGACTTATTGGTACACATACATACAACAATTTCGGTTTCCTGAACCGAGTACATTTTTAAATGTTTTCTATATATAATATGTGGAGCCACCTGTCACTCTAGCAGGAGTAGGCCGGAGAGGCGGCGTCCGGACTCGTCAGACTCATGCTTAAGCTAACCTTGCCTAAATGAATAGATGAATGAATTTATTTATCTCTAAGAATATGATTTATCGAAATCATAATAATTATATTGAATGGTCACATATGTTACCGTAATTGTTGTAGAAGAAATATTACAGTTTTATAAAAATAACATTAAAATACAAATAGGTACGAATCTACGGCGGAATCATTGTTCGTTATGCGTTATTCGCCTATGGTGTATTCCGTTGGTGTGTGCCGAACATGCGAAATATATGGGATGTTTATGTGTCATATAAATGTCAGTAGTAGTTTTTGATTGGTCGTCTAAAGTTATTCTTATATCAAATAGTAGGTATATATAAAATACTCAAGATATATCCAAGAAGTTTATGACCAATGTAGAGTGCAATGCCTTAGAAATCTTATGACCTTGAATGACGTTTTACTGGTGATAGAAATTTGATGACACAAAATTCGGCCGGGTAGGTACCACCGTGCACGATTGCGAAAAACACTCCATAGTAATCCAATTTCGGTTTGATTGCGTTCAGGGGTCAGTAAGTGCATAGCCGGGCAGGGGAATTGCGGTCGCAGCACTAGTGGGAGCGGTGGGTGTCACGCGGTGCTGCGACGACAATCCTCTTGTGATGAGGCCGTCAAGCTGAGTGCCACCATTGTTAACATGGTACGTGTATGTAATGGTGACCCTCTATCCTGAGACTTTACCTTCAGCTTACCATCAGGCGAGGTGAAGTCAAATTGACGCGCCCTAAATATAAAAAAAAACTCAACTCAAAAAAAAAAACGTCTACGTATGTTTTGCATCCCTTCCTTTGGGGTGACCACGTTTTATTGAAAGGTTGGGATACAAAGTGTAGTGGACGCCTTTATCGTTTCTATTATATTCAATAAACACAATATTGTGGTGTACGCCAGCAGTGGCGTTTTTGCATTAAAAAGTCGCCTAGAACTCCATCAGAAAAGTCTTATAACAAGTAATTTCCCTCACACCCCGACAAACAGACATGACATGTTCTTAGTTTGACTTTACAAAGTTGGCTTCCAATAAACAATCATTTAATCGTACATTCTACGCCCTAGCGGATTGTTTCAAGCCACAGGTATTCCCAAACCCGAGGGGGTCATCTCGAAACCGGAGATGGCCCATGGTCAGTCGGGGTGCGAGGGATATGCTCTATGGACAACCTTACACCCCGGCGTCTGTAGACCCGAGACGGCGTGCGGTTTTAGTCGGTTCAAGCCCGACATAACCGCCCCCGGGTAGCCGAAGGGATTTCCGCACGAAAAAGTAAAATAAAAAAAGGTACGTTTTAATTTTAGAGCATAATTATCTTTACTCTAAATTAGTTATTAGTTATTAAGATCTATTGAAATCAATGTTCGAAGCAAACTTATCTTTCGTTGATGTCCCGTGTCAGCGAACAACTTTTTCAATTTATTCCATACACCAGTCACTGTAGTCTCACTCTTGATATGCGCATATAACGAGGAGTCGATAGTCATCACAAGCTTGGCTTTGACTTTCTTGTTGTCAGCTTCCGTGATAGACTCAGGCACATTTTCAATGTCGATGCCATCGTGTAGAATGAAATTACTTGTCGCGAACGACCAATTATCGTAGTTTTCTGGCCCCTTGAGCCTCGGGACCTTTACCAAATAACCCGCTGTCGACATTTTTACACTTTCGCAAGTAAATCAATCACAATTTTATCGAAAATAAGTAGGAAATAAGCACTGGGTCCATTTCCTAATGAAACTCACGTAGTGGTTTTGCATAGACTAACTTTTTTATTCAGTATAATAATGGCAGGTATGGTAGGTACACAACAATACTATTACACAACTATACATAAGGAATGGCGCTAGCAGTATTTTAAATACATTATTTTGATATTAATTTTAACATTACCATGACCTGGAATAATAAATAGGCAACTTTCTATCTATGGATTAGGTTATCATGGGGAGCGGAAAAGGGATCAGAAGCCAACGTGGGTGAAGCCGCGGGCAACTGCTAGTATTGAATAAACGCAATCTTATGATGTACGACGGGTATAGCATTTTAAATAAAAATATAGACATTCGCCTGCCCCTCTAACGGGCCTCAAGCAGCCTCACAAGGATTGAGGCTACTTTTCATTATAAAATAATAATAATATTCTAGGACACATTACACAGTGTTATCTATAGGAGTGCTAACCAAACTTATATAGCTGAACTAGCTTTTAATATGGGTTACAGAATGTGGATGAACTTGCATGGATACATACATATTATACAGAGAAAATCAGATGAAAATAATCTACCTCTAATCCAGGACCAAGGTTTGGTCACCTCCTATCTGTGCCGCACTATAAAGACTTAGAATTCTTTACCAACACACGTCTTTCCTTTTTATACGCTTTTTATTAGCTTCACCTGTATGTTTGTTTGTAACCGACTCCTTTAGGCGCGATTTTGACCCACTTTAAACGGCCAGATTTCGTTCAAAATTTGTAGATTTATCGAGGACCGATGACAATACACTAATTTGATAAAATTATTCCATTTTTCAATTTGCAAAATAATTCAAACTAATGAATTCGCGAAATATTTACTGACCCCACGCTTTTTTAAAAATAAAATAAATATTTTTTTATTTACACTATTATTAATTTATATTTATTGAAATTTTTAACACTACATATTCTTAATTTAAATTTATTAATTTTTTTTAAACTATTATTTATTCCTACGATTCCAGGTCGCTTAAATGCATGTTTTTTATAGATATTAATTATAATATTTAATATTTGGACTTGATTTACGAGGTTGTCGATATGTGAGCTGTGAATTCCTTTCGGCCTGTCAAAATATGTATTCCAAAATTCCAAACAAAAGACATTTGACGTCATGTTCGATCATACACTCGATGATACATTGATGGACATACAAAAAAAATTAGAAACAGACGAACATAGAACCTCCTCCTTTTTTAAGTCGGTTAAAAATGGTGGGGAAATGAAAGACTATTATATTACTATACTATTATATACGTATAATTCTTTAGGCTTTCACGGCCGGTTTCGCATGTAGAATGTATTGCTTCCGGGCTGTTTGGCCGTGGACCAGATGGAACTTGTGTGAAACGTTTCGTCGATCAGTGTGGTCGACATCTTCAATGGTCCAGGTCCGGCCGGCGACGAGTGCATCGAATTCTCGTCGGTGGCGACTTTTCTGCGACTGATGTAAAGCCTCGACTCACTGGCGTATTCATAGGCGCGTTTGGCGGGGAGAAACAACGTCATCGATCCTGATTGGTCGAGAGCTGGGAGTTGACGTGCTCGATCCTGATTGGTCGAGGCTAACCAGAAAGGCGTGGCCTCCCGATACCGAAGATGGTATTGACTTCGTCATGTTTTAACTGCGATGACGAGCGGCTTTCAGTGTTAGGTACCCATCTCTATGGAGATGAAATCCGTTTCTTCGTCTTCGTTTTTACTGTAGAAGTTGTTGGGATGCTAGAACATTTCGATGACTTCTCGAAGTAGACGTGGGTAGAATTTTGATGTGGGGGCTAGAACCTTCGTGCTTTGTAATTTGATGGCGTGATTACCATCCTCCTGGGTGTGTTCTGCAACCGTTGACTTGTCAAAAGTGGCTAAGGTGGCAATTTATTTCATGTTTCGGAAGGTGGGTCTTGATGCTTCTTTGAGTAGTGCTCACGTATGCAGAGCCTCATGAGCAGGAGATTTGGTAAACTCCAGCTGAAGATAGTGGGTCACGAGGATCCTTGACCGAATGGTGAAGATTACGTAGCTGCGTCGTGGGCTTGACGATAGGCTTGATGTTATGAGCTTCTAGCAGTCTTCCGATATGATCCGTAATGCCACGAATATGTGGCAAAAAGGCCTTCCCCAAAATGGCAGGCTTTTCCACATCCTGGTTCGTTAGAGAAGATTTCCTCGGATGAAGAGCTCTCCATATTTCCTGGGAAGAGAATCCATTGGCTTGGAAGGCCAAGTCCAGGTGGCGTAACTCGTACGTAAATTGACGAAACGTTTGGAGCACAAGTTTCATCTGGACCACGGCCAAACAGCCCGGAAGTAGTACATTCTACATAGTATATGCGTGCCAATTTTTTACAGACTTCTACAAGGAGCAATCTATTAATAATTCATAAACCTCAACTAGACTCAAAACGAACTCTGCCGTTGCGTAACTTTGAGATGTTTGTATTGGGATGTTTTGTACTTAATCATGGCAATTTTGGGGAATGTGCGAGAGTCATAGAGAACATAACAGGGGTAACTCGAATCGACTGAAATCGAATTTTCAAGCTTTCTTTCCAGGTGAAAAATCCAGTTTGATAGAGATATAAGATTCTTGCTATCATCATCATGCAGTATACGTATTTGTCCATGGTGCTAACTATAAACGTTAAAATAGGTTAGTACCCAGAAAAAAAGATCTCTAAAATAATATTGAGTTTCATCAGTGATATTTGAAAAGCGCCTAGCATTCAGTTAAACCAAAACCCCTTGGTAATAGTAACAATACAATCATATTGATCTGATAGTAGTGAATAATTAACTGGTGGGTTTAATCTAAGGTTAAAGTTGAAGGGTTTATCTGACGGAAAGCAATTAAGACCAAGTTCGTAGTCAATAGATTAGTGATTTGTTATCATACTTAACTATAATTCTAAAGAGAAACTTCAGTTTATTTGTTATACCTACGTTATGTTTGTTTCTGTGTTGAATTGATTGAATAATTATTTGAAAACTCATTCCTTACTTCTCGCAATTGAAATCTTTAGTACCTTTAGGATATCTGGTACAATTTTCTATATTTATTAGTTTCAATAAGTAACTGACTTTAGTCTAAGAGAAGTAGTCTGTCAACCTGCAATCTATCGGAATCTACGTATACCGAATCGTATTTCGTTGTTCACATAAGTGCATCCTCAATTTTGGCATATGGTATATTAACTCCAGGTTTATGCGACACAGTTACAAATTAAAGCACCTGTGAGTATACTCGCTAATCAATATGAAAAGATGACTCTGTCGTTCTTCTAGGTAATTTTTGAGAATAAGTCTTATGTCATGAATTTGACGAGTGTCTTACACATTTGTAAAATACACTACTTGCTAATTATATATTTTTTGTTCATTTACACAAATTTATAACATCAAATATGTAAATCCTGTTCACATAATGTTCGCATAAAGTAGTAGTTCATCACAGATAGTTATAAAAACAGCTTTTTTATTTATTTTACATTATAAATTATAACTATACGATAACCGTACTTAGCCCCAACATTGAACATAATATTCATGACACCATGTCGGGTCACAATCTGTGTCATCACACCGATCCCGGACGAATTAGATTATATCCCTCATTCAACTTTCAGAAGGAGCCTTACCTTAGGCAGTTAAACATTTGTTTTTATTATTATCTTTCAACGAAGTTTTAGGCAAGAAGTAAGTATCTATCTCAACTTCGCCTTCTATTATTTTGACTTTGTCGAGTTTTCAATTAAAGAATTATATTACAAATCACATTTCCATATTCGTTACAAATTCCTAGATCCCAGATTTGTAATATTATGTAAGACCATGATGAATTCATTATGTTTATTTCATAACATTAAAATATTTTCGACAATATTATATACTCACTTGCTGTGGCCGCAACTTCGTCCGCGTGGATTTAGACCTGGGGTTTTTCTTGCCCGGCACTCTAATTCTTTAAAAAAAATAAAAGTAGTTTAAGTTACGCCTTATAATATCAGCTATCTACCAGTGAAAACCCCACTAAAATCGGCCCAGTCACATCGGAGATTGGCCTTAACAAACGGACAGAAGGAAGGACAGTAAAAAAACATTAATAACTTTTTGTTTTTTTAATAGGTGTATTCATTTGCACATAATTTACATTCAGATGCATTCACTAAAAAGCTGTTCTTTCAACATTATAAATAGAACACTTCAATTTAACTTTTTTGTGTGTAGTGAATTTCACCAATGCTAGGCACCGAGATCACGTTTTAGTAATGAATTTCATTGAGTAAAACGTAATAACCTAGTTTTTTTGACCGGATTTTCACTAGTGAAATTCAAACTTTGAAATTGAGAATTTTAGTTTTTTACTAATTTAATACTTAATACATTATGTAGGCATAGGTACATTTTAGAATTTGCATAAACAACAACAAATGAACAAAAAAAAAACGGACCCGGCTTAGCCATTCTTGATGCATGAATCGTTTATTCGGAAGATTCATTTTCAGCACTAAGCAGCAGCATATTTTGCCCGTTTAGTCACCCCCTTATTCAGTAGGAAAGCCAATAATTCTGTAAGCCAAATTCAAATATTTGTATTATAATAATTATATGCATAGTTAAATGAATGTAAAAGTGGCTCCTGTATTTAAACATCTGAATTGAGGCGCCATCCACCTGAAACACGCCAAGTATTCGATGAATATGTTTAAATGTTTTGTATCATTTAGTAGTATTTATATATAGTGCCTACTAAAAATCGTAGTCCAATATTATCGATATTCAAGAAGATACAATAGGTACGTTACAAAATGACAAGTCGTATGTATAGTAACAGTAGCCACATAATTTATGGTAACTTTGTTAATTTTAACACCACCGAACTCATATTTTGTCTACCAAATACTTTTAAATGCCACAAATCCAAGTCAAATCTTGAGCTTGAATTACATCCCAAGTGAAATAATTGTATTTTGTAAATAATTGTCAGTTAAAATTTAATAATTCATTTTACCTATAAAGTAAAAAATATTTTGGTAGCACCAAGTTCAATAAATTGTTAAGTAAGTATATCAATTTATTTTAGAATGTTTTAGGTTTTGTAACTAAAATTTTAGAATTTTTTACACAGAACGTGGCACCCATATATAGATCTCAATTATTTTCTGCAGATTTTCTTACACGGTTTTCTGTTTATTTTTCATTTGGTCCAGTCGGTGGGTTATAACGCGCGCAGACGGTTGTATTCTACTATAGAACTTTCATAACGTAACAAGAATATTACAAAGAAATCAGGTGTTGTAATGCATTTTACTGTTTGAAACAATATTAAAGTCAATCTCTGAATAACTCCACCTTTATGCCGATGATCTGCAAATTAATACACAGCTCTTACAGGGTTCTGATACCTGAGTAGGTGTCAGAGGGGATTCCTTTGAAACGCATATTATAACTTCTTTGTCTTAAATTTACTTTGGCATAACGAGTTGGCATAATTTTGAAACGCATAACAAAACTTTGACATAATGATCTTATGTCATATCATTTTTTAATAAACGACCGATATTCTTAGCAATCCATGGATTCTCCGTGCGGGTGCCGGGTCCATCGCGTTGCTGAGTTGGGAACTCGGGACAGTGCCTGGGACTTGCGACCCAAGTGTAGGTTTAGAAGGGGCCCCTTTTGTTGATGTACATCAACACTCACCTTCACTACCCAAGTTCCCCTCCCTGCCTAACCAAATTTGATACAAACCTACTAGTGCCGCTTTAGACATTCGTCCTAGTAATGAGCTTATTGTAGCTCTCGATAGGCCTAGATCTTTAAGTAGGTTATAGAGAGATTTTGCTGGTATACCTCTCGCTCCCACTTCCACTGCATACAAATTAACCACGTAACCGTTTTTGATTAATTCGTTTGTGAGATCATAGTATTTATTTTTCTTTATTGTGTGGTAATTCGGTATATTTGTTTCCCACGGTACAGTAAGTTCCACAAGAACCACATGTTTTAACCTCTTAGAATATAGGAATATGTCAGGTCTAGATGACGAAACCCCAACATCCTCCGGAATTTTATAGTGCTTTTCATACGTGTCGATTAGGAGAGGCCAATCTGGGGCAGTATCTAAGATTGAATAAGGTTTGTTCCTGGATGTTATGGATGAACCTTCAGACACAAAGTTGATATGACGTCTGTTAGTAGTCAATCCTTTTTTGGCTCTAGCTACTGCCAGACTCATTGCTTCACGTATGATGATAAGCACCTTATCGTGGCGGCGTGAGTAATGGCCTCTATCGAGAAGCACCCTACATCCTACTAATATGTGACTAGCCGTCCCTATTGCCTCACCACAAGTACAAACATTGTTTTTCTGTGGCCTTCCCCCACCTTACCAGATTACTCTGGTCTGGGAGGGTCATCTGAAAGGCGTTAAGATAAAATTTTAACAGGGCCGGCGACCAGGGGTGTGTGTTGGGTAACCTCCTCGAGTGTCGCTCCGATTCCGATCCCGCTGCAGTCCGGGGGGAACGGAATCGGAGCGGCCGGTACACCCTGGGTGGCGGTCAATGGCTTCCCCTTCACCCCTTCATAGGGTTGGCATTGATCGTCGGCCAATACCCAACGTGGCGGGAACACATCGCTCTCCGTACTCCTCTGCTTTCAGAGGAGACAGGATGAGCGATGCTGTTAGTGGTGAGATGGCCCAGGGTCAGCCGGGGTGCGAGGGATATGCTCTATGGGTAACCTTACACCCCGGCGTCTGAAGACACGAGACGGCGTGCGGTTTTAGTCGGTGCAAGCCCGACATAACCGCCCCCGCTGGCCGGCGGGGGGGTATCCGAAGGGATTTCCGCACGACAAAAAAAAAAAAAAAAAAAGGGCCGGCGACCAGTCATAGATCAAGGTGCGCCACTTTAAGGCCATCGGTATGCAGAACTCTCCCATTGTCAACCATTCATTTTGGATTTCCAAATTCATCGCGTGCACTCGATATTTATCATTTTCGTCTTGTTTTAGAAAGGACTTAAGTATATCCTGGTCCCTTTCTGGCTCTCGTACTCCCAACCACACTCTGTTCGACTGGGCCTCTATCATAAATCGTTTATTGAATAGGAGTCTAGATTCAAGCTCGGACGCGTTATTATCTTTCGGGAGTGCCCTGATTGTGACATCTTGGGATTTACCTAAGATGTGGGCTTTGGTAACTCTAAGGTGTTTATAGAGCTCCGATGGTTTCTTAAGTTTCATCCCAAAATTATTTTGATCCCTAAATAGAGCAGAGGAATCAGCAGAGTGCGCTAGTCCAAGCCACGATTTTAGCGATTTTATGACAGTTGCATCTATTTTCGCCAGTAAGGTTTTACCGAATTCATACACCAGAAAAGGCCAAGTCAGACGTGATGTTAAGTAGTTGTCATATATCCAAGCTTTTTTGATATTGTTTAGTGGTAGCTGATCTATCTTATTTAGGTCATTTATAAACGTATCGACAACTTCATCTAAGGATGGTGTGCGTCCTTTATAGTCTATCTTTCTCCCAAGAAATATAAATGGCACCGATTCAGCGACTATGGAAACTGGTTTACCCCCAATGAAGAGTACCGGGTCGTGAGAGGTAAATTAGGTGTCCCGTCTACCTAGACATAGACAGTGACACTTACTGGGCTTCGTCCTCAGTCCATTTGTCCACGAACAGAACTCATCGACTTCCTTTAATAGTTCCTGACATTGTTTTGGATTGCGCGTCAGTATTGCGAGATCGTCAGCAAAAGCTAAGATGGACTCTGAGTATATGTTATTTACTTTAAACCGATAACCCCATTTCTTTTCGTGACGTATTGGTAATTAAGATATTAATTACTATGTTAAATGCTATTGGTGACAATGATAATAAATAACTGTAATTTAAACTCATTTCAACCCCACCACTCTAAAATCTACTTTCCACTCCACTCCACTCTCCACTCTCGATAATTTCCGTAGACTAGCGATGGTATTGTTGTTATTGCCAGGGTATGAAATTTTCTCATAATATGGGTTATAAAATCGCAAATGCAGCATATAAGCATATAATGTGCTGCTTAGTTATTTATTTATTTTCAAACATGATAATTTTTTAATATTATACACTGTTACATTTATACGCACTTCATTTACAGTTTCTAATTTCACAGCTGTATATTTTTAAAAGGATATTATGTGGGACCTTTCGTTTTTACTTGCCGAACTCTATAGTTAAGAGAATAAGTTAAAACGACCCATCCAAAACGACCCATCCAAAATGGCCGTCACCAATCGAATCGGTAGGGAACCAGTGCATTCTTATTTTAGTCGCATAGTATGTATTCCAACAAAAAATAGCATATTGATATAACTACAAAAAATATTATATCTGTCCCGCTCACTCATACCACCAATGTTAGTTGGGCGTCCCTCTCTGATAATAATTGTCATTTCAGAGTTTCGTTTTTATACATTTTCAGTCTACGATATTTTAAATTTTCTATGTGAATTCAAGGATTTCCTACGTCTCCAGATTTCGGAATCCAATACTAATAAAATTTATATAGGACCAATTTGGAGGCAAGCTACGCAAAAATATCTTTAAAATCGGTTCATAAAGGACGGAAATATCGATGGACATACATTAAAAAAAATATATACAGACAAACATAGAACTTTATCCTTTTTGAAGTCAGTTAAAATTAGTATTTACGTCTTGGATATACGAGTATACGGTTTTCTATTTGCGCCTCATGCCAACCTGAACGTGGCTGCGTACTTGAGGTACGGGGATAGCCTGGGGTGTGTGTTGGGTAACCTCCGCGAGTGTCGCTCCGATTCCGATCCCGCTGCAGTCCGGGGGGAACGGAATCGGAGCGGCCGGTACACCCTGGGCGGCGGTCAATGGCTTCCCCTTCACCCCTTCATAGGGTTGGCATTGATCGTCGGCCAATACCCAACGTGGTGGGAACACATCGCTCTCCGTACTCCTCTGCTTTCAGAGGAGACAGGATGAGCGATGCTGTTAGTGGTGAGATGGCCCAGGGTCAGCCGGGGTGCGAGGGATATGCTCTATGGGTAACCTTACACCCCGGCGTCTGAAGACCCGAGACGGCGTGCGGTTTTAGTCGGTGCAAGCCCGACATAACCGCCCCCGCTGGCCGGCGGGGGGGTATCCGAAGGGATTTCCGCACGATAAAAAAAAAAAAGGTACGGGGATAGCCCTCCACCCGCTGGTCTAGCCACCCGCTTGGGATTTAGTGGGTATCTTAGGGTTTTAGTGTCCCACGCATGATTTCCGGCTATCGCACCGTAGTTGGAGGTGCCATGCGTAACATTTCCCACGTAAAAAACAAGGTTAAAAGCGCCTACTTAGCGCATTTCGTTAATGGAACTGATCTTAAGTAGGCGTTGAAAGTAACTCAACTTCAATTTCTTAATTGAAAAACCGGCCAAAAGACTAGCAACAAATATTCACTGAATGTTTTCGTCACATTTCACCTCAATTAAATGAATATCACTTCTAGGCTTCGTATATTCAAATTTCTTTTGTCATAATAAACACGTTTAATGCTATAAATTCTGTTTTTACCTTGGACATGGCTTGTTGGCACGGAATACATTGAGTCCGTCAAGCATTCATCATGACGATTGACATTCGATTAACTATCTTTATTTACTTTGTACCAAATGAATGGAACAGGAATAGGTTTATAGTTTTTCTGAAATTTCTATTGTAATCTATTGCAGCAAAAGAATTACTATTATTTGAAACATGTGACTTTACTTTTTCAAAGGTCTCAATACGATCATGTTGATAAAGTGTTCTAATATTAGAACTTTTATGGCACACTTTATTCTTGGTATCACAATAATCTTTTTTCATGCCTCTAATATATATAACGGATCTCTACATTTAATATCGGCCCATCGAGTGGGATTCTTGATCAAACCTATAATTTTTCATCGTATATTGTGACCGTCATGATTATGATAATCCAAAATTTCATGAGCAAATAATTCGCTACACTTATTTTAATACACAGATAGTTAGAAATAACTTATATAACAGATTTGTTGGAAAGATTGATGAAGTAAATTGTTAAAATAGTGCGTGCCATCTATATACTATTATGATATTGTAGTTGTGTCTGTACATTAGATATATTTAAAAAAAATCTTGGGTATGTTATTATGAACGATTCTGAAAACAAAAAAATATTTTTTGTTCGGCATGGTTGCAAAAACGACTGAATGGATTTTGATGCGGTTTTTCAATTGGAGAGGACTTGGTCAGACTTAAAATCTTCCGTATTACCAAAAAACGATAAACGACCTCCGTGCGGGCGAAGCCGCGGGAATTAGTTAGTAATATATATCATTTCGATTAGTTTTGAAATAGAATAGTTATTTAAATCGATTTATTTTCCGCTATATTCTCGATGAAGTTAAATAACGAAAAAAAATAGATTAAAAGCAATGTATTCTTTGTTTTATGTATATATTGACGGCCTCTGTAGCGTAGTGGTAGTGCATTCAATTGCTACGACAGGAGGGGCGGGATCGATTCCCGCTCAGTGCAAATATTTATATGCATGAATATGTCTATTTGCATTTGTTTGGGTGTTTCAATGTATAATATTTATGTATTTATAAAAAAAAGTATATGAGTATGTAGGTGTATTGCATCGATAGCCCAGTGGCGTACGTAACGGACTGCTGCGACGAGGTTTCGAGTTCGATCCCCAGTCGCCCCGGGCACACACCTTTGACTTTTCGTAGTTATGTGTGCATTAATAAATGTTAATTATCGCTCGCTTAATAATGTGCCCGGTAGATGGCAATAGGCTCGCCCCCTATAACATTGGGCCCCTAACATAACTGGCGAATCGTGGGTGTGTAATACACATCTCTGCCTACCCCTTCGGGGATACAGGCGTGACGTTATGTTATGTTATGTTATGTATATCGCATTCTGGAACGCATAACACAAGCTAGTTAAACTATGTTTACTTTGAGTCTAGAAAGCGCTGTGTAGAATGTCATAGAATATTTATTTATTTATTAGGTTCTACGAAGTAAAATAGATTTATCACGCTCCATCGCGAGCGTTATAATGACTGGAACTTCCGCAATAAAACAACTTTTATACTGATAGACTGTCTATTTTCACTTCTTACACTCTAGTACAAAATCAAACGTTATACACAGAAACAAACTCGACTAAGAGCCAATAGGTTAGCAAGCGTGCGTCTCCTACAACGGTTGGTAGTCGAATGCCCAACTCGCATTGCATTTGACACACTAAACTACAGAACTCTCTATATTCGGGTGGTAAACCGTGGTTAAAAGTACCCTGAATATAGAATAACATAATAGATTATAACAAAATAAATTCACAAAACAATCTTAACGAACCAAATTACGTTACTAATAAATACTGGCTATTAATAATTGTAATCAAACATAAACTCTAAATAAGCTACGCGCCGTCATATAATAAAAATGTTTTCATTCATTGTTATATATTAGATTATAAAATATAACAAATAATGGGCTTGTATTTTTGGCTTTGTTCTAGGTGTAGTTCTGAAACAGACTGTGTTTAACCGCGAGCTATTTTAATCAGGTATTAGCAGAGTCACGCAACCCTGGCCCTTTACTAATTTTGTAGGTTTTAACTTTATTCTGTGAAGTTTAGTAAGATTAGTTAACAAGAAAAAAAACTGGTATACGAAAGTATTATGGCTTGTTAACATGAGAGTTTAAAGGGTATCATCACAACTTTATTTTTGACTAGATGTTACCCGCGGTTTTAATTCTGTTCCCTAAATCTATTCCAAGGATACAAAGCTTAACTATTATTCCAGACTATAATCTATCCCTCTACCAAATTTCAGCCATATCCGTTCAGCCGTCAGAGCTTTATTGAGTAACAAACATACAAACATCGAAACATCCAAACTTACAAACATCTTCAGAAACTATTATTACTCTATTACTGTAGACGACTGAAAGTTTCAGTTACCTACTAAAGTCTAACACCTTACTTTGTAGCTAATAACGGGCCAGTAAGAAAGTCGAAAATAAACAGAAAACGATTGTATGTTATATCTATACTATTTTATAAAGCTGAAGAGTTAGTTTGTTGATTTGTTTGGTTGAACACGCTAACTACAAGTCCGAATTGAAAAATTATTTTGTGTTAGATAGCCCATTTATCGAGGAAGGTGAAGGGAAGGAGGAAGGAGAGCGGAACAGTAATCATAAATGTCAACAAATCCGGCAAATTTCAATTCAGTATTGTAGAAATAATAATTTATGTTTGGGATAAATGGGTGCCACGAGGGCGAACTATGCCACGGGGGAAGCTGCGGGGTACACCTTTTTTTTTTACGTGCGGAAATCCCTTCGGATATCCCCCCGCCGGCCAGCTGGGGTGGTTATGTCGTGTATCGACTAAAACCGCACGGTGTCCTCCCCAAGTGTCCGTTGCCGGGCACCCCGGGTAAGCCCTCGAAAGGATAACCCCAGGGTTGCCGGCGGTTTCTTTCTTTCTTTCTTGTTATAAGGATTACTGTGTCTGATCCAGAATTTAAAAATTTAATTGATTATGTATTAATTGAAAATTACTAATTTTAAATTAGGAGCAAGACTGCTATTTTATTCATTAAGCATAGTGAAAACAAACAGAATTATAATAATATGCAGTCACACTACATTAGCTGCTTTACGTAAAACTTTACTTCATTAGTGAGGATTCAAGCGGTGACCACTGTTTGGTACATTAGTTTTTCATTCATGTTTTCATTCAATGGCAGGACTAACGTTGTTTCTACATACTTATGTATAAATGAAACTTAGGCTAAGTTTCCCATCGGTATTCAAACTCTTACGACATATTACTTAAGCAAAGTGCTATTATGTAATAAGTACCGTACAATATCGAGCAAAAAAAATCGCGTTTCTTGTATGAGACTTAAAATAGTTATTTTTTGTTTCTAGTATTTGTTGTTATAGCGGTAACAGAAATATATAATCTGTGAAAATTGCAACTGTGTAGCTATCACGGTTCATAAGATACAACCTGGTGAAAGACAAACGGACGGGACAGCGAAGCCTCAGTAATAGGTTCCCGTTTTACAATTTGGTAAACACTAAAAAGGATTGTTTCTGTGTTTGTTTTTCCTCTATGCACTCTTTTATCATTCAAGCGAGTGCAATGAAGGATCCATTATATTTTTCTGGTATTAACTGAAAACATGATTGTTCTCAATTCATTATCCAACAAAACTTTATAAAGCTACGTAATCTGAACTGAAAAGAAAGATAAAAAGCTGTAAACAAATAAATACTCTAGGAAATTCTCAACAGAGCGCTATCTAGACCCAAAGTAACATGCTTACTTAAATACCTTTTTTGTTAATACATACATATTATACATAAAAACACCCAAACCAATACAAATAAGCTCATGATACACTTAAGAGTTCTTCCTGTTAAGAGAAATAGATATTTTTTTAAATATTTGCACAAGGGTACATAAAAACACGTTAAAATGTTTGCGTCAATGTTTATTTTATTAAATGATTGTACCTACACCTGTAAAAGGTTAACAACTTGTTAATCTCTAATCACTTAACGGCCTGTAAGAGATTTGATCAAAGAATAAGAATTTCATTGTATTTCGATGTCCGTGTCAAAGACAACAACACAAAAATGCAAAGTAAAGATTTAAGCCTTAAGCCGTATTTTTATCTAAGTAATAAATGTATTATATTTATTACTTAGATAAAAATACGGCTTAAGGCTTAAATCTTTACTTTGCATTTTTGTGTTGTTGTCTTTGACACGGACATCGAAATACAATGAAATTCTTATTCTTTGATCAAATCTCTTACAGGCCGTTATTAATGTATTATATTTATTACTTAGATAAAAATACGGCTTAAGGCTTAAATCTTTACTTTGCATTTTTGTGTTGTTGTCTTTGACACGGACATCGACTCGCTACTTAGATAGGGTTGCCAACCCAGGAACTTCTTCCATAGAGTGCACCTGGTTATAGGTGAGGAGATAGGTAGGAGGCACTTTGCGGTTTTAGTCGGTTTAAACCCAATATACGAATATCCATCTTAATGTTCCGACGAGGTGAAGTCCGAAACCGGTGATCAGTACCTTCAGTAAACGTAAGTTAGTCTACTTTTATTAGTCTACGTTTAGTTTTATCCGTTTAACAATTGCAGGTAAAAGCATCTAAACGCAATTAACCATTTTAGATTTTGACTAAGTATATCAGAAATTTTATATTAACAAGTTTGCCTGCTTACAGTGTTGAAATTCCCAGTACTAACTTGGTTTGTTTATAAATTTACATACTAGGAACCCGAGTGCTATATTAGCTGACGTGATGTTTAACCCCCGACGCAAAAGCGAAGGGGTGTTATAAGCTTGACGTGTTTGTGTGTGTGTGTGTGTGTGTCTGTGGTATTGTAGGGTTTGAACGGATGAACCGATTTTGATGCATATTGTTATGTTCGAAAGCTGATATGTTCGAGATGGTTCCTAGAAAAAAAAAAAATTGTCGGGGTTATTTTAATTTTTAAATTGTTGCAGTTGCTTTCTGTCTCGCTACCACTTTCGCCTTATTAAACCTTAACTTTGAGGAAGTTCTGAAGTTCAGAAGCTAAGCTTTATAATTAGTTTATCAGTATTGGTTATTTTATTTATACAAAAAGTAGACAAAGAAAATTCTGATGACAGATTGCTTAATTGAACAGGTAAATAAGATAAAATAATATGATTACATTGTAATATTGTTAATTTTGAAATTGAACACACAATTGATATTGTTCCTAATAGATATTGACAAGTTGGTACACGATTGTTTGTCATTTCAATTCAGTAACGTTTATACCTTCAATTTTATTGTGGGTTGGTACTAAATGTTTGCAAAAAATAAAATTACATATACATAAGAATTAGACATACTTAATCAGGCCCGCCACTAGTTATTTGAGCGCCAATCTGATACCGATTATGCTGCTCCTGTTAATCTACGAATACCAACGCTGAGTTTGTCAGAAAGACTATTTATTGTTGTCTCATTAGGGTGTGATAAAAGAAAAGAAAAAAAATAATGAAGAAACATATATTATTTTTATTACTGAAGTGTAAATTCGAATAAATTTTTATCTACAGAACATGAGCTCTCTAACCTCTTCAGTTTGAAGACTTTGCTTCCAGGCCCCATAGAGACCTCCCGACTGGGGGCTCGCCGCCTCAAAGGAGACTCACTGCCTCAAAGGAGACTGTGAGGAAATTAGCTTATGATCCTGATGGCTAGCACCCGTAATTTGAATCGCAGGATTCTAACATTACTGACCGTCTGGTTCGCCACCCATACCGGAGCCCCATGAACCGCAAGATCCCGGCGAAGAGCAGGAGGCGTTGGGCCCATTCAAATTTTTCAAATTCAAATGCTGCCCATTGCAACCGCTACCTTGAGCTTAGGAACCTGACTTTGGCAATGATACCCAAGTCCCAACACCCATCGAGGATGAGCCCCAGGTACAGGCATCGAGGGCTCAATGGCGATGCGTATGGGCCCCGCCGCCAAATACATCCAAAACTTAAGCAACTTCAGCTGTGGTATTCTTAGATGCTTCGCGGTGCGTCTGGCCTTGCGCCGTCACGAGGGTGTCATGAGCGTAGTACGTCACGGCGACGCCGTCTAAAAGAGCACCATGAAGCACCCAGTCGCAACCGATGTTCCACAGGAGCGGCCCCAACACCGAGCGCTGTGAAATACTGCACGTCATGTCCCACCGAGCGAGCTTTACTTGACTAAATAATAGGTCTCTCCGAAAGGTAAGCTCTGACGATGCAGTGGAGGTAGTGGGATTGGCCCTTCGTGATAAACGAGTGCCGCTCTGAAGCAGCTCCAGGGTAAGGTGTTGAAAGCGTTGACAATGTCGAGAAACACTGCTAACACTACCTCCTCCCGCCGTACTGCCTCCTCCACCAGGACCCTCACGTGCATGATCGCATCCACAGTGGAGCACCTGCAACAAAAGCTTCCGTAAGGAGCTCGACAAGGCGCTTTGCTATGATCCACCCAAAGAGCATGCACACCTCTTCGAGCAACACAATGGGCCGGTAGGTGGATAGTGAGTCCGGAGGGCACTCCTCCTTGCGGATCAGGACCCGTTCCACTTTTCCATATTTTTGGAAACCGGCCCTTCTCGTCCGAGAGCCAAGACCCTCGGCCTGGAATGCCGTCAGGTGCCGGAGTGGTGTTTTTAGTTTTGAGCCGTAACACCGCTACCTCTGGCTCTGCCCAAGTGACTTGGGGCGTGGTGTCGTCATCTACGTCAGGTGCTTGAGGTGGGACAATCGATGGTGGAGCGTGCTACTCCACCCTCATAGCTCCGGCTGGAGTCTCCGGGTTAGTGGGGCGCCCATGTGCGTAAATTGCCTCTCTCCATAAGATAGGGTGCCTTGTGGGGATTTCCACTAATTTCGCCAGATCTACTTTCCATAGAGCACATATCTATATTTGTTTTATCTATATTTGATTCTATCCTATACTTGTATCAAAATTCAGGCGCCGCAAAGCGGAGGTTCAACATTTCAACAGATGTTCATAGAATTGTATTTTAATTTTTTGTAGTTTTAATAGATGCCAATAGATGGCGATGTTAACGATATAATAGTAAACGGAGCTAGTAATTGTAGCTGGGGTGGTTATTATAACAATGACTTTGAATATTACGAGATGGATCCCTAGATTTGCACGTGCGGTGCACCCCTTGCACGCCCGATTGCGGCAGGCCTGTACGTAATGACATATACTCACATTTCGCTTATATCTTCACATACCTCATAAGCTTTCCTTTGTATAATAAATTCTCCACCACCAACTTTTATTTTCCTTAAACACTTGACTTGTAAAACCTTCTTTACATATTTCTCTACTCTCTCTTTACTATCACATCATTGTCTTTTAAGTCACAATGCTCTTGTATATCTACATTTCTCTTCTACTCAGTAAATTTGTATAGTATACAAATGAATATTTTGTTCAAGATCCCTATATTAATAAGTTTTTGTTAAAATATTTAAAAAGTTAAAGATCATGATTTTGATCTTAGCGATAATCCTGGTGGCATCCTAGGCTTTCACCTCGGAGCTCGGGGTCCGTTTTACTACATTTATATTTGAGGTACTTGCATATTATAAGGGCGGCATCCATCCATGTATCAACCTCGATCAACCATCTGATCCCCAACCCCAGGAGAGAAACCTGCACCAGAGCCTCGTCCATTCATTAGTAGGTGTGTACTGACTTGAGGGTGTGGTTGGCTTGGCCTTGAAGGTCTTAATGGGTACCCATGAACAGTGTGTATCTGGGTCCTCACCAAGGCCTTAAATTACTCACTTAAAATTTGATTACCATGGCCATTACTGCTGAAAAGCAACCGAAACGTCGGGATTAATGTAAATAATCAAATAAGACTAACATAACAAATTGAAAACATCGGTATCACAAGAAAGTAGGCATAAAAGAATACAGGTTTAGTGATTTATAAAAGTTGGCATGATAGGAATTTGTGTATGAAATAATTAAAAACTAGGCATGGAAGGATTTTAGTCGGTCCGATTCCGACACGCCCACCCCATCGTCGGCACCGGTGGGGTGAAGCCCGTGGGGGTTTCCACACGCTAAAAAAAAAGGCATCGAATGAAAGTTGGCATTAAAGGCTTTACCCATAAATCACAATAGAATACGTGTTATGTTATGTGTTATATTTTAGCGGAAACCTTCGACGATGAACAAATTTCAACAAGCATTGGTTTATTAAAACATAACATTACTGGGATAACGTACAATACTGGTACTCAACTCAAACCAATATCATTGAATCATACAGTTACAACGTAGTCTGTTCCAATTTGGACTAAGTGCATGTCATCGATTTTCAGAATCAGTTCATTGATGTTCAATTGTCCATTACGTTTTGAACTTGATTTGATAATTATTTTGAATTGTGCAAAGCTTATTACATTTTCGTAGAAGGCTTACACTGCAGGGTCGTAATTTAAATTAACCTTTCACCATATTTAAGATTAAAATGTATGTACAGTATTTTCAGAGGCTGCCTCTTTACCTCTATATGATTTTGCTTATGGTCAAAAGAATTTGTTACTTTATCATTAGATGACAAAAAAAAACAATCATTAGGAGTACGATTGATCATTTATTTTATAAATACAGTTAATCAATTGACTTAAGCTCTCTGGATGGTAAAAAGATAGGATCAAATCCAGAAGATACGAGCCGCCATTCCTGATACTATTGATCCTAAAATGGTGTTCCCTACCTTGACGGCCTAGGCAAATTAACGTCCATAAACAATATAATAATTACTTACAAGTGGATACACAGAAGTCTTTAGTTTCAAGGGTAATTTAAAATATATATTATCTCAATGACATTTTTAAGCAATTTGTATGTTTACTTTTCCTATAGATTTAGATCGGAAAAAGACAATATCTCGGACGGGACTTGAACCCGAAAGGCAGAGTCATCAAAAAACAATGTTTAAAAATGACTGTAAAGTCGTTCATTGTTTCCGTAGTTCGCAAGAATTACGGTAGATGGCTCCAGCGTCGCCTTAAGACGTATATAATATATCGGAGAATTTCGAATATCTGGGATGTGTCTGGGTGGATCAGCTGGTCAAAGCGTTCCCCCTGTAAGGGACTGGTCGCGGGTTCAAGTCCCGTCCTAGATGTTCTCTTTTTCGGATCTAAATCTATATACATTATCTGTCTTTTAGCTGAAAAAGTTTTTTTAATAGGGCTGTTTTTTTTTTCATCCCGCAGATGCCAAGAAGCTGCAAGTGAAGTCTAGTCTATGAAGGCCCTGGTCAATGCTAAATTAGAGGTCCTCAATTTGACGGCCTCGATAAATACTTTTGCACGCCTTGCTTAAAGGATTCAGTATTGTAGGATGGAAATATGTAAGTTGATGAAGATTTACAAGTCTTTATGGTGCGACAAAGAAAATAGGTGTCTTACCATTTGTTTCTAGATGGAATTGTTTGTACGTATTGTTCTGATAGAATAAGAAAGGGTGGGATTATTAATTACTAATATTCAACGGTGATAGTAACCCCAGGACTATCAATGATGTGGACTACCGGAATGTAAACACAGAAGCGAATCTGTGTCTTATATAAAAGAAACTGCGACTTCGGCGTGAAATACCGTCTCACCATGTTCAGAACCTTACTTGTTTGTTGTTCCATATGTTTATATTGTTCTGTATGTTCTATTGTGTAATGATTTAGTAATATTTATTATTGAAATAAAACTATTTTTAACGGGTTCTATCGCGGTTTATTTGATGTTATTTTATATTTTACATTGATCCCTACGTTTCGGTTGCGTTTCAGAAGCCATGGTCACGGGGAGACTAAAGATGGCTGTTGTCTTGTAGTTTGAAGTGAAAGTTATCTCAAAGTACCCGAACTATGTTGAATTGTTGGTGTTACTATTTACGCAGAATGAGCTCACAGTGTCATGAAGTCTTGTTGTATTTTGATTTTTCTTGTAATTAATTAAGTGAATGACTGGGTCCCAAGCTGGTGGTACATTCCAACCATCTTCTCTATTAAAATTAGGATGTTTTTTTAATTTCAATAGCTTCGCGGAGCATCCTAGGTAGGAATCGATTTTCTTTGGCGAGTATCTGTGGTTTATTAAATCTCAAGTATTCACTTAAGTCGATAGCTATCTAAACATTAAAAATAATTATTCATATCTTTACTATCAATTATGGCAGTTGAAAAAAAAGAAAGAATAATCTCTCAGCGCAATAGAGTGTACAACATTCTTGGTTAGTCCAGTCCGTCTTTTGGCCGAGAACTGTATAGTGAGTAAGACAGGAGACCGGCTTCGTTCTCATATCTACTCCGTGATGTTTGCTGGATGAGAGGTGACAATGGTAGACATCTAGCGGGGATGACTGATCGATTGATAGTTGATCGGTTTTCGACCGGCGAAGGCGGAAGATCAACTTGAATTGAGAAAAAAATTATAATTGAAGGAAAATATTTAAAATAAAAAATAAATAAAAATCGCGATGGAAAAATAGGGGTTAATCGTAGAGGGTTGAAAATTCAGGGTTGTATATATTTTCTAATGTTGTATCATAAATGAAAATAAAAAAAACAAAATTATCTCAAAATAAAAAAAATTAAATTAGGTTTGGACTACCCTTAACATTTAGGGGGATGAAAAATAGATGTTGTCCGATTCTCAGACTTATCCAATATGCACACAAAATTTCATGAGAATCGGTCAAGCCGTTTCGGGGGAGTTTAACTACAAACACCGCGACACGAGAATTTTATATATTAGATATTAAAGGAGGCATTATTATTATTATAGTATTATTAAATAAGGTTAAAAACCAACCCTACTTTGTAGTACATATTGATATAGTTTTTAAAATATATGTTCTAATTAATTCTTATTCGATTAATGTATCAAAATCGATTGTAAAAAAAAAGGAGAAGGTACTCGTACGTCAGAAAAATGATGGCAGATTGTAATATGTTTCTCATCGTGTATCTTGACCGAATCATACGTGTAACAAGTAAATGTGACATACAGTAGAGTGATTTTCTAAAATACAATTGTTTAATAACTACCCCTTTTACCTTCGGTGGCGGCCAAGTCCGCCGCTAACCCTGGGGTTATCCTTTCGAGGGCTTATTTGGGGTGCCCGGCAATGGACACTTGGGGAGGACATCGTGTGGTTTTAGTCGGTCCGATGGGGTGAAGCCAGTGGGGGATTTCCACACGTAAGAAAAAACCCCTTTTACCTACAAGTATTTATTTATTTATTATTTTTGTTGAAGTAATACAAACAGTGTACTGTTTTTATCTAAACTATGAAATCACATTAAATTACATTCTTTAATAGAATTACAATATCGTTAATATTCTGTATGTGAACGTAATCAAAAGAGTATAGTAATTTTAAATAAATTGACTGGATTCCCAGAGCCCAAATGTAGCCTGTAACAAATTACTCAAAGCGAACACATTCGATTTAACTGAATTAACAAGTAATGTCTGTTTTCAAATGTCAATATTGTACTAAACTGTAATCACCAAAGCATTTGATCATAATATTTATTCTGGGTGATTTCAACATCCACCATACTTCTTGGGGATCATATCAATGCGATGACTTTTCTTCTTCATTTCTTGATTATTTGGATTCTGTGAACCTCTGCATTCTTAATAATGGCAATGCCACTCGCAGACCGACTTTGTTACATCCTGGCCCTTCTGCTGTTGATCTGTCCCTATGTTCTCCTTCTCTTTCTTCATGTCTTATATGGCAGGTCATAAGTAACTCCCACGAGAGTGATCACTTCCCCATTTTCATCTCTTCGCTTACCAGCCAAATTCAAAACCCTACATTTAATCCACTTCTAAAATACAACCTCTCAAGAATAGATTGGGAGGTATATTCTAATTGGCTTGATCAAGGAATAGAGCTATCACCAACTCTTGATCCTGTTAACTACCATTATTCTGTGTATTCCCAATTCAAAAATGCTCTTCTGATTGCTGCCTACAAGTTAAGAAGTCTCCTAGGAATAACCTACCTTCCCTGCCATGGTGGGATCAATCCTGTTCAGCTGCATGCAAAAAGAGAAAGGATGCTGAAAAAGCACATATGAGAGAAATGTCCCGGTCAAATTACTTAACCTATCAAAAGGTAGCTGCTGAAACAGTCAGACTCCTCTCTCAGAAGAAACATGATGGTTGGCGTAGGTTTTGAGAGAATCTATTCCCAGGCACACACTCATCCTTGGTATGGAAAAATATTAGAAAGTTTAAATACTCTATATCATTTAACCACAATGCTTCAAATGACTCTTCTGTCTGGATCCAGGAATTCGCGCAAAAATTGGCTCCTCCATCTGTCCCTACCTCTTCTGAGTGTTCTGTTCACCACTCCTCTCCCCATCTTAGAGATCGCTTTGATGCCCCTTTCTCTCTTAATGAGCTCCTAGCGGTTTTGGAACAACCAAAAGATTCCACACCATGGGTAGATGGCATCCTATACTCCTTCATTGTTAAGAGTAGCCTATCTCCTAAAAATTTTTCTTAAGTATTTTAAATATAATTTTTGGGCTCAAATATTCCTCCAGAAGAGTGGAAATCCCAAATTGTTCTCCCAATTTTAAAACCTGGAAAACCTAGTGATGATGCCTCAAGTTATCGGCCCATTGCTCTTTCTTGTACATTGGATAAAATATTGGAACACCTTATTAAAAACCGATTGGAATGGTTCGTGGAGAGTCAGGGTATTCTTTCTAAAACCCAGTTTGGGTTCGCATGGGTTTGGGTACTACCGATAGTCTTTTCATCTTTACTACTGATATCCGGATACCTATATGCAAAAATAATTTCTTTGTGGGTATTTTTTTGGATATAGCGTCCGCATATGACTATTTTCTTCTTCCTGTGCTCAGGCAAGAGTTGCTTAAGCTGAGTGTTCCAGAGAAGATTGGAAACTTTGTATCAAATTTCCTCTCTTGGAGGAACATACCATTTACTACCTTCACATTTGGTTTGCGGATCATGGACTATCTCTATCTATCTCGAAAAGCACGGTTGTTGTCTTCAGCCGTCGCCGATCCATTCCCAATTGTGTGATCGCTTATGAAGACCAAATCTTTCCTGTTATAGATAATGTTAAATTTTTAGGTATGATTTTAGACACTAAGTTGTCTGGGACAAAGCATATTAAGTATACCATTGAGAAGTATGAAAAAAAATTAAATATCATACGGTCCGTGGGCTGTGTCTGGTGGGGGTCATCCCTATTGCCAGAAACTGATGTATAATGATGATTCGTAGTCATCTGGATTATGCATCCTTTCTTCTTGAACCCTGTAACAAAGCATCCCTTAATTCGCTAGACAGGATCCAGTCGAAATGCCTCTGAGTATTTCTGGAAGCCATGAAGTCCTCCCCAATAAATGATCTACAATTAGAGTGTGTGGATCCTCCTTTGTTCTTGAGGAGGCAATACCTCTCCGATAGATACCTGTATAAGACTACCAAACTTGCCTTCCACCCTTTGATGCCTAAGCTATATTCTCTGTCTGAATATGTTTCATCTGGTGGAAATTGGACTCATAAAGATCATCCCCGTTTATTCAATTCATTTGTGAATATTTTCGCCTATTTTTCCACTGTTTCCAATCCAAATATAATCCTTTCTTTGAAATACCATATGAATCAATTATGTTCTCACCTGATATCATTATAGACTCTGGCATTAGTAAACATTCGGTGGATGCCGAAAGGATCCTTCAACGCCTAATCAGCTGAAAATGGCAGCCTCTAAGTTATCTGAGAGCTCCTTTGTTGGATCTGTTGTTTCGATCCCCCAGTATAGTATCATATTATCTTGTAAATTTCCCAATATTAACACTATTTTATACTGAAGAAGCTAGTCCCATTCTGGAGCCGTTGCTATACATAGAGTCTCACAGTATCAGCAAATCAGTCATTTTTACAGATTCCAAGAGTTGCTTATTGGCCATCATAGCTAACCAATTCTCCAGTAAAACTAGATCTCCCTTAATTCTACAAATTAAACACTCTCTTCTCAGGTGCCACAATGGGGGACTTGTGGTCTCACTAGTATGGATACCAGGACATAGCGGAATCATAGGTAACACAATGATTGACTCTCTGGCCAGGACTGCTTCCACTTGTAGATGCCGTGACCAATTCAGATCCTTCTCACAGGACTTACTCTCTCTCACTAAAACATGCCTATCATCGCAGTGGAATGTGCATTGGTCCCAGTCCAGCTCGACTAAGGGACGTCATTATGCTTCAGTACAAAATGGTCTTGTAAACCTTGGTTTTTTAAATTCCGCAAAGCTTCTAAGAGAGCAACCTCAGTTATTTGCCGTCTCCGATTAGGCCATGCCTGTCCCAATGTTTTTCTATCGGAGAACACTGTGCTTGCTTTGATGTTGTCTCCTCTTTTCAGGTACTTCAACACATTATAAACCTTCTGGCCACCTTTCAAAATCAACTGTTTGTATATAACATTTCAATTGTACTTTCACACGTTATTTCGATCAGTATAAAAACTGAGTTGTTGGCGGAATCGTTGGAATCGCCATAGAAGGAAAAAAAAATTTAATATTCCCGTTTTACTGCATTAATTTAACTAAACCTACATGTAGACAAATATGTTTATTTTCGCTTCTAAATTTATGATGCTAGACTAAAGTAGTCCAGTCATATAGCTAGGGGGAGGGTCGGTGTTTAGTCCTTAGTGGGGTGACTTCTGCCAGGGAATTTACCTTTAACTTAAATGCTAAGACGACAATAGCGTACGCCTAGGTGAGCGAAGCTAGGCTGTTCGGCGCGCACCGACAAGTGCTTCATATACGTCCCCGCCGCTCCCAGGCTGCCGCCGCGGCCTGGGTGCGGGCTCGCTTGGATACATCCGGGCGGGTCGTCTCCTCTGGGCAATGCTATGGTTTATAACGAGCCTCGCTCATTCCACCTACCTCGGAACTGTAGTAGCTAAATATGATGCACGAGGGCGAATCTCCGGCGTCATAACCGGACCATCTGGCTAGGGGAAGAAAACCCTGATACAAAAATAACCCTTTGTGACTGGGCAGTCACCTGCGTCATGGACCTGCGCAGTTGAGCGCCGTACGCAAGGATGAAGGGATCCTGGGAGATTGAGCCAAACGGCGCTGGCGGTTATGCGTCCGCGAGGCAACAAGCCCTCTTTGGCCTGGATTTCAGGCTAAACGGTAGCCCCAAACACTAGCCATGGTTGGGGAAATTAGGTCAAGGTGTCCCATTAGTGGGCCACCGGCGAGGAGTGTAGGGTCCACGATAGCCGTCTTTGGTGGACTATCGTGGTGGGTAAAGGTCATGCTGACGGGGTAAGTGAGGGTTGATCAGCCGTTGGGGGTAGGCCATTTCATGCCCCCAACGCCAACCCGATCGAGCCCCCGATGTCGCACTGTAAACCAGCCTTGCACTCCTATATCTCTTTGGTAGTCCTAGCCCCTCGAATTAAGTCGAGTAAGGCACTCCCAGTTGCGGGCTCCGTGGAGGGTGGGAAGCCAAAGGGACGAAATTTTAAACTTCATAATAACATGGATAGGCCAAATAATAATTATAAAAAAACGAACACTACAAATCCCAAGACTGGCAGCTCAATGGTACAGACTGCGGGTACCAGTCAAGGGAATGACTGCACACGCGCCTTCAGCGCACACTTGGCCCGAACCGGCAGCTCAGCGGCCCCGGCTGCAGGCACCGGGAAAGGCACCCACATAACTCACCACACCGCCCAAACTGGCAGCTCAGTGGTTAAAACTACGGGTACCAGGGAGGGCGAAAGCACCACACGCGCCCTCAGCGCACACTTGGCCAAAACCGAAAGCTTAGTGGCCTCGGCTGCAGGTACCGGTGGAGGCAAACACACTAAACAGAGACTCACAACCACAGCCGAAACTGGAAGCTCAGTGGTTTTATCTACGGGTACCAGTGCGGGCACCGAAACTACCTTCACGGGAAGCTCAGTGGTTCCATCTACGGGTACCCGCGAAGGTAATGACACACATAAGGGGGAAACCCCTTTGTCACACAAACCTCCCCCAGGGGAAGGCCCCCGTAGCGTCAGCCCGGTGGCTTCTTGCCAACCGGAGGACGCTTTCTCGGAAGGCTGGCAACTGCCTAAGAGAAAGGGGTCAAACAGGACCAGGGCACGTACCCAACCGATAGGCGTGGATGGCAAGGCAGCTGCCGAACCATTCAAACCGAAAAAGCGGAGGGTCCGAAAAACGAAGAAGGAGAGGCGTATGGCGGCCATCGCGGCCAAGTCTCTGCCTTCTTCCGCACAACCCTCTGTCTCGGCAACGAAGACAGAGGCAATCGGCACCCTCAACTTCGCCGCTGGTGGACGGAATATTCCGCCTACCAGTAACAAAGCGAAGGGGGCCAAACAGCGGCCGATTGGGAACGGTAACTCCTCTGCCAAACGTGCTCTCAACGAGACGACTTCGCCTCGCGGGGAGTACAAAAGGCAGAGGTTGGACCTAACCAAAAAGGTCGCCAGGTCAACCTACGCCCAAGCCGCGAGTACGCCTCTTGACGTCGCAATCACATGCGCACGCACGGGGCGTATCGACAAGGACGTATCCGAGGAAGTACTCACCGGGATACAAACTCGTATCTTCGGTGATACCTTGGCTCGGAGGGAAACTCAGCCCCCGAAGTTTAGAGCCAAACCGCTCTATGCTGAGGGGGTCCTAAAACTGTGGTGTGCGGATGAATATACACGCACATGGCTACAACGTGCCGTAAGCGACATGGCTCTCACGCCCAACGTCAAGTTGGTCGTGAAGAGCCAGACTGAGATCCCTCAGCGGGCACGTTGTGGCATACTGGTCCCTGATCCACAAGGGCTTCTGGAGGACGCGCGCAAAATTGGGCGAGTTCTGTCCTTCCAGAACCCCGAAGTGGAGGTCGCAAAGTGGACCTTGGTAAACGCAACCAAGCAAAACGCCGCGTGGTTCCTGGTGGTCGGAATCCCAGAGGACCAAGTACCGACCCTAATGAAGGCCGGACGCCGTCTCGCTTTTGGAGTGGGGACGGTGTACGTTAAGTTCCAGGGTCGGTCCGGCAGGTTTGCCGACGTCCCTCTGGGATGGGACCCATCCACGGCCACCATAAATCAGGAGCTCAAGCACCTGCCTGCGACAGAGGAGTCCGATCCTCTCCCAAACGCCCCCGAATCAAGCGGGGAGGTACCTGCAAAGGCACCACCAACATCCCCCGCCAGTGTTGGACAGGAGGGCGCACCCATGGAGGCAGAGGATGCGGAGGACGTTCTAGCATCAATCTCCGGCCTCCTGGGGGACGACGTTGAACCGGGCGACTTGTTTGCGGGGCTAAAACTTGGGGAGGACGAAGTGGGAACGACCAATGATGGCGTCCCCTTCGTCGAAGACTAAAATCCTCCAAGTGAACCTCCAGCACAGCCGTGATGGGACGGCTCAGTTACGTACTGGAGGTTCAACAAACGGCCATTGCCCTGATCCAAGAGCCTTGGATCAGAGGGGGCCACATCCAGGGGCTCTCCAACTTAGGAGGTAAGCTTATCGTGACTGGCGAACATGATCTCCCCAGATCGTGTATATATGTCACAAAAAACTTAAAAACACAGGTCCTCACAGAGTTCTGTTGCAGAGATCTCACTGCCATAAGGCTGCATACACAGCTGGACGTCGAGGACAACGTGGTCATCCTCGCCTCAGCCTACATGCCCGAAAAGGAGGAGCTGCCCCCGCAAGACCTCACCCGACTGGTGGACCACTGCGAAAGGGATTGGGTAGAGGTCATAATTGGGGCCGACACCAATGCTCATCATCCGCTATGGGGCATGAGCACTCAAAACGACAGAGGTAAGTCCCTTGTTGAATATCTTTTCACTACCAACCTTACCTTACTAAACACCGGCTCTGAACCGACCTTCGTCACCAAAAAGAGCCGTACGATTATGGATTTAACACTAGCTACTGAAAATGCAGCGGAAGCCATCATGGGCTGGCACGTCTCCAAGGAGGCATCCTGCACAGACCACAGGTGGATTCGCTTCGAACTACAGGCTCAACTACAAACTCTGCCAAAACGCAACCCGAGGAAAACCGACAAGGTCAAATTTGAGCAGCACCTAGCAAATAGACTTGCTCAACAGCGCTCCCCACTGACCCTCGACAACATCATACAGATTGAGGAACAGGTAAACCACCTAACCAAATCTATAATAGACAGCTACCACATAGCATGCCCAGAAACCCTACCTCCCAAAACCCCAGGCAAACAGCCATGGTGGGGCCCAGAGCTAGAGCGCAAGCGAAGGAAGGTTAGAAGGGCGTTCAACAGGGCTATGAATACTTATGCAGATGAAGACTGGGACGCCTATCGTTCAGCCAAATCGAGCTACAAAAATGTATTAGATACCGAAGCAAACAGGGATGGCGAAAATTCTGTGGTAACATAGAATCATGCCAACAAGCAAACAGGGTAAGGAAAGTCCTAGCACAGACAAAACCGATGGCACTGACCGCCCTTAGAAAACAGGACAACACACTCACAACATCGCCAGAAGAATCTAGACGCGTACTCATTGAGACCCACTTCCCAGGATGCGTCTTCACGACGACAATCAACTGGCATGATGAAACCATAACACCTACTGCCCGAGACTGGCAGTACGCAAACAAAGTGGTCACACTGGAAAAAGTCCAGTGGGCCATCAGTAGTTTTCACCCTTATAAGGCAGCTGGCCCCGACCGAATCATCCCTGCTATGCTACAATGGGGCGACAAATTAGTCGCAAGCAGACTGGAGCGTATCTTTAAAGCCCACAGATACGTTCCGAAGGGATGGCAGGAAGTAGAAGTAATTTTCATCCCGAAGCCAGGAAAGGGTGATTACACGAATCCCAAAGCACATCGACCAATCAGTCTGACCTCCTTCATGCTAAAGACGATGGAACGCCTATGCGAGAGGGAGCTGAGAGATGGTGCACTAAAACAGCTACCCCTACATGCAAACCAGCACGCATACAGCTCCGGTAAGTCTACGGAATCAGCCCTCCATCTGGTAATCAGCCGGATAGAGGAAGCGATCGAACAAAAAGGCTTCTGCCTAGGAACGTTCATTGACATCGAAGGAGCTTTCGACAAAACCAGCTTCACCAGTATTAAGGCCGCCCTGTCAAAACATGGAGCGGAGCCGGTACTGTCAGACTGGATAACAAACATGCTCAGCAAAAGAGTAGTTCGCCTTGGGGAAGAAGATCAGACGACTCTGATAGCCAAAGGCTGCCCGCAGGGTGTAGTTATCTCTCCCCTTCTGTGGAATTTAGTGATAGACGACCTAATCACAAGGCTGAACAAAAACCGCGACTACACAATAGGCTACGCAGACGACCTAACAATCCTTATCTCAGGGAAGGTAGCGGGAACGGTCTGTAACTTAACCCAACAAGCCTTACGCATCGTAGAAAAATGGTGCGGGGAATTCGAACTATCGGTGAATCCGAACAAAACCGAGTTAGTCATGTTTACGAACATAAGGGTATTAGGCGAATACCGATTACCCAAACTCTTTGACACGGAACTCCAACTGTCGAAAGAGGTCAAATACCTTGGCGTTATTCTTGACAGCAAGTTAAAATGGAGTAGCCACCTAGACAATAAATTACAAAAGGCTGGGATTACCTTCTGGCAGTGCAGAAGAATGATCGGTAAAAAATGGGGGCTATCACCGAAAATCATCCTGTGGCTTTACGAAACAGTAATCCGCCCCATGATAGCGTATGGTGCTATCGTCTGGTGGCCAAGGACCGAAAACAGCACAGTAGCGGCTAAACTACAACGGACCCAAAGACTAGCCTGCATGGCAACCACTGGATGCATGAAATCTACCCCCACCGCGGCAATGGAAGCCATGCTCGGACTCCCACCCTTGGATCTGTTCATCCGCCAAGAAGCAACAGCTGCGGCTATACGCCTAAGGGCACTCAACCTATGGAGCGAGAGAAACACGCGACACACCTCTCTGCTCACAGATCTCATAAAGGAGATACCCATGATAGGAGCAATGAATGATCGTGTACAAACAACACGTATTCGACAAAAAATACAAGATCCAACTTCATGAGGTACACCGCTGTGAGGCTTTATGTCCAACGGAACTACGCATCTTCACAGATGGATCAAAGACTGGTACAGGCACCGGGGCCGGCGTTTTCTCGGAGGACCTTAATGTATCCATTTCAACACCTCTGGGGACCCACAACACAGTATTTCAAGCTGAATGCATGGGGATTACCCTGGCAGCTTCAGCGGTAATGGCCAGGAGAGTGGAAGGCCACTCAATACGCATACTCTCCGACAGCATGGCCGTGCTGCAAGCTTTCAACAGCCACACTATAAACTCGGGACTAATATTGGAGTGCCATCGTAAACTGAACCAAATAGGCCATTTCAATAACATAACCTTGCAATGGATTAAGGGCCACAGCGGCTCGCGCGGCAATGATGCAGCAGATGAGCTTGCCAGTAGAGGATCTAACATGGTGGTAATGGGACCTGAGCCCATAATACCGATCCCCTTTGCATACCTACGAACCATGGTAAACAAACGAACGAGAGATCAACACAACAGCTATTGGATAAATCTGGAAGTTTGCAGACAGGCGAGGGAAGCACTCCCCGTGCTTGAAAATAGACTGACCGGGCGTCTTCGACAACTGACCAAACAGCAACTGCGCATGGCCACAGCTACCATCACGGGGCACGGCTCCTTCAATAAACACCTTTATATTTTAGGAATCACCGACAGCCCTCTCTGCAGAGCCTGCATGAAAGAGGAAGAAACAGCGTCACACGTGCTCCTACACTGCCCTGTAACCGCCACATATAGGGTTAAGTACTTCGGAAATACAGGTACGGTCCGGGAGATCACCAGCAGCGTGAATAGCCTGCTGGCGTTCTTCAATGAGTTGGGGTGGATCAAGTGAAATGCCCACCCTCACGCAAAAACCATGCCTTGTCGTGGAGTTGCGGATACCAGCTCGCGAAACCATACCATACCATACCATATAGCTACTTTACCTCGGAATCTAAGGAAATAACCTGAATTTTTGTATATTTTATGTTACAAATGTTGTCTCAAACCTCACATATGCCAACGTGTCAGCATATTTAAATTTTAATACTCAAAACATCAGTTTTTTAAGAATTTCTCGTTTTCTCTGCCTCCTATCGTATTTGCATTTGTTATGAAAGTTTTAGAAACTAAAATTCTCTAAAAATTTCATCTGAAACCATTTTAGGGTTCCGTGGCCATTTTGTACATCAAACCATTTATGAAATAAAGGGCGCAGAGTGTGCAATGCTCAACCATACAGGATTTACCTTTGTGCAAGGTAACTCCTGAATCCCAATCTATTATACCGTTTTTAACTTAATTATTCACTAAATATTACTTAAATAACAATTTAATAGGTTATACTTATTTTATATTTAAATCAAATAGTCATTAAATATAAATTACTTTGATATACAAATCTGTACTATTGTAATATTGTAAATTAGTTGTGTCTGTACATTGGAGAACTCTCAAAAACCTGATTTTTGCAAAGTTTGACTTTAAATATTTAAGGACGCGGACACATTGGCATTTATGACTTTTGAAACAATATTTGTAATGCTAAAATAAGGGCCATACAAAAATTGAGCTTATTCACTTAGATTCTGTTGTTGACCCCCCTCCTGATCAAATTTTTTTAATGTGATTGTTATTCGACTTTGTACTTGTGAGATACGTCAGTTAAGTAATTGTTGAAATTCTTATATAATTATATAAGACTAGTATTTTGCGCAGTGCGCGAGCTGCAAGCAGCTCGCGAGTGTTATGTGTAGCGCTCTATTTTGTTTATTTATTTCAAATAAAAAAATCGATGTGCCATCTTGGATTTTTCAAAAATTCAAAATCAGAAGCCTCGATTTACTCAATAATGACACCCATGTCATCAAAGATGGCGGAGACACGACCACCATGTTGGCCGCTATCTTGAATTTTTTGACATTTCGGATTTTTTCCGTGGTCACCTCAGCTCTCTCTACATTTTTCCCATACATCATCCATATCCCCCATTACTCCTTCTAGGAGAACAATTGTGTCAGTGAGTGAGTGAGTGGTAATCGAGCTATATATAATATTCAGACTTCGAGTGTAATCATGAAGCTGTTTCTTGATACCTAAAATATCAATTCACTATAAAAAATTATCGAATCCCCATGGCTAAAGAGTTCAGTACCTTGCAGCATCAAGATTGAGGAGTCGGGATCCGAAGTTCAATTATGTAGTCTATGCTTGGTACTTAACATATTATTGCATTGCAGCATCCGCAGTTTCTGAATCACTATAGTTTGTGAGTGCAGCTGTACCCTGCATTATCAGGGTTGAGGAGTTGGGACTTGAAATCAAGCAATGAAGTCGTTGCTTGGTACCTATAATATTAATTCACTATGAACACTTTCTGAATCTTGATAACCTAGGGCCTAGGCGGGCAGTAAACTTTCAGCATCAGGATTAAGGAGTTGGATCCAGAATTTTTTATGGGACCAAGACGAAAACTTCTAGTGTTTATTAAAAAAAAAACTTTGCAAATCGGTCCAGAAACCTCGAAATAATCGGTGTACATACATTGAAAATAAACGGGCCGTTTTGAGAACCACCTCTTTTTTGGAAGTCGGTTAAAAGCATATCAAAGTCTTGCACATTTGTCTCTTCAATATTCGCCTTATATTTTGTATGGAAAAATAAATTTCACCATTTTGAATTTTTTTTCAGGTCACTGGCAATTGAATGACGTTTCGAGTGACATTTGCTCAAGCACCCCCAACCTATCTTCAATACCTTAAGCGTGCTCTTCACCCGTCTCCGAAATCCTCAATCATCAGCTCTCTCCATATTTTTCCTCCGAATGAATTTTTATCCTCTATACGAAACCATCAGTGAAAAAAAAATTTTTCATACAAAATTGTTCAGGAGAGGTGATCAATGAGTCAGTGAATCAGCACGAGCAGCTATATATATATTAATAATAATAGCTTAGTGGTTAAGAAGTCGACCCTACGACTGAGAGGTCGACGTGAACCCACTCCTATCACAAGCAATTTAGCTTAGCTGAAGTTTTAGTGGGACTATTAGTAATTTCAGTTACTAATATTCTTAAAAAAATAGTACATACGTGGCTAAGTCACATACAGTCCTGCCAGTCTTAACCTACTCCTTCACTATACTCAGATGGATTCAATTTGAGCTAGAGTACAGAGTTTGTATTCCAAAAGTCTGTACAGTACTACATACCTACAAATTTTTTTTTTTTTGTGTTTTAAAATGATTCAATTTTCCATAGCAGCGAGCGAGATATGCAACCCTAAGTAGTATTTTCTGAAAATTCATAAATATATATATTGGGATGTGGTGGCAGCGGACAATGAGCTTACCTCATTATTTTTTGTTCCCTGAACTTCTGGTCTGCAAGTTGTCTGAAGTTTCTTTTAACCTTCATAACAATTTTATTTACCTTATGTCTTCTTTAATCTCTTGACTGACCTGCCAATATTAAAAAAGAACTACAAAAATACTCAATCTCTTTGATACTAAATAAAGCATTAAGTGCGTAGTTTTTGTCAGCATACGTTGTAGGTTTGATTAAAGTAATAAATCGGCTACGAGCCGGTTATCTGGGTTTTCGGGAGGGAATTAAGCGCCGACAGTCTCGATTCGCTCGTAAATTGTCCCTCAAACCTACTCCTTTATTTAACATCTCAAGTATAAGAGAAACCGACTAATTATGCTATTGTGGCAACGCTCCGGCAATTACCTTCAAGTTTATGTAGTATCGAATGGTGTTAAGATTTGTACTGGTTTATACTGGTTTTGGAAAGTGATGTGAAGAGAGATTTGGTGCAAGATAAATTCAAATCAAATTCATAAATTCATATTTATGAATTTGATTTGAATTAACTGCTAATTGTTTTATCTATTGGGAACTTTTGAGGTATGTAACATCCGAAGACAACACATTTATTTGAAACTCTTGAGTTAATCTGATGATCTGATGATGTTCAAATAATGTGAGGCCTTTTTAGAGTTCCGTAGCCAAATGGCAAAAAACGGAACCCTTATAGAACTAAAAAAAATATATGATGTACATTACCATATAAAGTATCACCGACAATTGGTTTGAACGAGATCTAGTAAGTAGTCCTTTTTTGTTAAAACGAACTATAATAACTTTTGTACTAGGAATTCAGTGCAGGGTGCGACTGAAATAAATTGAGCTGAGCGAGAAGGACTCTTACTTGAAAAACTAGTGGGGCGGAAATCACACAGTGATTGTCAAACTTCGGGCCCAACTTAGATTTTTAGAGACAATTTGGTCGGTTCAAGCCCGACATAACCGCCGCTGGCCGGTGGGGGGGGTATCCGAAGGAATTTCCGCACGAAAAAAAAAAAAAAGGTACCCGAAACCTTGAACGTACAAACCCCAAAATCTAATCAGTTCTTCATTAACCAAACAAGATGATTGGCGAAAGATTTTTTTAAATCGGATAAGTGGTTCTTGACTTATTGCGTAAACAGACATCCAGACATCCAGACCGACACAAAAATTTTTTTTGCTTAATTAGACTTAGAATCATGTGAAACGTCGAGAAAAGTGATAAAAAGTGGGTGTAAGATTTTGATTTTTTTTGCGTGATTTTAAGACTTCGGTTGTCCACCAGGTTGGTGGCCCGAAGTAATAAGACTCTTGCGCTTAGCTAAGGCCGCGCGCTCGTGAAACTGTTTTTCGGTGATTATTCCTCAAAGGTACATCGGACATGAACCATCTCGGTTCAAAATACTCCTCAGTGTCCACACTTTCACCGTGGTAAATTTGGTCAAGATCGCGTGAGTGGTTACGGAGGAGTTCAGCCACCAAAAAACGGCTATGCCGCGTAAAAGTTTAATTAATTTACAATTATATTACTTGCTGCTACGAAACCCTTCATGGTCAACTCAGACTCGCACTTGGCCGATTTGTTTTAAAATTCTAATAATGGCATTTCATATTATATTTTCAAAAATATGCGTGTAATGAATAGGCAGCACTTCCTCAGGAAACCACTATGTATATCTCCACGTTTGCAGTCCCCAGGGGGAACTACCGTAACTAATTTATCAAGAAGTCATTTGATCATTAGTTGCAGATGGATCTACAAAGAGGGTTGCTTTGATGAGACTTGAATCTACTGCAAACCCTTTCTATTTAACTCTGTTCTAGAAACGAAGGTACCAGAGCCTGTCGTGGCTCGTTGGAATTTTTGTCTATATACGTATTAGGGTGGTATAGAAACTATCTATCTGAATTCTTTACATTAAGTAATCAGATTACCTCATAATAAAGTATCACATCAAGTTTATTCGTAAAAGGTCACAAATGACGCGTATTTATTGTTGGCCTCCGATTGACTTTATTCCTGGATGGCATGGCAACTCTACGCATCCAATTATGTAGCGTTTTAAGATATATTTTTTTATACTACTCGAATCATTTCTCGATCGAATCATTACCATAAATCGGATAACATAGTTCTAAACTATAACAATACGATGAAGACGAAAATTGATCAGAAAATCTTTTTCTATAAGCGAATAAAGTTAAGTCAAAATCCGTAGCAAAATCAATAAAACTGTGCTAAATTATGTCCGAACGATATTTCTAAATTAATTATATAGAACTTTTTTATTTTGTACGTGCAGATACCCCTTCGGCGTTCACTTAACCAGAGCTAACAATGAGGTTAATGTGTCGGACTCAAATCGACTAAAACCGCAAGTTTCGTTACGCCTCCTGTGTGATTCGGGAATCAGATAATCATGACCATCCTAGCGGTTATTCCAGTTGCATTCAAAGCTTGCACTTTGGAGCTGCTACTGATGCGATTCGTCTTGCCGGGGGCCGGGTAGCTTGTAATAACACAACATAATAAGTAGGTACACACCACGACCTTAATTAACGAATTGCATGTTTATAAATTTATATAATTTCATGGATAGCTGTATGAGTGATATGAAAGGGTGTGAATATGGAATAAAGATGGGAGACCTGCTTGTTAATAAAAAGTTTGTATACTTGGGTAGTTTGTTCACAAGGGATGGAAGATATGATGGAGATATTGAAAGGAGAGTGACTGCAGGAAATTGCGTGAATGGTGCGCTACACTCCTTCATGAGTAGTCAGTCAGTGCCGAAGACGGCACGACTTTATTCGTTCATAACGGCGTGCTTGTCCCCACATTAATGTATGGAAGTGAAAGTTGGGTATGGCAGAAAAATCATGAAAGTAGAGTGAATGCAGTGGAGGTGCGGTCATTGCGTAGTAGGAGTGGAGGTTGGCTGATAGGAAGAGGAATACAGATATACGAGGATGGTGTGGCCTGATAGAGAATGTTGTTACAAGAATTGAAAAGGGTATGCTAAGGTGGTTTGGGCACTTGGAATGAATGAGTACTGAGCGAATGACACACCAAGTATATGAGGCAAATGTAAGTGGGCCGGCAAGCCGAGATCGACCTCGCAGGACATACACTGATCAAATTAATGAGATATTGAAAAGAGGGCAGGTCAAAAGCACTCGAAACCGGCGGGCTTGCATGAAAGGCTTAATGACAGTGAAGGAAGCTCGTGAAGTATGTAAGGACAGAAGCAGTCGGCGGGCTGTTTTCTCTTCCCACCCCGGAGGGAAAAAGGCGTGAGTATATGTATGTATGTATGTATAAATAAATCAGCACAAAGTTGTATCCATTGTTTTTTTTTTCATCCCTTACATTCTAAATGGTTTTCACTATACTCCCTAGTTTCGAATGTATTGTACACTTCAATGATATACTCGAAAAAGAAGAAAACACTACGATGTATGGAGCCCCATCAAGTAGGTAATGTAGTGCCAAGCCAACGTCACCTGCAAGCCGGTTCACCTGTTGATTGAGGGACGAGGCTCTGGCGCCGGCTTTGCTTTCGGGGTTGTGTGGTCAAACGGCAGTCACTCCCATAAAAGTAGTCTGAGCGAAATAAAAGAAGGAGAAGGAGCTAACGGGTCCAGATTTCCGGGGTGACAAGTTATTTCGTTGGACCCTAGTCTAAAAAAATAAAAAAGATAAACCCGAAGCGAAGCAGAGCATGAACCAATGTTATAACCTATATAGGTATGTAACATACCTATATAGGTTAAGTATTTTTACAAGCTTTAATTTAATTTTACTTACATTGTTCGTATAAAGTAATATAAGTTAAGTATAAAATAAGTTGTCCGTCAAAATTTGCAAACCATTTTTCGACCATTTGTTGGCATCCGATTGAGCTGAAATTTTGCATACACGTTCAGGTTGGATGATATGAAGAAATGCTTTTTTGTAGCTATTTATTTAGTAATTATTAGTCTATGTATTATACTGATTAAATATTCGATAACTTCTCTTAAAAAAGTACACATCAGCAAAACAAACACTATATATAATATATTTAGCGCCATAAAATAGAAACGAGAAGTTTTAACAAGCACTCAACGCTTGCTCGTATAGCCCGTGTGTATCCTAAACAAAGGTGTCAAGAGCGTTATCTAGCAGTGTCCCCAGAATTAACGGCGCAAGAGGCCTTCTCGTCGTCTGCAATAAATTACGTCTCAAGTTGATCCCACTCACCAGATAAATCAAATGTAAAGGACCGAATGGGAATTCGATGATGCCTCTGTTTATTTCGCTTTAGCAAAGACCTTTTGGCTCAATCCCGATTTGTGGATTTCCAACGTGAGTAGCGTTATTGAAGTTGGTCTTTATTGGGGTGCGTGTGCCACGTGAGATTCTACTGGCATATAAAGTATAAAAGTGGTGAGGCTTCCTTCGTACGAATAAAATCATATCATAATTCTATTGCGTCGTGATTTTATATGTACAAGTTATGAATAAAAATAAATGCGTGCGGAGTTGAACTTATCGTACAAAGTACATTTTAACGAATTCATTTACAGAAAATGTTTAACTTAGGAGCCGTCTAACTAGAAAAAAAAAACTAGTGTGTTGTGTTCCTACTTGTTAGTTTGTCTTTAGTAACAGGAATCGGATCAGAAATGAAAAAATAGTTTTAATTAATTCAATATAAAACATTTGAGAATGCCGTGAGGTCAGGGTTAATTTAATAACTATTGAAGAAAAGTAGGTACAAGTCACTTAATTCATTATTGAATTCGTTTTAATTATTAATAATAATTTAAAAATGTGTAGCGTTGCATAGTGTTTTAGAAACCCCGATTTTGTGACACTTCGGTATGTTTCGCAAGTATACCCAAAAATAATAATTACTTATAATCCCGCGGTACCTGTGCTTTCCTGAAACTTGAAATAATAATAACAATATTATCGTTCAGATGGATTTATAAAATAACATTTATATAATAATAATAATAAAGTTTTATTTCTCTTTCATAAAGATAAGGTACAATGTGCATGTTACAGGTCAGTTTTAGTACTTGATGTTTTGTTTAGCAAACATCTTTTTGCTAATTGAAATTTCGATTTAACCATTAAAATACCTAATTCGTTATATCGTTATCTAAGGGAAATCCGAGAACCTAAATTATAAATAGTGAGTATTACTCACTTTTGAAGAACTAAATTAGTTTGTATATCAGCCTATCGCAAATTACTGTAGGAAATTAAAAGTAAAAAAATTAAAAAGATGTTATTTGAAAAAAAAAAGGCTCTACATTAGTCAGCTGCCTAATTTTACTGACTGCAAAAACTGCTGAGCACAGACAGATTTTAAGATTCGTACCTTAATTTTGGTCTGGAGTTATTCTTAAATACATGTTGATTCCACCAGAGTAAGTTTTATTATTCTAAATAATTGTCTGAATGAGCAATATTTGAGTAAAAGTAATACTTTTTTCTATAAATGAAGTTGTCTGACGCTTCTATAGTTAGCAAGTGGGTCACGTTATTTACAATACAGGCGAGTACATCTACGTCCCTGCCGTTGGGAATTAAGCAATAACAGAACTAGAGAATAAACACCAAAAGATAAGTATACACAATACTGTGGGCCACATATTCAGGGGACGTGGTACTACTAAAAGTTTTCACATAAATCAGTGGGCTAACTTTATTCAAACGACTCTCTGGCGACATTCGTTCGGAATCCACGTCAAGTGAAACTTTGTGCGGAGTGGCTTCTTTATAAAAGTGCTGGGAGTTACCCGACTCCTCTTCAAAGAGTTGGTTTGTTTCATGAACACGTATGCCACGTCTATTGAGTTGAGTGGGTTGGGCGTTTAGTAACAACTAACTGTTGCTTATCTCTGGAACCCAACATCGTCGATGACAACATTGTCGAATTTCTAATTGCGGAGAAGTTTTACTGAAAAATTATTTTATATATTATTACTTTGGGCATTAGGTAAAATTATTACTCATATTCGTCGTTTTTGGATAATTCTATCAGTAGTAGATATTTTTGATAATAATAGTCCTATCCTACTATACTTCTTCCCACTTATTCGACCAATATTATAAATGTGAAAAGTTGGATGTATGTTCGTTACTCTTTCACGCCAAAACGGCTGAACGACACGGAACGCGACTAGCCCCCCTCCCAAACTTGGGGTAAGACGGGGACACTGTGGTTCCCAAATCCGAGGGAGCCATCTTGAAACCGGAGATGGCCCCCTCGGACCCTAAAAACAATGAAAAATTTTCAGGAAATATTCTTACTTACTAAATAACTTTTATTTAAAGTGAACTTGAAATTCTGAAAGTTTATAATCAAATTAATTGTCTATATTATGGTTTAAATCTATATTTAAAGGTAACCAATCGGGACCGATCGTTGTGGAGATCCTTGGGGGAGGTCTATGCTCAGCAGTGGGCGTCGTTTGGCTGACATGATGGTGATGATGATGAATCACAATTTGCTTCCTGATTTTTCGGGGCATTGTTTCCTATGAAACCTTCCTTACTTCAAACTTTCCTGCACTTAGCTACTTCATTAAAATTCATTTAGTAGTCGACGAGTTAGTCGTGACGCTGGGAAGCGATCATAGCTCTCGAATCTAGGAGGAAGGTAAACCGACCGGTGGGAACTAGTGCACATGTTCAATTTAATTTATCTGCATCCAGTGCAGACTCATATTGCAGCACCTAAATTCATAGTCTGGAAAATATTCTTAGTTATTTTATATAACTCTGTTTTTGTAGATAGACAAAGTTATAGGTTTTGCTAGAGGGTAAAAAATTAGCACTTGAGTTTTAACTGTCTAATGGGATATATTAATGTTATTAAGATGTATTTTTGTATTTTATATCCTAATACGGGTTCTCTATTCTGTTACTTAACTTTTTTATCCATAAATGATGAAAAAATATTTTTTTTTTCCAAATCATCATTCGTGCGAATGATAACTTGTCCGAACCTAATATCACATAAAATATTAATTTATTAAATATTTAAATAATATTAAATACCATAAAATTTAAATCCCTAAATACAATATTCCCTAAAGCGGCGATAGTCCAGTGGCATACGTAACGGACTGCTGAGACGAGGTCTCGAGTTCGATCCCAAGTCGCCCTGGACACACACCTCTGACTTTTCGTAGTTATGTGTGCATTAATAAATGTTAATTATCGCACGCCTAATAATGTGCCCGTTAGATGGTAATAGGCTCGCCCCCCAAGGTCCCAATGTAATACATTGGGACCTTAACATAACTGGCGAATCGTGGGTGTGAAATACACCTCTGCCTACCCCTTCGGGGATACAGGCGTGAAGTTATGTTGTGTTATGTTATATTCCCTAAATTAGTCTGCCAAAAATATTACAATCAATAATACACAAAAAAATAAAAGTATTTCTCATAAAAGTTATAAATCCTAAATTCAAATTATTTAATGTTTATTTCCTAAAAATATATTACAAAGTCTCGCCACTACAGGCCTACGCGATTCTGAATTAGACTCTAGGGGTAGGGCGACAATCGAATTTACAGTAATTCGTATCTGTCACTAAAACCAAATTTTAAGCAGATATTTTAGGATTAACAATTTTATTATAAACTGGGGACAGCCGCGGCTTCGCCCGTGGCATACTTCGTCCCGTGGCGCCTATTTATCCCAAACATGCCTGTCATTTTTTTATGCAGTTTTTTCAAATTTTTCTCTCCGTAAAAACCATCCTTGGACTTCAACGAACATTTAAAAAAAGAATTGGTCAAATTGGTCCAGGCGTTGTTGAGTTATGCGCTTACCAACACATTTTGCGATTCATTTTTATATTTATAGATGAACATTCGGAATAATGGACATTAAATAATACAATACTTAGGACATTTGACTTAATTTCATAATAGCTGTTATCCGCGTTTTCCCCCGCGTGCAATTCTGTTCCTGTTCCTATAGGAACCTATTCCAGGGATAATCTATGTGTTAAATTACAGTCAGATGCGTTAAGCCGTTAAAGCGTGATTGAATAACAAACATTCAAACATCTTCACAAACTTTCACATTTATAAAATTAGTTGGATAGTAGTAGGAAGTATGATAAAATTAGGAGATTCAATTATTATAGTACTCGATGTTATAACAGAATAGTTTTAGAAGCAAATATTATATTGTTAAATAAAATTTCGAATTTTTGAACAATATGTTCACTGAAGTTCGTAACAAACGTGTTATGGATATTGATTTTCGGCAAATAAGTTTAAGTGAAGAAAGCGCCTACCCATAATGAGAAATTTAAAGGTGGAAAAATAACAAAATTATTTGAAATGCCATTTTTGCTTATAGAATTTTTAAAAGAATTCCGTAAAAGTAAACGATTTCTTTGCGTAGGCACAGCGCACCATAGTTTACTCCATTTCATAATTATAACACAAACTTGAAGGAATAACAGCTTTCGTAATTAGTTTCGTGATCTACACGTAAGACTCATTCGTCAAGAACTTTCTAGAACCCTTAATTAAATACTAATTTCTAGCCCGTAATCATAGCAGTGAAAACTTTCTCAATGTTAACTTCATTTATATTGTGAAATTCAATTTAGTCGAAACATAATCTGCCTTACAAGCCATTCTCATTACTAAGTAGTCATCTCAAGGGTCTGCCTATTTCCGTACTTGCTAAGCAAGTACGGAAGTACGGGTGCAAGGAGGTAAAACTCTCAAACAGTGCAACTATAATACCTCTGCTTTATCCTTTCCAGACAGGCAGGTATTTACACTTTGTGAATAATTACGTTGAGTTTCGAGGCTCAGTGCTTTAGGCACTCAACAGAATGCAAAAGAATATGTTCCAGTGATAATAGCTTAAGAATATTCGGCGAAAAATTAATGACTGATAATAAATGAATAATCACCGATTACCTGGGTGCACAAAATGTTCATAGAGTCACGTAGTAAGGATAAAATAAAGAATGAAAAAATATACCAGCGCGTTTTGGTCCAAGATCCCGGGCTCACCAGAACTCACTTATTTTTACAAGGGCGTCGTTGGACAGGTCTATTAGAAATATATACAAAAATTAATAAAATTGTAGTGTCTGTCTGTAATATTAAAATAACAGATTTTCAATGATTGCATATGTAATGTATGATTGCATACAGGATACCTAAAGCAAAAACAAATTTTAAAATTTCCTCTGTCTGTCCGTCTGTCTCTCTGTCTGTTTGACTTAGGTAATCTCTGGGCCGATTTTGATGGACTTTCGCTGATAAATAGGTAATGTTACGAAGCGTAACATTTATGCTACTTTAATTTTAGAAAAATAATTAGGGATCCAAGCAAAAAAAATTAAAACCCCTAAAATTTAAAATAAAATATGTTTTAATGGTTATACAGACATACATATACTCAAGTCTTTTTCCCTGTAGGGTAAGCAAATACTTTTTATTTATGTCTGTATGAAGACCGCGCATCACGCCGAAACTACTGAATACATTTAAACGAAACTTGGCGTTGAAAACATACCAATGTTCATATACTGACGAAGGTTCTTAGATAGTTTTTATCCCGAAATTCTACCCGGTTCCCTTGGAGGAGGGTCTAAAACAAAAATAAATGAACAAATTAGAATTTCGATATTTCACTTACAAAATGAAATAATTACATTTATGTTTATTATGGGCGTATATTATTAACAGTTATTTAACACAAAGCGTAATTAAGTAATTCTATATCAACACTATAGGAATCGGTACGAATCGTAATTTACTTTCTAAATATTTTTTGTTATTGTCATCGCATTTTTTATCTAAATATTAATAATATCTTGAATATAGGCCTTAAACTAAAGGCCTACATTCCAAGTTATTTGTAGACGTATCCGTGGATCAGCAGGGTGAATCTGGTTTTTTTAAATCTGTTTTATGTGATGATAAGGTTTCGAATCCAAGTTACTTTTTATGTTTCTTTTCCTTATTTTATGCATTTTTTTTCATATCGTTAAAAAAATAAAAAGTACCTATGCATTAATTAATACTTAATTTTATCCTCGTTTTTATATTGTACTTACAAATAAGTCTGAAAAATAAGTACGAAAAACACGGATTCCACGTCATCCGGCCCGTTAATAAAGTGACAAGCTGCGCAGCCCACCACATTTTTTGTAAAGGTACTCACAACTCCGAAGACTCACCGTTCGTATCTGTTGCCAGTCATGTGCCAGACCATGAACACCACTGTGTAATAATACACAGACTAATCAGAGAGACACGTGCAGAAACTGAGTACCTAACCCAAAACGTGGGCCACTTCCGCTTTAAGCGGAACATTAATCGGAAAAAACAACGCCTTCCCCAATAAGTGGAAGAGAGACATTGACGCTTACTTCCATTTTGCCCAGGATGGGACACGTTTTCTAGAAACACCTTTATTTTAATATATTTTTACCATTTTTCTAATATAATAGATGTTTATAATAATAATAATAAATGTTTATTTGACTCAAGATACACATTTTAAACAGATGGTTACAACTCTAAAATCAAACAGAAAGGACATTGAACATACTGAAACTGTATTCCATACTAGGCTAATGTCTGTATTATGGAATACAGTAGTAGAAATGCGAAATATAAAAATAAAAATATTACGGACGAGTGAGGTGAGAGCGTACTACACCACAACTTTGCCGTTACACTTATTATAATATATCAGTATATCTACTCAGACATAATATTACACTTATACACACAATACACATTTTCAGAAAATATAACAGTATTCATACTTTATAAGCAACAGACACCATTAAACCATATAAACAAAACATCATACTGTAGTGTTGTAGTTAATGTGTTCTGTGATATGCTCAGAGTGCAATAAAGAAATAGTTTGCCGGCTGGTGGGAGGTAGACGTGCGACGCAGTGCTGTTTTTTATTGTAACCTACCCACTGCAAATTTAATTATTTTATGTAATGCAAATTAAATTATTTAACTACTAAACTGATTGTCGATGAAATTGTTTTGCTCAGAAAAACTCGAGTGGGTTTATGTAGCATCATAAGTTCTTTTGTACTGAAATTTGTAACTTATATTTAAATTTAAACAAAAAAAAATATATATATAACAAGTTATACCATAATACATGGTACCCTAACACATCATATTACACCAGACTATATTACATAAGATATATATATATATATATATTTATAATATGTTTCCTTTAACAGATCTATGGTTTATTATAACTTATTTATTTATTTAGCATAATTTAAGCATACATATTACATTGAATTATATTCTATACTACTTTAGGTTTTTTAAATTTCGTTTATATATTATACAATGCGAGAAAAATAGGGTGAGTGTGACTATATGAGCGTGTGCGTGAAGGTGTATGTGTGAGCGTGTGCGTGAAGGTGTATGTGTGAGGTGTTTGGTTGTATGTTAGTGTGTGTCTCTGTCGTGCTCATGTATGTAAATGTGGTGAAGAGCTCAAGGTAGACCTACAGCTCTTAATATAATAGATTAGTTTAGTGATGCAAATAATGATTTTATTCAGTGTATTTGAGTAAATCCTCTGTCATATGATAGTCAAGTTTGGTAAGGAGAGTGTACATAGGTCGTTGATATAGAACTGAAATAGAGTCTGTTGTACCCCTATGGGATGACATAATTAACAGTAGTCTCCTCACTTACGTCACAGATTAATAAATAGTTACTAACGTAACAGATACATCACTCCCATACAAAAGCGAAAATACCTACTCTATATTAACCTACAAGATTTTAATAATAATACCTGCTGCACAAAACGAGAAGAATTGTACCTTAAACACGCGTTCATAGAGTCGAGACTGTGCGCTAGGGTTGTACCTATGATGATTATTGTAATAAAACGAATGTTACGAATCAACCATCTTTTTATTAGTCAGTTCAACCATCGCTATAAAATTACGAAATAATTTACAGTAGTCAGTAGATATACCTATATATAGACTTTCGTATTAAAGTTATCGGGATATTTACCATGTTGTTGTTTGGAAGCTGTCGCAATGCCTAATATCCCGATAACTTTAATACGAATGTGAATGACCATGATAGTTTAAATACCTATATATAGACGCTTATTCCTACCCATAGCTAAAATATCAAAGAAATCTAAAATTAACGGACATTACGGAATTACCTATAAAACAACACTTTTTTATCACCTGACTCAAAAAACGACTTAATTTACGAATGGTGAGAACATTCATATAGATAAGATTTAAAATACTACTCACCTTTCTTCGTCTCTCGGCAATGAAAAAAACGTCAAATTATACTTAGTTTTAATTTTTTTCGTTTGACTTTTACACCCATCCACTGCACAATAATTACGTGGTTTCTGCATTTCGAAGCGTAAGCGCGGGAAAAGTGCAGTGCGGTGCGATGCGAGCGCTCAGGCGGGCGTTCGGCAGCCCTCTGCCAGTTTGTATCGTCGACGATACGCCGAGCGGTAGGTATTTAGGGCACGGCCTTGAGCGAGTGACGGAGGCCTGCTTACGTGACAGTCTATCTTCACTGATTGTTTCTGATTGGTCAGGTAGTCTACGAAGTCTATCACAATTATTTTATTTGGGTTTTTAAAGTTTAAAATAATAACAAAAGTTCTAATAATATGATTTATAGAATCTAATTGTGCCCGCGACTCCGTCTGCGTGAACTCACAATTGGGTTTTTTTTCGCGAAATCCTAATTATTTTTCTAAAATGCCTATGTTACGCCTTATAATATTTGCTATCTGCAAGTAAAGTCCCGTCGAGAGATTCAAATTTAAACTGACAGAAAGACAGACGGACAAAAGTAAAAAAAAGGTTTTTTGTTTTGAGTACCGTGTATACATTCATATGCACTCATTTAAATCAATTTTTCAATTTTCAATTTTATTTATTTTATGATGATTTATGATGATTATGATAACCTTCATTTACTGTAATAACAGTGTACCCTTTTTTTTCGTGCGGAAATCCCTTCGGATACCCCCCCCCCGCCGGCCAGCGGGGGCGGTTATGTCGGGCTTGAACCGACTAAAACCGCACGCCGTCTCGGGTCTGCAGACTCCGGAGTGTAAGGTTGCCCATAGAGCATATCCCTCGCACCCCGACTGACCCTGGGCCATCTCCGGTTTCGAGATGGCCCCCTCGGGTTTGGGAACCACGGTGTCCCCGTTGCCACGGTTTGGGGGAGGAGCGCTAGTCGCCCCACCGTCCCGGCCTGCTTCTGCTGGGGTGACAGGCGGCCTCACCTGCCACCCCCAGGCCTGCGCTCATGGAGGACGGAGGTCGTTGAGCGACCTCCGGCGCCTGAGTCACCTGCGACGCGCGGCGAGCATGTTGCGGGCTCAGCGGGCGGGCCGGGAGAGTTCTGAACCTCTCACGGGCGCGCTCCGCCATCTCCTTCGCGAGCATAACATGCTCGCAGAAGGAGGTGGCGGCGGCCCACGCGCTCGCGCTCCACACCATTGCCGCAATCATGCTGCCGAGCGAGAGGACTCCCACCCCGATGGCTGCCACGAGGTCATGCCACGGCGCCTCCCACGCCGGGCAGTTCGCCAGCGTGTGCAGCCCTGAGTCCTCGCTCGCGTCACAGTGATGACACTCAGGCGTTGGCTCCTTCGTGATCCGATGCAGGTGGTCCCCGAAGCACCCCTTCCCGGAGATCACCTGCGTCAGTCGGTACGAGAGGCTTCCGTGTCGCCTCTCTAGCCAAATAACAGTGTACCCTTCGGTTCATTTTATATAATTTATTTAACGTCTTTAACGTAAAAAAAACAAGATCAAAATCCAAAGGCAAAGTCGCGAGCACACAGCTAATTATAATATATGCTTGTGAATATATTTTTTTTTTGATCCGTTAGTGAAATATGAGCTTATATATACTAATTTTAAGTTAGTTTTTAGGGTTCCGTTGCCAAATGGCAAAAAACGAAACCCTTATAGATTCGTCATGTCTGTCTGTCTGTCCGTCCGTATGTCACATCCACTTTTTTTCGAAACTATAAGAATTATGCTGTTGAAACTTGGTAAGAAGATGTATACTGTGAACGGCATTAAGATTTTCTCACAAAAATAGAAAAAAAAAACAATAAATTTTGGCTGTTCCATACTTAGAACTGAAACACAAAAAAAAATTTTTTCGTCAAACCCAAAATTATCATTCAAAAATGAAATTGAGGTTTCTAGTATAATTTTTTTTCTAAACTGAATAGTTTGCACGGGAGACACTTCCGAAGTGGTAAAATGTGTCCCCCCCCCCCCTGTAACTTCTAAAATAAGAGAATGATAAAACTAAAAAAAATATCTGATGTACCATGTAAACTTCCAACGAAAATTGGTTTGAACGAGATCTAGTAAGTAGTTTTTTTTTTAATATGTCATAAATCGTAAACCGCAATTTACCTTTCATTCAATCAACTCAATTTTTTTTTTAAAAAAAACATTAATATGTTACTTGCTACTACGGAACCCTTAATGCGCGAGACCGCCTCGCACTTGGCCGCTTTTTAGTTTTCCTCCCCTCTGCCAGTCAAATGGTCAATTTTAGAAATATAACATAATCACAAATATGACAAATTTAAAAGGAAAACTATCACAGCCTAGTAGGTTTAACAAGTTTACAAGCAATTGTCGTAAACGTAACGTATATTTTCACTTCAAAAAATCACTTAGGTAAATAACGTAGACAGTTTTGTAAAACAGGTAGTAAATATTCTTTACGAATCATGTGCAAATGTGAAGAAATACAATCTTTACCTCCTTAATATTAATCATTTCACAAAAAGCTGTGTTCTCAGTCCGCATTATTATGCTTGGTAAATATGGAACCCTACTTTGCCCGTAGCCCGACTCGCACTTAGTTAGTTTTATGTTGATAGCTCGTTACATCTTTTATGTAATAAACATTGGATAAAATGAATTCAAATGTATTTATTACTAGCTGATACCCGCGGCTCCACACGCGTGGACGTTGGTTATCACGACTTTTGGTCATATCTCCGGTTCTACCCAACCAATTGTGATCAAACCTAGAAACATGTAGATCACTCTTTAGGAGACTCGAGTTGCTGACTTTGGTCTCTATTTACATAGAGAGTAGGCAGGTGAAGGTAGGCATGTTCGTGAGAAACCAAAGTCACTTGTTTGTTAAAGTAAGTGAAACTTGTAGGTTTGAATCTCGAATTCCTACCAAAATAAAATTTGAGATGTGCAGAAGTAGCTTTGACCAGAAAAACTGCATAATGATGACAATTAAAATTTTCAACCACATCCCAAAGATAATCAGGGAACTGTCTAAAACTCAATTTAAGGCTAAACTGAGGAAATAGCAATTAGATAAATGTTTTTATAGTCTGAAAGAGTTATTTGATTGTAAATAACAAATAATGGTTATAATTATAATAAAATTCTATTGATTATATAATGGACACGAATTGGTATTTATTTATTTTAAAATATAATGTATGTCAAAAAATTTGAAATATAATATTTAATATGTTAAATTGAAGTTCAGTGGACAATAATGATAATTATAATTTATTACAATCCTTCTTTTATTGACATCGACATTTTTTGACAATTAATAATATTAGGTCGTTACATAATATGAAATTGTCTTTTTCTTGAAGAAATTGGAGGAAACCCAATTTTCAGTACTAACATTTTTGCATTTTTTTTAGAAATGACAAATCAAAATTTTATGATTTTTTTGTGTATGAATGAGAGAACATTAAGCTAACAAACAGCAACTTTTATTACATTTTGAAAAGTGACAGGTGTTAAGTAATACGAAATTTATCATCAAAATGGATAGCATTTAGGAAGTATCGTTATTTGAAGATCGAATTAATTTGTCAAGCGGCCAATAAAAACAAAATTTTAATACAGAGTTGTAAAATCTTGAAATCAACTTTCAAACAAAATATAAATAATGGAAATAGCTATTATATTACAGGAATAACGAACTCATGAATTTGTAAGAAAATTTCGGCAATTTCATAGGTAAAGACCTATTATCAATTCAATCTTAATTAAGTATAGTAGTAAATAATAAGTTATGTACAAGATTCGTATGCCTAATGAAGGCCAGACATGCTGTAATTCAAATTTAAAAATGTAACACCTATTCTAACTACGTCTCCTACGAATAAATAAATAAATTTCAAACGTACAGAAAATTTTAAGTTTGACAAAGACCTTTCTAATTCATCAAACTGCGTCAAATTCCGATCAGTAGTTTAAGCTTCCATCGCGAACAAACAGACAGATAAAAATACAAGAATTAAAAAAAAATTGGGTTCAGAATTCGTCAATTTGACATAACATGAGTTTCTTTTAACATTTTTAACATTTCCAATGCACAGACACAACTAATTTACAATTTTATAATAGTAATCGATAAATGGCTTTCGATTGTTACTCATTAATAGAATATTTTTGTTCTTGTATTGCAATACTGAATCACACGTACGAATTTACATTAAAGTCTTTAAAATAATTGAGGATAATTCAATATCTTTCTATCCATATTATTGTTGCAGACTACCACTTTTTATTCACCAAAGCGTAATCTGATTTTCAAATGATTCGGTATGTCGAAGCCTGTCCTCGTTTGGTCACAAACAGGATTTTAATAAAAGTTAATTTATTCAATAAAAGCCTCAGAGGGTCTGTGCTTGCTTTCCCTTTGAAATCGGAATTTGCTTTCGATATGATGTCAATTGCCATCTGATAGTTTGGCGTTATTGCTTATTTAGGTTAAAGTGGCTCTAAAAATAGAAAAAAAGCTTAGCAACTTTTGTGTCAATTGTATTGAACTTAAAACCACATTGCATAGACGTGGTAATCGCTACTACTGCATTACTGAAGCCATCAAATATGTATTTACTTGTGCCAATTACGTTTAAGAAACATATAAATTATTAGAATAAAATAATGATGAACATTTTATTTTCACGTGTGAAAATCCCTTCGGGCCCATCCTCAACAGAAGTAACGGTGTAGTGTATATTGGGCTCGAACCAGGTACCTAAAAAACACATTCATAAAGGTTACATAATTATATGGGTTACGCTATGAAAAAGTTAGAGAATGAAAATGTTACACTTATAAATGTGGTATTGAATCTGTTAATCGCTACCACTTTCAATTGTGTAAAAGTTATATATATGTAACAGATATTAATCTGTTAACAGTTTCAATAAATGTTAACCGAAACGTTACGTTGCCAAGTTTACTCTCCTATTATATTTATAATCTAAATTTTTAAATAAAGGTATTTTGTACACCCCCAAGTACTTTAGGACGTTATTTCTGTTACACTTTTTAACACATTTAAAACGTACCACTTGGAATAAGGTACACTTTCGTATCTGTTACATTTATAAATGGTTTTCTTCTAAACCAGTTTCAAAAAACTGTGTTAAAACACTTTATTACGGTTACAGTTCAAACCGACTAAAAAGGCACGGTGCCTCTCGCGTAGACAGGAAATCCCTGGATACGCGACTGGCCTTGGCCACAAATGTTGACAACCCCAATGCGTTGTTGTCCTATAGAGAAGTTCGTGCGGAAACACAACGCGTCACCACCCTGAGGCTGTTTCAGCTAGGGCAATGGTTAGCCCACATCATCACCCTCAGGTTCACACTTTTGCGGGACGGAGATCATTTGGGTATTGGAGGGTGTAAACAATGTTATGCCTTTTTCATATTAAGCTTTATAATCTTTATCAATAACGATAAGCTAAATAGATTTTGCTGAAAGTGAAAAAGACCTTTCACCAACGCTATTATTCCAACTAGTTCTACATAATAGTGTCATACTACACCTCTGCCTGTGTTCCAAGGGAGGCAAGCGTTAACAATCCCGACGCTTTGGTTGGAGACTAAGTTCCCCCTCCCGCAATGTTTGAAGATATGGACTACTACTTATTTATAAATAAGTAGGTCTATCCATGCAGGTTCATGGATAAGTGGTCCATGGTCCTTCGTCCTTATCCTATTCGTCCATTATTATATATTATTACATAACATATAACATAAACTCACGCCTATATCCCCGAAGGGGTAGGCAGAGGTGCTAGCACCCACATTTCGCCAGTTTATGTTTAGGTCCCAATGTAATAGGTGGCGAGCCTATTGCCATTAACCGGGCACTTACAAACCTGCGATAAATACACACATAACTTCGAAAAACATCGAAAAGTCATTGGTGTGTGCCATGGTAATACCTGGGATCGAACCCGAGACCTCGTCTCAGCAGTCCTTTACCCATACCACTAGGCTACCGCGGTTGCGCGATTATTATATTAATAAATATTTTATTCCAGGAGTATTTTGTATAAACCTGAATTAGATTTTTTTTGTAGATTCAATAAATAAAGAAATATGCTCACACTTACGTACACATTCGCAAAAGGGTACACAGATGCATATTACATACCCACAGAAGTTCACCATCTGTATGTTTTACTCTAATATTGATGACTAGCCGTTGCCTGCCACTTCGTCCGCATTAAATTCTGAATAGATCAAGTTATGTTTACTTCTGAAGTTTCCAACATCTATTAGGTTACCTATCTCATCGTTATATTTTCAATCATTTATCATGAAGGAAGAGAAGTTTATATGTAACATCGAAATTATTTCTACCCGATTCCCTAATATAATAGCGTGATGATGAATTAAAGTTAAAATATTTATTATTAAAGGTTGAATCTCTAATCAACTAACTTTTACACGTAGGTAACTCTATAGTTTCGAGATTTCGTATTTTACTGCTCATCACCTTTTAGCTATAGCGTGATGATTAATAGTCCGAACTTGGAACATGTTCGAGTTATATCGAACTGCAGAATTTCGTAATGATCTGCTTTGTAATAATAAAGAAATTATCAATAATCGATTTGGTCGATTTTACCCTGCTGCTCCATCACACTTATAATAGCGTGATGATAAATTGCAGCAAACTTTCAGCTGAATCTGTTTAGCGATCTTAAAGTGATGCTTGGACATCGATAGTAAAAAGCAGACAAACAGATAGACAAAAATTCTATAAATCATAGTTTGGCATCGGTATCGTTCCTGTAACACATAGCAATTTTTTTTTTTTAAACTATGGACATAATACAGTTTTCACCTCGTTACGATCTTATTATATGTATAGATAGTGCGATTTTATTGCCATTATCCTCGTACTACAGAATTAAAAGATGAAAAAAATGGGAAAATGGAAGGGAAAGGTAAAAAGCAGATATCCCTTGTCCGAAAAGATTTGTGAATGTAAAAGCAATGGTTTGATAAGTTAGGGTCGCGTTGGCTGTTCGCGGAAAAGGTACATCTCTAACTTATTAAAAAGTTAAATTTCAGTCCATATATCTGTCTGTATGTATACATATTAGCAACTATGTATAGCTCATATGAGTATATCAAATAGAATCAGAATAATAACACTTAACTAATGCACCGTGTATTTGCTTTCCTAATATCTGGTATAAATAAAACTTTTAACTTTAATTTACTTCACAGAAATACCACTAAAATATTTTGTACGAGAGATACAACAGCTGGCATGGTTATAATATCAACACTGAAAAGGTTTTAGAGCACATAGAATTTTAAATAAGTCACCAAACTTTTACCGGCAGTTCGCAGATAACAAAGAATAAATGCGCGACCACGAGGTTTCGCTGCAATGCTTACTGATTTATCTGAAAAGTTACCTCTTAAAAGTATTTCAACGAAAGAAGAAACCATATTTGGGCAGTTTCAAAATGCTCGAGTTCTGATATTCGGGTATAGAAAGTCATCGGCAAAGTTACGGTCAATTTTCAGAGGAGCCATTATTTTTTTTTTGTATTAGTTAGTTATAAAATTATTGACACTTTTAAGATATCTTGCTCACATTTCAGTCAGAACATAACTATCCATAAACATTCCAAAGTATTAAATAAAACCTCTTATGAAGATGTTTTTTGCAAAAATACAAGTAATTAAAAATACGTCTGAAAGTACAATGATTGACACCTACGAATCAGTCAGTACTGAGGGTGCGTGTCAATATAAGGGCCTTTTTTACGTGTGGAAATCCCCCCGGGCTTCACCCCATCGGTGCCAGCTAAACCGCACCGATTAAAACCTCACGGTATCCTTCCCAAGCGTTCATTGCGGGGCAACCCGGGTACGCCATCGAAAGGGCTCGAAAGGGCCCAGGATTACTGTTGGACTTCAGCCGCCATCACGACCTCGCCTTTGGGGTCGGGTTTGATCCAGCTTCGGTGAGTTGGCAGGCGTGTTTAGGATACACATGACACGCCTTTTTCTTTTCCTGCTTCTATAAGGACGGTAAGTCGAACGGCTGCAGCCCTCAGGTCCTGATCATAAAGATTGTTAGTCCTGGGCGTAGATAAGTCTGCAGTGCCCTCGCCGCAGACTGTGGTACTTGGGGGGCAGGATTCCTTCCCGCTCCAGTTCCGCTGCCTCTTTCTTGTTAATTACCTGCTCACAGAAAGAGGCGGTGGCGTGCCACTTACTCCCGTTGGAGACCACGGCTGTCACCATGATCTCCAGTGAGAGACCGTCCATGCCCAGAACCACAACGAGATCCCGGCGTTGACTCGCCCACGCTGGGCACTCCACCAATGTGTAGATCGCCATGTCTTCGCTGTGATCCTCGCAGTGCTGGCATAGCGGCTTTGGCTCTCGATGGGTGCACCACAGAGACTTACCGAGGCACCCGTGTCCGAAATTAAACTGTGACATCCGGTAGGAGAGACCTGTTGGCCCGCTCCAGTGCCACCTGGCGCCATTGGTACAATGAAGCAAGGGCCCTCACTTCCAGATTCCATGGATACCGGGTAGGTAAATGAAATTGGCTTTTTTGGAACTGGTCACTTTGATCTCAAATACCTTTATTTTTTTATTTTTTCGTGCGGAAATCCCTTCGGATACCCCTCCGCCAGCCAGCGGGGGCGGTTATGTCGGGCTTGAATCGACTAAAACCGCACGCCGTCTCGGGTCTACAGACGCCGGAGATGGCCCCCTCGGGTTTGGGAATCACGGTGTCCCCGTCTTGCCCCGGTTTGGGGGAGGGGCGCAAGTCGCCCCACCGTCCCGGCCTGCTTCTGCTGGGGTGACAGGTGGCCTCACCTGCCACCCCCAGGCCTGCGCTCATGGAGGACGGAGGTAGTTAAGCGACCTCCGGCGCCTGAGTCGCCTGCGACGCGCGGCGAGCATGTTGCGGGCTCGGCGGGCCGGGAGAGTTCTGAACCTCTCCCGGGCCCGCTCCACCATCTCCTTCGCGAGCATCACATGCTCGCAGAAGAAGGTGGCGGCGGCCCACGCGCTCGCGCTCCGCACCATTGCCGCAATCATGCTGCCGAGCGAGAGGACTCCTACCCCGATGGCTGCCACGAGGTCTCGCCTCGGCACCTCCCACGCCGGGCAGACCGCCAGCGTGTACAGCCCTGATTCCTCGCTCGCGTCGCAGTGATGACACTCAGGTGTTGGCTCCTTCCTGATCCGATGCAGGTGGTCCCCGAAACACCCCTTCCCGGAGATCACCTGCGTCAGTCGGTACGAGAGGCTTCCGTGTCGCCTCTCTAGCTAATCCTCCATGATGGGCCTTACCGCAATAGCGGCGGTAAGGCCCATCATGGAGGATTGGCTAGAGATTCGACACGGAAGTCTCTGATTTTTGTACCTTGGTATGTGAGTCCAAATAGCAAGTTTAAGCATTACACTTAAAACCTCAACATTTTGATGCTTGTGTTTGTAAATGATTATTTTAAAATCTTTTAATTTCGCTACCATGACGTCAGTCGCAGATAATAAATATTTGCAATTGTATGAAAGTGTGAGATAAAGTTTAGTGTGATAAAATATCAGTAAAATAATATTGCTATCACTTCATAACAATTTATTCAACATTGTGACACACATCCAGTATATTCCCAAATTACAGGTGAACAACCAACATACAATAAAATATTCGAGTGTTATTGACATTCAATGACTACTCGTCTGTACACTTACAGTGTATCACTATGTAATAATGTTCATTGTTAACTGGAACAGAGTCCATAGAAATGCTATAAATATATATTGTTCCTTAATTGAGGAAAAACAATATGATCTCAGGGATAGAGTAATTTAGCTCTGCACTTTACCTCAAAGTGGCCGAATACTTGAGTACTTCTCGTACATTTGGGGTTGAAGTATGTTTTGTTTCAGCATATTTTCAAAAGTATCAGGTAAAGCACCAAGAGTGATACTTTAGCGCTTTAATACTTTGCCTATCGTTGAAAACATTTATTATAGTCCGTTAAATATTATATTTCCGATTTAAATACTTTGAAGATGGGTAATCTTTGAATTCGATACGCAAATATCGAGGGTTATTTATCAGTGGTAACATTCATCATCATCCGAGCGCTAACTCCGATTGCATCCAAGAAAATCTTGCACTTTGGAGCCCAGGGTCCTTACCACGATGCAGTAAAATCAATTCATCGCTCCATCTCACCATTCACCCCACTGGATGGTAAGAAGCTAGTGTGAAGTCCAGAAGATATGGGCCACCATTCCTCCTCCTTCTCCACTTCCTGATTGATTCATCTTGACTTGTATGGAAGCGATAACCGTCTGACCCCCCATCCCCATGCACCATAGTTTAGTGTCAGTAAGTAACTAGATACAGTAGAAATAATTCGCTACTAGTTAACATAATCTTGTTTTGAAATTCATTAGTGTTGAGAACACTTCATCGATAATATGTAAGTACTATTATATTCTGTATCGTTTGTTTTGTTTGACCTGTGAGAGTGCAGCTCTTGCGCGAAAGTGGTCAGTTTTCGTTAGCCAGAATGCCCTAAAAGTTTTCTGGACTAGTACATTAATTTCTTGACGCTGAGAAACTTACTCAGGTACTCTATTAGTCGCTTAACGACCTCCGTCCTCCACGAGCGCAGGCCTGGGGGTGGCAGGTGAGGCCGCCTGTCACACCAGCAGAAGCAGGCCGGTACGGCGGGGTGACTAGCGCCCCTCCCCCAAACCGGCCGGCAAGACGGGGACACCGTAGTTCCCAAACCCGAGGTTGCCATCTCGAAACCGGAGATGGCCCAGGGTCAGTCGGGGTGCGAGGGATATAAAAAAAGGTACTCTAATTTTGTTTGGATACGCTTTTTATTAGCTTCACCTGTATGTTTGTTTGTATGTTTGTTTGTAACCTATTCCTTTGGGCGCGATTTTGACTCACCATTTTGGCCAGATTTCGTTCAAACTTTGTAGATTTATCGAGGACTGATGACAATACACTAATTTGATAAAATTATTCCATTTTTCAATATACAAAATAAGATTTTTGTTAATCTATATAATTTTCATCTATAAGGCAGAAATTTTAATTTCTAACCATTATCTTTAGACGATTTATCTAATATTAACAAATTTTCGAACAAGCTATTATAAATAAACCAAACTAAAAAGTAGAAAATAAATAATAGTTATCGGGGTGCGAGGGATATGCTCTATGGGCAACCTTACACCCCTGCGTCTGTAGACCCGAGACGGCGTGCGGTTTTAGTCGGTTCAAGCCCGACAAAACCGCCCCCGCTGTCCGGCGGGGGGGGGGGGTATGTGAAATGATTTCCGCACGAAAAAAAAAGGTACTAAGATACATAGGTAACCCATTGTATTGTGTGTAGAAGTAGTATGATTCAAAATTGGGATACATCATTGTATATTTTGGTAGGTATGATTAATAGCCACCGTTTACACAGCGTTTGAAAATGTAAATTAAATCTGAGGAGAAAAAATATTTGCTTATCAGATAAACTGGGTAAGAGTATGCATTACACTTTCTAAACTACAAGCAACAAGTGAAGATAAACAGCTGATATGCAATATTTAACCTTTATTTTGTTATTTCTCTCTATTAAATACACAATTTAATGTAGAGTAAATAAATTAATATTCTAGGACACTACACAGCGCTATCTAGACTCAAAGTAAGCATAGCTTGACTAACTTGTATTATGGGGTTTGGAATGCGGTCAAACTTTTTTAAATACGTTTTGTAAATACATACTCAATATCCATAGAAGCATCCAGCATAAACATATTCACGTATATACATATTCATTTTCATGCATACAAATATTTGCACTGAGCGGGAATCGAACCGGTGATGTAGCAGTCGAACGCTCTACCGCTACGCTAAGCCGACCTCACCTACAAGCCGTACCAAAAGGAGGAGAAAAAGTAGGCAAACCCCGGGCTCCAAGGCGAAAGCTTCGAATGCAACGAGGCACAATACATGAATATATTATATAGCATGGATTAGCATTAAAATTTGTGAACCTATAAAATGGTTTCATAATTTTTTTTGGTTGTAACTTTGAACTACTTTGAACGGACTAATCGTACCGATTTTCCCACTTATACATGTCGGAAGTTTTGGCTTATTCAAGCGCAAAGCTTTACAATATCGTGATAAGTTTATTTTTTATTTTATACTCGATTCAAAAATGTTGTAACATGTTTCCCGACCTGTGAATTACACCCAATATCTGATAATTTCATAAAAACGACGCAGTTCATCAATTTTCTTTGCTATGAAAGCTTAAACCCACGTGTAGGTACATAATCTGAGCGGTTGACTTATAAATTGTACTTTCGTTTATTGACCCAGAAAGGTGTATATATTATTAAAGATATTTTGCTTGAATTACAACTTAATTAACGGGTTAATCACTGGCTTCCGCGCATATATATAAATTTCTTTTTATACCTCTAAGGTGGCAGACAAGCACACGGCCCACCTGATGGGAAGCGGTTACCGCGGCCTATGGACGTGTGCAACAACAGTGGCGTCACACTCGCGCTGCCGACCCTGTAAAGGAAAGGGGATGGGAAAGGAGTTTGGGAGAAGATGGGAAAGGAGTTTGGGCGGGGATGGGAAAGGAATTTGGGATATGCCGTCAAAAGGTGTTACTTTCCTTGGTTAAAACACATTGCTTATAAAGCGCACATTACGCGATGTATAAGAACACTCTGTTGTATTTTAAGTAGAAAGTAAATTCGTTAATTTGTACCGCTGGTTGTAGATTATGTGAATATGTACGGGGTTACTCTTTTTGCTGTAAGAGGAAAGTGGGGTCCTGTACAATATCAACAAAAAGTTGAGTGCCACATGAAAATTGCTGCATTAATTTAATAAGTAGGCACTTAGGTGCAATAGTGACTTAGTTATGACTTTTTGTATCACTTATATACTTACTATGAATCCTTATCCCTGTCCTTATACTAACAACTAGAAAATCACATTCTTTATTTTTTTATTGTTGATTATTTAATATTAAAATGTAGGACATCATTGGATGTTACGTTCAAAATTTTGTAATGTTTAATTGAGTATGACCTTTTTCCTCATCTGCACAAATCAATCACTGACTAACAATGACTTTCGAAGTATGTCTGTGGCTATTGCAATTAGTGCTACTGAAAATAATGAAATATAAAAATAGATTACACTAAAACATCTCTCTTGAACAATAACAACTCTTTAAGGCATTGAATACTTTTACATTTATTTTAATCCTACGATTGAATTTAAAGCTGTCAAATGGAACCGATATTACATATTTTATAATCCCAACGATTGATTAGATGGCATTCGAATAGAACTGACATTGAATCGAACCTAACTCAATACGATTCGTTCTAAGCTGTCGGGGATAAGGTTTTCAATTATTTATTGAATCTCTCATTTTTTATAATGTTCATCTTACTCATGAGCAGTTCTAACTTAAACTTTAAATTCAGCATGAAGCACTGTATTAGATTCCAAATCATTGATGTAATCCCAAACCCCAAAACTATAACAGATTATACGAACGGATATAAAAAGGATTGGATGTATAAGAAGCGTAGGTATTGCAAGTTGTTTCTAATTCGGGAATTAACAGACGAGGCTCTAATGCAGCCAGAGACCCGTCCGTTAATCAGCGATTGTACCGGCTAGCAGCTTGGGCCCCGAAGATCATGGCGCGGCCCCATAGACCACCCAACTATCGGCTCTCATATTATTCATCGAAAATAAAAAGGATGATCTATGTGCGGGTTAATGTATTTTTAAACAGGTACTACACGGTATGACTTACTTTTGTGATATTTATGCATTGTCATTCAGTAATATAGACATCAATGTATTTATGCGTTATTTTGTGGCAAATTCCTGTTTTGTGAGTGGTAAGGCCTCTGTGGCGTAGCGGTTGTGCATTCGTCTGCTACGACAGGGGGCGCAGGTCCGATTCCCGCTCAGTGCAAATATTTGTATGCATGAATATGTCTATTTGCATTGGTCTGGGTGTTTCTATGTATAATATGTATGTATTTACAAAAAAAAGTATAGAAGTATTTTTATCCGCATTCTGGAACCCATAACACAAGCTAGTTAAACTATGCTTACTTTGGGTCTAGAAAGCGCTGTGTAGAATGTCGTAGAATATTTAATTATTTATTTATTCTAAAAAGTAAAATCACCATGTATAGTCTTTTGTAAAAATTAGTGAGGTCTTTTTGGTATTTGGCTTCGGGATCCCACTCAGCCCAAGCCGAAAGTGTGGAAAATTTTCTGTAAATGGTCATTTATGCACGCATAATCTTGACCATCCCAGTATTGTGTTGTTGATGCTTTTGGCAAGTCTAACATTTGTTAACGTAACCTCTTGATTCCAAGGTTCCAAGTTTAGTAGTTCACCTTCTTAGGTTAACTACTAAATTTGAAAATTTTATGTTGTGGTAAAGGATACTAAAGAGGCGACGGAAAAGGAACGAGAGAGAACAAGCAATCTCCAGTACTGCAGAAGGCGCCGATCGCAGAATGATTTCCATCATCCATGGGCCTGGGGGTGACGGTTAGTGCTAGCCATCGCCCTAGCAGAAGCAGACACAGGGTGGTGGCGCGTTGTGTTTCCATGCGTGCCTCTTTATACTTGAGTGGCGATTTCAATCCCCAATAAGACGTCGGGGTCACCTATGTTGGCGGCCAAGGCCGGTCGGGGTCTCTGAGATATCTTCTCTAAGGCACACCAGATTCGCTGACCAAACAGGCTGACGTGGTTTTAGTCGGTTCGAGTCCTATATGCCCACCTCATCGTTTGCTCCGATAAGGTGAAACCCAAGAGATTTCTGCACGTAGAAAAAGTCACAACAATTATTAACGTTTGTGGAAAAATTAACAAGCTCGTCTATTTTGCGATTTTATCGCTCGTATTGATACACACGCAACATAATAATGTACTAATTAATACAAGGTGGGGGTGTAAAAAATAATTACGTCGTAATAAGTAAATTATTGCTCGAAATAGTTGTGTTCTTGATTAGGTTAGCATTATTAGCTAGGTTGTAATAATGTTGTTATTAAGTTTCGTATTTCTTTTCTGTGTTTTTTTTAGTGTCTTCAAATCGAAAATCATTGTCAATTCAATTTTGTACATTGACTGAAATAATCGATAAAATTTAAATTCACTTTAACCTAATTTTGGCACTACAAAGCAAAAATAAGTAATTCACGGTAGTGTAATGGCCAGGATTATTTAGTTAGTGCAAAAAAGCAAATAAATTTACGTTACCAATAAGATTCAAATAGTAATAGTATGTTGCTCAATATTTTTCGTATTATAATGATAACTTACCACTGTCTGCTTTAGGAATCGTTAGAACAGCCTAATTGCCGTAATAAACATCATACGGCTTAGAGTTCGAGTTGCTGTGTACTTTTAATGTGCTGCAGTAAATGATATTAGGTACTGTGAGTTCACAATAAGGCAGTGGACATTTGACAAAATTATATATTCTTGGTTTCATGTATCCGCTTTTGTAGTGGGAGCACATCACTTAACTCTATATAAGTAGTCCATTACTAAATCTGCACCCGCACGTTTATATCTTAAGCTAAATATTTTTGTTAGTAGTGATTTGCTACGTGTGTATACCAGAATATCCCCGAGGGGCTTAGAAGCGACAGTGTTCATCAAAGTTTATCGGTGGACATCGAAGTGTGAGCTGGGAATTTACGGTCGCTCTCCGTCCGAGATAGTTTGCACAGACCTTGCTACCTTTCGAGCCATTGTGCTACTCAGTTACTCGAGCTTAAGAACTGTTGCGCCCTTTTTGCTGGTTCTTCATTCAACTGACACGGGCATTATTCTGATGGCTACTTCGGATCTGATACTTCTGATGATACATGATATCTATTGTTGGAGAAAGAGAGGGCGTGATTCAGTTCTATGCACCTATGATATTACCTTGTCTGGATGTTAAATGAAGTATCACCATTGTAATAATTCCGAGTGTTGTGGCGTATACCAGTTCATTAGTTTTGCTAGATGACATTATAGCAACATTAGTCAACTCTTAGCAAGATAATCAGGAAGACAGGTCGGTTGGTGACCACCAGCTTATCACCGGAGAAGCAACACGCGGTCAGTGATCCAATTTACCTGTATACTTTGTTGTTGCATCAACTTTTTTTTTTCCATAGGATTATCTAGCATAGATAAATTTGATCGATACGTATTCCACGTTATTAATGGTAACGGTTCTCATCCCGCAAAGAGGTCTATTGAAGAAAATTTAATAGTCAATACTTTTCTTAATTCATTAATTAATTTATTAAGACAGCCAGTGGTTAATTCAACAATACTATGCTATAATAACATGAAAGATCAATCTTTTTGGTTGTTTAACCTTTTAAGGCAGCCACTGCATGCTCAAAGTTGATCCAGTTTAAGGCTCAAATTGGCCTGTTTCAATAGGTATTAAACAAGCAGACTTATACCTCGATCTCAATGACTATATGGAGTCATTGAGATCGAGGTTTGAGTTGGCTCACAAAAAAAAACATAATAAAATATACAAACGTGAAAAGAAAACATTTAAAAATAGTAGTTAATTAATTTATCACCATGCGTCCATAATATTACAACGTAAATAAATGTCAATTCTCACGCTACCGTGTATAAGAAATGTCTAAAATTGATAGTTTTGTACATTGTCAGATATCAAACATTTTCATTAATAATTAACTTCAAATATATATACAACAGTAACTTAAAATGATTATGTATAACTAATTATAAATAAATGTAAAGAAAACTAAACTACTAACTAAGTACTTAATTGTAGTTTTTGCGCAAATATAAATTTACCCATATCTTTTTATCGTGTTAACTCAGAACCTTGATTTTTACACATTTAATAGGGACTATAGACCTCTGTATCTGGTATAAATTTCATCTTGCTAGGTCCTCCCATTCCTGAGAAAATCAGTGGTGACAATCGGACACACGGGTAGTCGGACAAGAGAGTGATATTATAAGGGGTACTTTTTTCTGAGGGTTCCGTAAATAACTGGGTAAGGTACAAACTTAACGTTGCTTCTGGCAACCTGGAGTTATCAATATAACTGAAATGACAACGCAGCGCAGCTACTAAAGGCCCGATGGCCGCAAACGGCTCCTAGCGTGGAAACTACGAATAGATAATTGGATGATTGGGAGCCCCCCAGTCAGAAAAATTTACATTCATGCTGAGCAAGCTATGGCTTTACTACTCGTATTTATAAATCAACTAATTATTTATTATCATTAAAGCATACGATACATTACATACACATTTACACGCTTAGTATTCATAAAGTCTCACAATTCCTGACTTGGTTTATTATTAGATAGAGCCATTTATAACGCATGACTTCCACTATATTTAATTAACTACACTAATGTTAGTCTTGCATTGAAAAAAAAGTCCTATATCATAATTGTTTTACTCATTACAATAAAACTAAACTGACTAACATTCGTATTCCCCTCTCTTGTAAAGTTCAGCATGATTTTGCTCTTACCTATTGAGCGCGGCGACAATTAAAATGATTACAGTTATAAATGGCTCCATGAGGTGGCCACGTGCGGGTAAATGTATCCTGAGGATCCCTTAAGAGCCATTGCACCATAGGTATACATGATTCTGTCATTTACTTCATGCGTATTTGTAGATGTGTTCATCACAACTGATGGTTTGTTTAACAGTGCTGTGGTTATGGTAAAAACATTCAATTGTAAATTGTAAAATTGGGGTCGGAAACCTGACGATAAAGTTAATTGATGAGTTAGTCATACCTCATAGTGTGGTTTAAAATAAACAGATTGCAAAAATATACAAAATATTGCTTACTCTTACTTTTAGTTTATCGAATTAAAAAAAAAATCACACACTTTTAAGGTAAATTATATTCCACTTTAAAGAAAGATACTTAAACTGAAAAAGTTTGGGCTGCCATTTCTCACTTGACCGCAACCCCTTTCCGAATACCTGGTGCTCCTGTTAAACCTAAATAGGTATTAAGCACCTATGATAAATTTAATATATATTAATATTTAATATAATCATTTAAATTACAAAATATAAAGAGATCTTATTGTGAAATCTCAGATAGATAAATAAATAGCGTGTCGACAATACAATAACTGCCTAAAAAATCATATATATCCAATTTTAACTTGCGAACCCTAATGAACATCACAAAATCGTATACCTTCGAATCCTTCATTAACAAGTCAGCTCGACACAAGTGATGAATTTTCACTGTAATTTTGTACCTGGTATCACGACAATCAAAGAGCCGGCAATTACATACTGGCATGTATTACACGGTGAGAATCCATAGCTATGTATACGTGTTTGGTGGGCATGGCGTGGATACAGTAATTTATGTCGCGCGACGCGTCCGCCCGCTTGAATCATCCGATGCACGGGGCTAATTTGTGCTCGTCCGACTGTAGATAACGGGTATTATTGGATTTTTTACTGTTTTGGATGTTAAATGACTGAGTTTATTGATTTGGATACACACGATTAAATTTTATCTTTTAAAATATAAATATGTAGGTCCATTATTCAGTGGCCTAATTTACTAACAACCTACTGTTGTATGTTTTGTATTTCTGATAATCATACATAGTTTTACTTGCATAGGAAACATTATAAATGAACTCTGAAATTCACATTGTTTCTCTAAAGCCTTTGAACCTACGATATACTCCTTAGAGTATTAATTTTATATCATGTCAACATCTTTCAAGGTTTCAAGACTGAAGTTGACTCTCCAAGCACCGTCTAAGAAACTTAAAAGTATGTAAACATAATATCTGAAACTAACATAATAAATCATTTGATTTGTCCGTTATCAAGAACACGCTACATATATATATTTTTTAGATCTATGATAATAATTATTATGGTTATGAAAATTATCTTGGGGTTTTCTTTATTACAAAGTAATATAGGTAATACTATCAACTAAAAGTAAGGTTTTTCGTTCCATGCTGCTTAACTTTGCTAGTTCACTGGCTGGCTGTTATGTTCAACTTAACTCTCTTTGAACTTAGCAGCAGTCTTCGTGAACCATCAGTCAAAATCGCATACTGGCTCGCATACTGTTCGGGATTCTTCAGATTTCAATCTATGTGATATATCGCTTCTGTTTTATGACGCGTCATGTAGGTAGCGAAAGGAAAATTTAAATATTACGAATAAGAGAATTTGCTAAGACACATTATTATTTAAACCAGCTACCAGAGTATTACGTGTAACTTTTAATGGAATTATTTTCTGGCTTCCTCAATCCAGTATTGTATAATATTCTTATTATATTACTTTTAAATTAATTTCATTTTTAAAATTTAAAATACCTAAATCAAGTAAATTCCTACAATGCATATTTAGGTTTATGCTCGCTAATTTTATAATGTAACACGCTGTCCTTAAAAAGTAGTATAACATCAGAAATATCACAATCAAGTATTTATTTACTGTGTATAACAGCACACAACAGTTAGGTGCAGCAAACATCAGAGAAAGAATATGACACGTTTTTTTTGGGGAATTTACTAAAAATAAGATATAAACACTAAATCAACAAGTGACCCCAATAAATAACTCAAAATACTAAGACTTGCTTCATAAGTCTATAATTGTCATAATATGTCCCTTTTTTTTTTTTTATCGTGCGGAAATCCCTTCGGATACCCCCCTGCGTGCCAGCGGGGGCGGTTATGTCGGGCTTGAACCGACTAAAACCGCACGCCGTCTCGGGTCTACAGACGCCGGGGTGTAAGGTTGCCCATAGAGCATATCCCTCGCACCCCGACTGACCCTGGGCCATCTCCGGTTTCGAGATGGCCCCCTCGGGTTTGGGTCCCCGTCTTGCCCCGGTTTAGGGGAGGGGCGCTAGTCGCCCCACCGTCCCGACCTGCTTCTGCTGGGGTGACAGGTGGCCTCACCCGCCACCCCCAGGCCTGCGCTCATGGAGGACGAAGGTCGTTAAGCGACCTCCGGCGCCTGAGTTGCCTGCGACGTGCGGCGAGCAAGTTGCGGGCTCGGCGGACCGGGAGAGTTCTAAGTCTCTCCCGGGTGCGCTCCACCACCTCCTTCGCGAGCATTACATGCTCGCAGAAGGAGGCGGCGGCGGCCCACACGCTCGCGCTCCGCACCATTGCCGCAATCATGCTGCCGAGCGAGAGGACTCCCACCCCGATGGCTGCCACGAGGTCACGCCTCGGCGCCTCCCACGCCGGGCAGTCCGCCAGCGTGTGCAGCCCTGAGTCCTCGCTCGCGTCGCAGTGATGACACTCAGGCGTTGGCTCCTTCCTGATCCGATGCAGGTGGTCCCCGAAGCACCCCTTCCCGGAGATCACCTGCGTCAGTCGGTAGGAGAGGCTTCCGTGTCGCCTCTCCAGCCAATCCTCCATGATGGGCCTTACCGCCGCTATTGCGGCGTGCCCTGCGCTTGGTTGCCCAAGTCGTTCCTTCCACTCCACCACGATGGCCTGGCGGAGCTGGGACTGCACGGCCTCGATTTCTCGAGGCTCGGGGTTCCATCCCTGCTCCCGCGCCTCCTTTCGCCACTGGTACAGTTGCGAAAGGGCTCTCGCTTCCAGGTCCCATGGCGGAGTTCCGGCAAGGAGACTCGCCGCCTCGAAGGAGATCGTGCGGTACCCTCGGATGACCCTGATGGCCAGAACTCGCTGCGGAGCGCGACATCTGCACAGTTCTTGTCCTCAGGGCCTCCGCCCATATTGGGCACCCATACAGGGCCATGGACCGCACGATCCCCGCGTAGAGTCTCCTGCAGGAGTCATCGGGCCCCCTCATGTTGGGCAACAGCCGAGCCAGAGCAAGAGCTGTGCCCTTCAATTTGGGGGCCAGACTTCGGATGTGCTCTCCGAAGTCCCATCGGCCGTCGAGCACGAGCCCCAAATATTTCATTTGGGGCTTGATGCCGATGCGATTTCCTCCCACGATGAGACTGGATCCCTCGGGTGGCTTGCTCCGAGGCCCATGGAAGAACAGGGCCTCGGTTTTATGCAGGGCCACCTCGAGACCCAGCCGCCGGATCCGCCTAACGACTTGGGCAACCGCGGTCGTGGCCTTTCGGGTCGCTTCGCGGTACGTCGCCCCGCACGCCGTCACGAGCGTGTCGTCCGCGTAGCACGTGACGGCGGCACCGCCTACGAGCTCACCGCGAAGCACCCAGTCGTATCCGATGTTCCACAGGAGCGGCCCCAGGACCGATCCCTGTGGAACACCGCACGACATTTCACGCCGACCAAGACCGGTCACTGTTGGGTAGATGACGGCTCTCTCCGTCAAATACGCCCCGACTATGCGGCGGAGGTAGAGAGGCACTTCGTGATACACGAGCGCCTCCCTAATGCAACTCCAGGGCAAGGTGTTGAATCATAATACGTCCCTAGATATTAATAGTTTAAGTATTCTAAACTAAGCAAAAAAACCTTTCGACTGTCCGTGCGCTTTGTTTAGCAGAGCCAATAGATCTTCTGGTACAAGTCAACGTTGGATTGCGGTCCACGGGAAATTCAAGCATCAACCTCTCCGCCCACTCAATACCCATTAAATTTATTGTATATAAATACAAGCTAAACTTGTGTGTGTGTTCTACTATTTTGATATAAGAGCTAAAATGACAGTTTTATTTTTTTGTCAGCTTTCTTATGCAGTAAAACAAACTTTCCAATTAGTACTCGTATATCTTAACTGCTTTTTAAGACTTCTTATTTGATTTTATTTACGAACTATCTGGTTTCACCCGTGGCGTGTTTCTAACCCCCGTTGCATAACTTTAATCCATGTTCATGTAATTTATTAGATTTCATATAATGTTTGGAAATCCGTTGGATATATTGAAATTTATGATTACTGATCCGTTTCCTTAAGTAGTAGCGTGATGATATATTGCCTAGTAGGTAAAGATGAAAAATACAGTCATGTCCAACTCGCCCATGAAGGGTTCCGTAGCAGAAAGTAACATTTTTATATTTGAGTTGATTGAATGAAAGGTAAATTCCGGTTTACGATTTATGACGTATTAACTAACTACCTGCTAGATCTCGTTCAAACCAAATTTTGGTGAAGGTTAACATGGTAATCATATATTTTTTTTAGTTTATCACTCTCCTATTTTAGAAGTTACAGGGGGGGGGGGGACACATTTTACCACTTTGGAAGTGTCTCTCGCGCAAACTATTCAGTTTAGAAAAAAATATATTAGAAACGTCAATATAATTTTTGAAGACTTATCCATCGATAACCCACACGTATGGGTTTGACGAAAAAAAAAAATGAGTTTCAATTCTAAGTATGGGGAAACCCCCAAAATTTACTGTTTTTTTTTCTATTTTGTGTGAAGTATACTTTCCAAGTTTCAATAGCATAGTTCGTATAGTTTTGGAAAAAAGTGGCTGTGACATACGGACGGACGGACAGACAGACAGACATGAATCTATAAGGGTTACGTTTTTTGCCATTGGGCAACGGAACCCTAAAAATGAAGTCTAAGTATAATCCTAGTTATAAGTTTAAATGTTACTTAGAAGGTTTTTTTTTCTTATGAAAAAATTTTTTTTATTATATTGATATTCTGATCGGATTTTATAAAATTGCGGTATATTTTAATACAATTTTCCAGAAAATTTCCAGCCTATGTGGATGATTTTTCGAAATTCTTGATATTTTCTTTCTTAACTTAAAAAGAAAATAAAATAAAGTTTTCGTCGACATAGATAATATGGAATTTTGTAGTAACATGCATTCCATCCTATTATTTCTCAGTGACAAAGACGCAAAAAGCGATTGAGGGATTAATTCAAGAGGTTGGGTGGCATCTATTTCGCAGCTAATAGCGTCATACTCCGGTCATCAATCTATCTGCCAGTGTGGTGACGATCGCGTCGTTGTAATGGCATACTTTATAGTACATATTAAAGTGGTTCATATGAGAGATTCAAAAAAGGTTATTTTTTATATGAAATAATGAAATGGCCAGTTACAGTTTAAATTCTTTAATTTTTACATTTAAAACAACATAAATCTTTTGGGAGTTTGGATTATATTTGTTTACCTTCGGCAACTTTTATTTTGTTCCATTTATGCGGTGGTACATCGGGCGGTGGCGGTCACAGAGCACCGGGGTATGGAGGTTACAGACTGGTCTCCAACCTCAATGAGCGCGGGCCAGGGAGAGACTATTACTTTTAAAGTCAGTTTCATAACAAGGAAGATTGAGTATATTAAAAAACATATTTACTTTCAAAAGCGGCAACGGCTTATTTTTTTCTGATTGATCCTAATTTTTATAATAAGTAGGTAAGTTATAACGTAATTAATACTAAGCTCTCTCTCTCAACTGCACTCAGTAACCTAGCTCGCTTGTTCGTGGTAAGGTGATTTTGCAAATCACTAAAATTAGTTCTTAACTTTTAAACTATAGGGGTCCATGATACGTGTATACAATAAAATAATAGTGGATTAATGTGATTATAGGTATGTATATGTATATCTGCACTTGATTGATTGATAGTGTAAATGTTGACTCAGATTCTGAGCATAATAGGCGTCCCAATTGTGTACTGTATGAAAGCAATGGCTATGTAAAAATTGCTACGGAAAAATCGTTTAGTAAATTTGTAACGTTGTTGTTGTGGTGTAGTGGTTATAAGTAACAGTCATAAATAACTCAATATATATAAACTAATTTGTAATTGATTAGAGCTAAAATTAGACTTTGTCTAGTAGTAGTAGTTCAGCGAATTAAAATAAATTTTAATTTATCCTTGTAAACATATATCTGAACGCGAACACGCAATAATTAACAAAGATATTAAAGTGGTAAAATATTTAATGAATACAAATAGTTTCTCGTATCGTCTCTTATCGTTAACATAATAATTATGTAGGTATATTATCACATTTGGAAAAACTTCTGACTACTTTTTAATACACTTTGTTTGTATTATGTTTTATAAATACCTAGTTTATTTGACTAATTAGAAATTTTATAGAATATAAAGTTATGCCATTTTTTAAATCAGAAATGTTTAATTTGAAATGTTGTAAGCTTGTTATTAGGTAATTATGTCCAAACAAAAATTAATACCTCCAAAAATAATTAGACTGTTTTGTTTGTATGTAGGTAAAGCCGGCATTTAGAGCGCTTTAAACCCACGGCTTGTAGATTAAGATGTTAACCCTCTCTAATACCGTGAAGCTTGCCGTTGACAGTCGCTATTTGTTAATGAAATGTGTGTGTGTATGCTAGTCTGTTCAAAGTAAGCGTTGATTGTGATTAGATCTACATGAAGTTTTAGATAAGATTAATTAACAGAAGTTTACTTCATTTCAATTGTTCTATTTATTGAACACACAGTTTATTGTCTCGGTGCATAATATAATTGTACAAGTGGTACTTAATTTAAGTAAAATGCACAGAAACTCTAGTAAGACCGTGGCGTAAGTTAGCAACAGAAAAACATCTTTGCGCTCTTTTGATCTGTCGAAAGATTAGAGATGTGACTATCGGTGTATCATCTCACCCATGAAGCAATATAAACAATGGAGAGGTTACCATGATGTATTAGCTTATAGCCCGACGCATCCAATATCTGCGGTATGAGAAAGCGCGGTAGATACTGTGATTAGTCCATTTAAAACGATTGAATATCGATATTCTATAAATAAACTAACTAGCAACTAATTGTTGTCACGTCGTTTCGTTAACAAGCGAGGAGAAAAGGGTAGTTTTATGAGTTTTAATCTGCCTGTAGCAGTTTAACCCAAACAGATAAAGCAATTCCAACTTGATTTTTATTTTCAAATATTTTTCATAATACGTCATCAGACTTAACGTTAGCGCCTCACACTAATCAGAGTTTGTAGACCTTTAAAGGACATATAATAATTATTATTATTATTTATTTGCACAAATAAGAGATCACAATGATTAACACAATTATTTATTACAGCTCAAAGACGAAAAACATATCATAATGTGGTACGTTGGCACCTGTACTAATATATTTAAACATTGTATCACAGGTGCCAGCTATTAATACAAATACTTATCAACATAAAAGTAACTTGGATTTTATGGCGATTTGTTATGTATTATTTTTATAAATTCGCGATAAAATCAACCCATCACACACGATGTACTATTTGAAGTCAATAAGGTTGAAAATTGCTTGCTTTTGTTTACATTAGTTTTTCATAGTCTCTAATTCTCTAGGTTATAATGAAAATAAAAATAGGTGCAAACAATTGACCTTATTGACATTTAGTAGTACCTTTTTTTTTTATCGTGCGGAAATCCCTTCGGATACCCCCCCGCGTGCCAGCGGGGGCGGTTATGTCGGGCATGAACCGACTAAAACCGCACGCCGTCTCGGGTCTACAGACGCCGGGGTGTAAGGTTGCCCATAGAGCATATCCCTCGCACCCCGACTGACCCTGGGCCATCTCCGGTTTCGAGATGGCCCCCTCGGGTTTGGGAACCACGGTGTCCCCGTCTTGCCCCGGTTTGGGGGAGGGGCGCTAGTCGCCCCACCGTGCCGGCCTGCTTCTGCTGGGGTGACAGGTGGCCTCACCCGCCACCCCCAGGCTTTCGCTCATGGAGGACGGAGGTCGTTAAGCGACCTCCGGCGCCTGAGTCGCCTGCGACGCGTGGCGAGCAAGTTGCGGGCTCGGTTGACCGGGAGAGTTCTAAGTCTCTCCCGGGCGCGCTCCGCCACCTCCTTCGCGAGCATTACATGCTCGCAGAAGGAGGCGGTGGCGGCCCACGCACTCGCGCTCCGCACCATTGCCGCAATCATGCTGCCGAGCGAGCGGACTCCCACCCCGATGGCTGCCACGAGGTCACGCCTCGGCGCCTCCCACGCCGGGCTGTCCGCCAGCGTATGCAGCCCTGAGTCCTCGCTCGCGTCGCAGTGATGACACTCAGGCGTTGGCTCCTTCCTGATCCGATGCAGTTGGTCCCCGAAGCACCCCTTCCCGGAGATCACCTGCGTCAGTCGGTACAAGAGGCTTCCGTGTCGCCTCTCCAGCCAATCCTCCATGATGGGCCTTACCGCCGCTATTGCGGCGTGCCCTGCGCTTGGGACATTTGGTAGTACCTAGTTTTCTTCGCACATTCGTGATTAGTATCATCTATAGATGCCAAAAAAAAACATGTCTTTAAAGAAATGTCATTAAGGTTGAAAATTACATTTACTAGCTTTTTGTAATTTCTGTGTGATGGTCACCATAAAACATATGTACTACATTTATTTTTAGCGATACTCATTCGTTTTTCGCATTCACGACTGGCACCACTAGTTGTGTAATGTGCGTGCTAGTTGGTCGGTCGGAGTGAGTCAATAAAAGTTACACATTGATAATAAATAAATTTCTATGTAATTATTATTGCCATTGAATATAAATAAATTTATATGTAATTATTATTGCCATTGAATATAACAATATATTCTTAGTTATATTCGAACTATATAGGTAACATAAAAATAATGTGGATTCTGGATTCAGCTCGCTCAACATAAGTACCATGTTGGATGATACTACTTTCCGTCTTAACACTTGCCTCCGTCTGGGAGCATTAGTCTATTCTAGTCTATTCAAAGACTTGGCAAAGTGGCTGATCTGCATTATATATGTTAGTAATATTTTGACGTGGTGTCGAGTCGATATCAAAAAATTGTTCTTGATAATAGTGATAACAAGTGACTAACTTAGAACGTTTCAATTTTATAATGGCAAAATCAGTTAGGTATGACTTATGTCATTTGTGCAAACTGTCTGATCAAAATAATTTCTAATTTGTAAGGTCCGTGTAAAAATTTATAATTTGATGAATAAACTGATACTAATAGGTATTTAAAAAAAAAGTTATTTAAATGGTTCGATATGATTTTGATTAACCTATACAGTAAAAGAGACTGGAAGTGATAATGCAATAAAAAATATTTCCCGTGTGTTGTAAAAGTGTCAATGTAACAAAAATGCAGAGGCTTAAATACTAGGTCTGCAAGGCGAATCGCTGCTTGCAATGTTGAGCTGAGTGAGACATCGTGATTTGAATTTTGAAAATGTTGAACAGTGATCATTCCTCCGTGGCAAGTCCGATTTTGAAAATTCTTTTAGAAAGTCACAACTCTGGACATGCTTTCTGAGCGTGTAAAGTTTGGTCACAGTGTCTCGAGCGGTTATTATGTAATTCCATCTGGATTTTTTTTAACGGTGATCATTCCTCTGTGGTAGCATTAATTTTTTCAAAATATATCCCTAATTCAATTAAATTTTTAAGCATTTTGTATGCTTACCTTTTTCTAAAGATTTAGATCGGAAAAAGAGAACATCTAGGACGGGACTTGAACCCGCGACCAGTCCCTTACAGGGGGAATGCTCTGACCAACTGAGCCACCTAGACACGTCCCAGATATTCGAAATTCTCCGATACATTAATACGTCTTAAGGCGACGTTGGAGCCATCTACCGTAATTCTTGCGAACTACGGAAACAATGAATAACTTTACAGTCATTTTTAAACATTGTTTTTTGATGACTCCGCCTAATTAATTCAATTAAATTTTTAAGCATTTTGTATGCTTACCTTTTTCTAAAGATTTAGATCGGAAAAAGAGAACATCTAGGACGGGACTTGAACCCGCGACCAGTCTCTTACAGGGGGAATGCTCTGACCAACTGAGCCACCTAGACACGTCCCAGATATTCGAAATTCTGCGATACATTAATACGTCTTAAGGCGACGTTGGAGCCATCTACCGTAATTCTTGCGAACTACGGAAACAATGAATAACTTTACAGTCATTTTTAAACATTGTTTTTTGATGACTCCGCCTAATTAATTCAATTAAATTTTTAAGCATTTTGTATGCTTACCTTTTTCTAAAGATTTAGATCGGAAAAAGAGAACATCTAGGACGGGACTTGAACCCGCGACCAGTCCCTTACAGGGGGAATGCTCTGACCAACTGAGCCACCTAGACACGTCCCAGATATTCGAAATTCTCCGATACATTAATACGTCTTAAGGCGACGTTGGAGCCATCTACCGTAATTCTTGCGAACTACGGAAACAATGAAAACTTTACAGTCATTTTTAAACATTGTTTTTTGATGACTCCGCCTAATTAATTCAATTAAATTTTTAAGCATTTTGTATGCTTACCTTTTTCTAAAGATTTAGATCGGAAAAAGAGAACATCTAGGACGGGACTTGAACCCGCGACCAGTCCCTTACAGGGGGAATGCTCTGACCAACTGAGCCACCTAGACACGTCCCAGATATTCGAAATTCTCCGATACATTAATACGTCTTAAGGCGACGTTGGAGCCATCTACCGTAATTCTTGCGAACTACGGAAACAATGAATAACTTTACAGTCATTTTTAAACATTGTTTTTTGATGACTCCGCCTAATTAATTCAATTAAATTTTTAAGCATTTTGTATGCTTACCTTTTTCTAAAGATTTAGATCGGAAAAAGAGAACATCTAGGACGGGACTTGAACCCGCGACCAGTCCCTTACAGGGGGAATGCTCTGACCAACTGAGCCACCTAGACACGTCCCAGATATTCGAAATTCTCCGATACATTAATACGTCTTAAGGCGACGTTGGAGCCATCTACCGTAATTCTTGCGAACTACGGAAACAATGAATAACTTTACAGTCATTTTTAAACATTGTTTTTTGATGACTCCGCCTAATTAATTCAATTAAATTTTTAAGCATTTTGTATGCTTACCTTTTTCTAAAGATTTAGATCGGAAAAAGAGAACATCTAGGACGGGACTTGAACCCGCGACCAGTCCCTTACAGGGGGAATGCTCTGACCAACTGAGCCACCTAGACACGTCCCAGATATTCGAAATTCTCCGATACATTAATACGTCTTAAGGCGCCGTTGGAGCCATCTACCGTAATTCTTGCGAACTACGGAAACAATGAATAACTTTACAGTCATTTTTAAACATTGTTTTTTGATGACTCCGCCTAATTAATTCAATTAAATTTTTAAGCATTTTGTATGCTTACCTTTTTCTAAAGATTTAGATCGGAAAAAGAGAACATCTAGGACGGGACTTGAACCCGCGACCAGTCCCTTACAGGGGGAATGCTCTGACCAACTGAGCCACCTAGACACGTCCCAGATATTCGAAATTCTCCGATACATTAATACGTCTTAAGGCGACGTTGGAGCCATCTACCGTAATTCTAAATCTAAATCTTTAGAAAAAGGTAAGCATACAAAATGCTTAAAAATTTAATTGAATTAATTAGGCGGAGTCATCAAAAAACAATGTTTAAAAATGACTGTAAAGTTATTCATTGTTTCCGTAGTTCGCAAGAATTACGGTAGATGGCTCCAACGTCGCCTTAAGACGTATTAATGTATCGGAGAATTTCGAATATCTGGGACGTGTCTAGGTAGCACAGTTGGTCAGAGCATTCCCCCTGTAAGGGACTGGTCGCGGGTTCAAGTCCCGTCCTAGATGTTCTCTTTTTCCGATCTAAATCTTTAGAAAAAGGTAAGCATACAAAATGCTTAAAAATTTAATTGAATTAATTAGGCGGAGTCATCAAAAAACAATGTTTAAAAATGACTGTAAAGTTATTCATTGTTTCCGTAGTTCGCAAGAATTACGGTAGATGGCTCCAACGTCGCCTTAAGACGTATTAATGTATCGGAGAATTTCGAATATCTGGGACGTGTCTAGGTGGCTCAGTTGGTCAGAGCATTCCCCCTGTAAGGGACTGGTCGCGGGTTCAAGTCCCGTCCTAGATGTTCTCTTTTTCCGATCTAAATCTTTAGAAAAAGGTAAGCATACAAAATGCTTAAAAATTTAATTGAATTAATTAGGCGGAGTCATCAAAAAACAATGTTTAAAAATGACTGTAAAGTTTTCATTGTTTCCGTAGTTCGCAAGAATTACGGTAGATGGCTCCAACGTCGCCTTAAGACGTATTAATGTATCGGAGAATTTCGAATATCTGGGACGTGTCTAGGTGGCTCAGTTGGTCAGAGCATTCCCCCTGTAAGGGACTGGTCGCGGGTTCAAGTCCCGTCCTAGATGTTCTCTTTTTCCGATCTAAATCTTTAGAAAAAGGTAAGCATACAAAATGCTTAAAAATTTAATTGAATTAATTAGGCGGAGTCATCAAAAAACAATGTTTAAAAATGACTGTAAAGTTATTCATTGTTTCCGTAGTTCGCAAGAATTACGGTAGATGGCTCCAACGTCGCCTTAAGACGTATTAATGTATCGGAGAATTTCGAATATCTGGGACGTGTCTAGGTGGCTCAGTTGGTCAGAGCATTCCCCCTGTAAGGGACTGGTCGCGGGTTCAAGTCCCGTCCTAGATGTTCTCTTTTTCCGATCTAAATCTTTAGAAAAAGGTAAGCATACAAAATGCTTAAAAATTTAATTGAATTAATTAGGCGGAGTCATCAAAAAACAATGTTTAAAAATGACTGTAAAGTTATTCATTGTTTCCGTAGTTCGCAAGAATTACGGTAGATGGCTCCAACGTCGCCTTAAGACGTATTAATGTATCGGAGAATTTCGAATATCTGGGACGTGTCTAGGTGGCTCAGTTGGTCAGAGCATTCCCCCTGTAAGGGACTGGTCGCGGGTTCAAGTCCCGTCCTAGATGTTCTCTTTTTCCGATCTAAATCTTTAATATATCCATAAACCTTCCTCTGATTTACCTCTTTAATCATGCCAAATTTGGTTCTGATTGGATTAGTAGTTTAGGAGGAGACCTGTGACAAAGAAAATCCTGAAGTCTGGTATGAGGAGCTTTCGCTCGACTTCGTCTCACTCAGCACAATTAAGTATATAAGTAAATATAAGTATTTATATAAACATAAATACGAAGCGTCACGACACTGCTATGATGAAAAGAGACAATAGTATTGACATATCGTGTAGTGAGAGAAAGTGACAATGTCATAATCCAACGACAATCACCCATATTTACTTGAGCTCTGCTTTCACATGAAATAGTTATAATATTTGAAATGAATCGTATATCCCAATTATGAGTAGCAACATCTTTTATAGTTAGATATATTTAGATACCTTTCTACAACATTTTAACTGCACAGAAATGTATTTTTGTGATATTCGTGGTGAATTAATATTGTTAATCGTTCAATAGTCGTATAGTATAGTATATATACTATACTAGCATACTATACTATAGCATAGTATAGTATAGTATATGTATCGTATAGTATAGTCGTATCGAACTAAAATCATGGAAAAGAACGATTCTTCTTACATTTGATGCACTTTTGAGCACTGTCCGCAAGGTCAAATTGTTTTATTGTCATTGGTCTCACCACACTCTCACATCCATAGAGTAATAAAAATGTACTGTGTAAAAGTAAAAAGAGATGAATTGCCGGTCCATTGTTATTCACTACTAGCTTGTTTTTTAGAACATCCTACAATCCGATTAAATTTTTTAACGAATGTATTTTTTATGTTTTGGAGTTTTCGCTTACTGAACCGTCTTCAAAAATTGAGGTTTTCAGTGTCAGCTAATAAAATGTGTTACAGTGGTGACGTCATTATAAGTAATGAGTAAAATATTGAATTTTCACTCATTACTATAAATGACTTTGCTTCTGATTTTTTTAATCATAACTCTTACATTTACTTTTGTATCTTAGTATAAGTTTCACTTTGGTGCAAAGGTCGTAGATTGATGAGAAATTGGTCTACTTCCCCAGGTACCATCTAGCATGCACAACTAGTCGTGCGGTTCAAATGCATGAGTACCGGTAAAAACAAATAAGCAGCGCTAAAACAAATGAAGTACATATTTTTTATAATAACCATCCCACAGAAAATTTGAACACCAAGTAGGTACAAGCAACTTTTGACCTTAGTGACATTTTGTTTATGTTTTATGGCATCTATAGACATATAGTCCTTCTCGCCGAATCCGACGACAGCGACTCCATCAATTTCTTGGATTGTGTTTGGCTCAAATGTGGCTTGCAAATCCAAACTTAGTTTTAAAGATGCTGTCACATGGCTCACAGTAAAGTTGTCCCTGCGGGTTAAAGGTGTATGAGTGAGGGCCTTGGGCAAATCTTGCGGATATAGCGTTCAGCAGCAGACAGTGGTTTGACGTTTTGTAAGTGCCGTATTAATGGTCTATACAGAATAAATGATTTTTGACTTTGACTTTGACTTTGACCGCCATTCCGAGCGCTGCATTGCGAGTCGCTCCCAACGGTCGCAAGGCATATCACAAGCCATGAGGTGGCACTTGAGTACATAGTTATACCGCAGATATTGATACCTACTCTATAGCAGCACCATGTCTCAGAGGCATAAAGAAGTGTTAGTATTACTATAGCCAAGAACTTTGTTGAAATTTTGAGATAATGTGACTTCCGAACACGGTTGTTAAGCTCACCAAAGGCTGCGGCTGCATTGGCTATGCGGTTCGGTATCTCAGAAGCCAGACTATTCAATAAATAAATCAATCAATTAGCCTATTGCAGTCCACTGCTGGACATAGGCCTCTCCCATTTTACACCATAGCACCCGATCCTCCGCCTTGCGCATCCAGTCAAAGTCAAGAAAAAAGCTTGGAACAGCATCGTCCTCTGTGTATGTGCTTTATCGACTTGGAAAAAGCCTTCTATAGAGTGCCGCGAGAAGCTCTCTGGGTGGTTCTTAAACCGGATACGTCAATTTCATGAGAAGTTCTACATGAAGGTAACTTCTCAGACCAACTTCCGGTGACTTGTGGTGTAAAGCAAGGGTGTGTTCTTGCCCCGGCGCTCTTTGCGCTATACTTTGCTGCTGTCTTGGGAGATGCGACGAAATTCATTACTGACCCAATCAAAATGAACTCAATATCGGACATGAGTAGATCTTTCGTACAAAACGACAGGTTTCTAAAATTTCCGTTGGAAATTCTGTATGCGGATGATGTTTGCCTCATGGCAGATTCTGGGGGAGTCACTCCAGGCTTGCGTGGACACTCTCAATGTATCGTGTCGTAGAATTGGCTTGGTTGTAAATGTGGCAAAGACACAAGTTCTTACAGAACCAAGTTCTGCCAGACTATTGGCAGCTCGGATTTACTTTCCTAAGTACTTGAAATGTGAAACCTCTTTCAGAGCTTTATTATATAATATAATACTAGTGGGTTCTGGATTGCAACCCCTAGGCAGCTGTGGAAGGTTTTTTCCAAGTCGATAAAGCACATATACAGAGGACGATGCTGTTCCAAGCTTTTTTCTTGACTTTGCTTTACAACAAAGATGGCATCTATCGTGCCTCTGTACGGACGAAAGCCACACTGTGCTTCTGGGAGCAAAGTTTCGGCAAGACGGGTCAATTGTTTGTTAACAATATGCGCTAGGACTTTACCCGCACTACAAAGAAGGGATACATAGGAACTACATAGTAACCACAGTCGGATATTTCACCTTTTCCTTTGTAAATTTTGCAGATAGAAGCATCTTTTCAATCCTGTGGGATAACTTCGCATTTCCACATCTTCGTAATTAATTCTAAATCTAAACTATCCAATCCTGGTGTCTTAGCATTCTTCAGCCTATTTATCACTGCCATAAACTCATCAAATGACGGAGGACAATCAAGATCTTCTAGAATAGGCACATCTTCAAGCATTTCTATGTAATGCAAGTCAGTGGTCTGGGTTTGAGGATTAAGAACGTCCTGGAAGTATTCTGCCCAACGATCTAGAATATCACACTGTTGCGTCAATCGCTTGTTTCTTTCTTTATTAGGTGCTATCTTCATGGATCTTGGTCCGAAGACGGTTTGAAGACACTCGAAAAATTGGCCCGTCTGGTTGGTATCTGCATATATCTGCATTTCAGTTGCTTTCTCCTGCCACCATTAGTCTCTTAGAGTGCGGACTTTTGCTTTTAGTTGTTTATGAACCTTGTTTTGTTCACCAGTATTTGAACTTTGCAGAGAGCGTCGAAATTTATCCACAAGCTTCTTGATCTCCACGTCGGAATCGTCGAACCAATCTTGGTTTTTTCTCAGTGGTTTGTGAATAACCGGTGTAGCAGCACCATGCAGTTTAACAGCATATGCCCGCCAATGCTCTTCAACTGACGCGAATTTCGGTATTTCCGGTGGATGGTGCTACGGCACCAAAAGCATTATCCATCCTCCCGCTCAGGTGTTTATCGCGTACTAACCTTCCACATGACAGTTTTACTGATACTCTGTGTGAAGCTCGACGTGGGATTTTAAATTTTACTCTTATCTTGGATCTGACACACATCTAAAGTCTCTTTTACGAACTATCACGTAGTCTAGGAGGTGCCAGTGTTTCGATCTTGGATGCATCCACGTGGTTTTTTGTTTTTCAGGCAGCCGAAAGTACGTGTATGTTATATAAAGATCGAATTCAGCACACAGAGCGAGAAGATCCAAACCATTAGCATTACATTTACCAACTCCATGGTGCCCGAGGACGCCATTCCAAACGCCGTATTTGGTGCCAATAAGTGCATTGAAATCACCCAGCAAAAGTATTTTATCAGCTGGAGATATATATCAAATATGTTTCGAAGTTCTCGGTAAAACTTTGTCTTCTCTTCGTCGGGAGACGGCAGCGTGGATGCGTAGATACTGATAAGATGGATGTGCTTCTTAGCTGTAAGTTGAAGACGCAGTGTAATAATCCTATCACTGATGCCTTGCGGGAGCGGGAGATTTTTTGAGCTGATTACGTATGACAAAGCCAATTCCACTTGCTGCCCTTTCTCCCGAGGTTTTACCACTCCAGTAATAGGTGTAGCCCCCGAGCTGCTCACATAACTCTCCAGTCACTAAGTTGCGTTTCACTGAACGCAGTAATATCGATATTATATTTTACCAGTTCTCTGGCAATAAGAGCAGTTTTTATTTCTGGACATAGATTGCGTTCATCGTCCAGAAGAGACGTCATCTATAGACGACGCTGATAATGAATGTGATAAAAAAACTGAGTACTATTTGAACTAAGGTTAAATATTGCTTACGCTGCATTGTAAAATGCATTTGCATTATGAAATGCATTTGCATTATATTGCATTATAAAAAAAGTATTCTTCATTTGTTTTAAGCGATGCTCATATTTTTAACTAGCTGTGCATGCTAATTGTTCGATGGTAAATAAATGAAAAATTGAGTTTGTTTCTTGTTCTATAATAAAATATAATTCATGAAGTATAAAGACACACACATCAATAAATTATATCAGTAATACTTATTAACTATCATACCAATCGGTACAAACGATAGATGATAATTTTGTACAATCAAATTCACAGAATTTTCTGGAATAATAATATAATTATGTTTGACTACATTAATACTGCGGTTATGACAATTGGTATATTCAATTAATCATGACACCGTTGCTATTTATATCCATGTTAACTGCTATAATATCAAGTGGTTTTACTTAATTTATCAACCAGATTTCCATTCTTGCAAATAATGTGAATATATAGTAATAAATACCAACTATAACAAAATACTGTTCCATACTACGATAATATCATAACATAAATCAAACGTAATACTGGGGCTCACCTATCATTTAATTAATATATTTTAATATAACAAATTGTTTTCACTTCCTTCGAGCAGTAAAGGCATACATAAATTATGTCTTTAATCATTCGACTATGTTAAATGCCCTTGTAGGTATTACGAAGGCTTTAATTCGGTAATATTACATGGGTAAATTTATGAGCATTTGACCGCGTAAGTATGGGTCTTGCATTTTACTAACTTGTTTGTATAGTTTATTTGTGTGAGCTTTGCTGTTGCATGAATATAAATAATATTATGTACTTATGAAATTGCCGAAATTTTCTTACAAATTCATGAGTTCATTATTCCTGTAATTTAACAGTTATTTCCATTATTTATATTTTCTATGAAAGTTGATTTCAAGATTTTACAACTCTGTATTAAATTTTGTTTTTATTAGCCGCTTGATAAATTAATTCGATCTTCAAAAACAGTACTTCCTAAATGCTATCCATTTTGATGATAAATTTCGTACTACTTAACAGCTGTCACTTTTCAAAAATGTAATAAAAGTTGCTGTTTGTTAGCTTAATGTTGTCTCATTCAAACACAAAAAAAAATCTTAAAATTTGGATTTGTCACTCCTAAAAAAATACAAAAATGTTAGTATGTACTGAAAATTGTGTTTCCTCCAATTTCTTCAAGAAAAACGGCAATTTCATAGGTAACGACCTAATATTTTTGTTTATAGAACAATCAGTTGACCGATTATTGCATCTATTTTTTAGGCTTCCGTTGCCAAATGGCGAAAAACGGAACCTTTATAGATTCGTCATGTCTGTCTGCCTATCCGTCCGTATGTCACAGCCACTTTTTCCGAAACCATAAGACCTATGCTGTTGAAACTTGGTAAGTAATTGTATTCTGTGAACCGCATTAAGATTTTCACACAAAAAAAGAAAAAAAAACTATACATTTTGTTATTTTTTGTTGTTATTTTATTGTTTTCCCATACCTACAATTTTTTTTTCATCGAACCCAAACGTGTGTGGTCTATGGATAGGTCTTCTAAAATGATATTAAGGTTTCTAATATCATTTTTTTCTAGACTGAATAGTTTGCGCGAGAGACACTTCCAAAGTGGTAAAATGTATGTCCTTCCAAAATAAGAGAATGATAAAACTTTAAATAAATATATGTGATGTACCATGTAAACTTCCACCAAAAATTGGTTTGAACGAGATCTAGTAAGTAATTCAATTACATTTTTTAATCATTTTGTATGCTTACTTTTTTTTTTCTAAAGATTTAGATCGGAAAAAGAGAACATCTACATCTCCCCCTATAAGGGACTGGTCGCGGGTTCAAGTCCCGTCCTAGATGTTCTCTTTTTCCGATCTAAATCTTTAGAAAAAAAAAGCAAACCTTTCATTCAATAAACTCAAATATAAAAATTAAAAAACATTATTTTATGTTATATATTTTTATGCTGCTACAGAACCCTTCATGGGCGAGTCCGACTCTCACTTGGCCGATTTTTTTTCCTTTATTGAAGTAAATAAACAGTAATAAATGAGAATTGCATGCGCGCCTACTATGGGGCTACAGAGGGAGAAACCATTCGAACGGCGTATCGTAACAGGATGCTTGCTCTGTTTCAGGTCCTCGATCCAACCATCACAGTGTCCGCCCAACGATTGTCGGATCAAGTGCGAGCTATCCAGCGGTGTAACCTGTTGGATCAATCTGTGCTTGATCGGCTCCGCCTGGAGGCACAACCTACTCGCGCGACTCCTTCCTTGACACGGGACTCACCCACCGCGTCGTCAGCTCCGCTGTCAGGAGTGACACCAGCGACATCGGTGGAGCCCGTGGTCGATGATGGAGATTGTGTGAGTACGACTGTTAGCACCCAGGTAAGTGAGCAATTGGGGAGGGCTGTATAGGTCCGCGCCTGAATCTAGGCCGCGTCTACCACGTCTGCCCACTCATAGGCGAAATCTGGCACTGATGGGAGCCCTGAATGATTTACTATTCCCGTACATGCGGGCTAGTAAAGATTTGTCTGATACCCACTCGATCATGTACTGTGGAGCAATCGCGGTGTGCCGCGTCGCTCGTGTCAAGTTTCCAGATACTGACCGGGCGCCGCGGCCCGCCGAGGTTGTACCCGCTTGGCAGGTACGGATCGAGCAGCGTTTCAGCACATTCAGGACTCTCATTGCGAAGCTGGTCTGCTTCAGTCGGGGGAATAACCGCCCCCGTGTCATGCGTTTCGTGACTCAAGCATTTGCCGGAACCGGTATTCGGCGCCCGGATTTTGAGGCTAACGTCACGGAGCGCAATGACTACCTGAAGCAGAAAGTCTATGCATGGGCAGCCCGTATTCGCCGGTACAGAGAGCGCGTGGATCGGTACTGGCAGAATCGCCTTTTCCAGAGTGACCAAAGGAAGGTGTACCGGAAGTGGGATGGAACCGCCCAATGGCTGCCAGGAGCCAGTGCCATGATTAATTTCTAGCGTGGTATCTGGTCAGCGCCCGTCGAACACACAGAGGGCGATTGGATGTGCGTTGTTGAGCGTGAATGTGGGAGCATCGAACCCATGGCGTCTATAACTATAGACCCCGAAGACGTGAGTTGTGCGATCCGTACGGCCCCGAACTGGAAAAGTCCTGGACCGGACGGGTTGCACAACTTCTGGATAAAGTGGATCCGGTGCTCCCATGGCCGCTTAGCGACGCAGTTCCAACAAGCCCTCGAAGTTGGCTCCCTTCCCCGGTTTATGACCACCGGGATCACCTTCTTGCTCCATAAGACCAGTAGTACCGTTGAACCTAAAAACTATAGACCCATCACGTGCTTGCCCACTATGTACAAGCTCCTTACATCCATTCTGACCATCAAAATTAACACACACATTGTTGTGAACAATATTTTGGCCTCCGCTCAGAATGGGTGTAGGGTTGGGTCCCGCGGTACTAAGGAGCTCCTCCTCATAGACATGACTATTAGCCAGCAAGTCCGGCGGAGCTGGGGGGCTCTGTCCGCGGCCTGGATTGACTATAAGAAGGCCTATGATTCGGTGCCTCACTCATGGCTGAGGAGGATCTTAGAGTTGTATAAAATCGATGCAACTCTGAGATCCTTCCTCAGTGCGTGTATGGGGCAGTGGACCACAGTCCTTCGTCAACCGGGCGGCGGGGAGATCTCCTCTGACCCCCAGGACTTCATAAGGATTGAGCGGGGCATCTTCCAGGGCGACTGTCTGAGCCCGCTTTGGTTTTGCCTAGCACTGAATCCTCTCAGCACTTTGTTGAGAGATTCAGGTCTAGGCTACCGGCTTCAGAGAGAGGGTGAGGTTATTAGTCATCTGCTGTACATGGATGACCTCAAACTTTTCACACCGAAACTTCCTGACCTGGTGGAGCTGCTGAAAATCACGCAGGTTTTCAGCAACGCCATTGGGATGGAATTCGGTGTGGATAAGTGTGCGGTCTTACATGTGCAGCGGGGGAAAGTTGTGAATTCTACGAATTTGCAACTTTCTGAGACTATGACTCTCAGATCTCTCTCTGAAACCGAAACCTATAAGTATCTCGATATGGCAGAGTCTTTGGGTATCTCAGTAGTGGATATCAAGAAATCGGTGAAGGAACGCTTCTTCTGCCGCTTCACAAAAGTACTCAACAGTCTTTTGTCGGGCGGCAACAAGGCCTTCAACGGTTGGGTGATGCCTCTACTGACTTACTCCTTTGGCATACTGAGATGGACTCAGACTGAGCCGGACGCCCTGGATAGAAAGGTCCGTCAACTGCTCACCACTCATCGCATGCTACACCCGCGCTCGTCTGTTATGAGACTGTACATCCCACGGAGGTGGGGGGCCCGAGGCTTTTTAAATGTCAAGAACCTCCACAACCGTGAGGTGTGCAGACTTAGGGATTATTTCCAGAGCAACGAATGCGGGATGCATCGTGATGTGGTGGCAGTAGACAAGGGTCTCATTCCGCTCTCCTTGGCGAACGAGAACTGGCGCAGACCGACGGTATTGAGCGTCACGGACCGCAAGACCGTATGGGAGGGCAAGGAGCTGCACGGGAGGTTCTATCGAGCCTTAACAGGGCCCGATGTGGACCTTCTGGCCTCGGTGAACTGGCTACGCTTCGGGGACCTCTTTGGGGAAACTGAAGGGTTTGCCTGTGCAATTGCTGACGAGGTCATGATGACGAACAACTATCGGAAATATATCCTGAAGGACGGTACGGTCGACATCTGTCGGGCATGCCGTCGTCCCGGAGAGTCACTCAGGCATATTATTTCGGGTTGAGCTCATCTGGCCAACGGCGAGTACTTGCACAGGCATAACCTAGTGGCCAGGATCACCCACCAGTAACTTGCTCTTCGATATGGCCATGTTGAGTCTGAGGTGCCGTACTATCGGTACACACCGGTGTCGGTTCTTGAAAATAGTCATGCATTGCTCTACTGGGATCGCTCTATTATCACGGACAGGACTATTGCTTGCAATAAGCCTGATATCGTGATAGTCGACCGGCCCCAGCGCCGCGCAATGATCGTTGACATCACCATCCCGCATGACGAGAACCTCGTGAAGGCTGAGAAGGACAAAATCAGCAAGTATCTTGACTTGGCTCATGAGGTTACCGCCATGTGGGATGTCGATTCAACGAGCATTGTCCCGATAGTCATTTCGGCGAACGGGCTGATAGCGAAGAGCCTCGACCAACACCTCAAGAGACTCTCACTAGATGGTTGGGTCAAGGGTCAGATGCAGAAGGCGGTCATCCTCGACACGGCATGCATTGTCCGGAGGTTTCTCTCTCTGTGACCCCGACCGCCGGTAGCTTGGGCCCTGCCACGCTGCCGGTGGAGCACTATTTTTTATATTGTTAAATAGATGTTTTTTTGTTTTAATATGTATTTAAAAATGTAATTTATAAGTAATTTTAAAGTGAATAAAGAGATAATAATAATAATAGTATTTGGATTTGGCTCACGAGGTTGTCGACATGTGGAGTGTGGATTCGGCGATTATTGTTCCGATAGTTGTATCGGTTCACGGACTGATTGCCAAGAGCCTCGATCAACATCTCAAGAGGCTCGCGTTAGGCAGTTGGGTCAAGGGCTTGATGCAGAGGCAGTGCTCCTCGACACGGCCCGTATTGTGAGGAGATTCCTCTCTCTGACGTTTTGTAAGTTCCGTATTAATGGTCTATGCAGAATAAATGGTTTTTGACTTTGACTTTGACTTTGACTCTGGAGCCCTAATCACCGGTAGCTTGGTCCCTGTACCCGATGCCGGTGGGCCACTATTTTTTTTATTTTTAAAAATATTTGTTTTTTTTTTGTTTATAATGTATTTAAAAATATAATTTAATATGTATTTAAGTTTAATAAAGGGCAAATAATAATAATAAATATTCTACGACATTTTCAGTGATATAACAATAAACTAATAACAAAATAATAATAAAACAGTGATATAACAATTATAAGCGTAACAATTGTGACACCAGCGACATTTACCACATATTAGGTAAAGTAAACATTTATTTCTAGGTGTTTTGTAGAAAACTAGTGAGTTTAACAGATTTATTATACATGTAAGAATTAGTAATCTACACGTCACCAATTCTATGCATGCACATTTACACACACACACACACACACACACGGCAGGCTATCAAATTATACAAATGTGGATAAATATAACGCACCCCGTGCAGGCACACAGCGCATGAGCACACATGATTGCCTAGAAAAAGATACATAATCAGTAGAAAGCTAATCAGTATACATAATCAGTATAAAGCAACAACTTTTTAAATGTACCTGGACGCGTTCCCACTATACTGATAGAATTAAAGTGATTATTGTACGATTCAACTATGCGATACATTGGTGAGCGCTTACCAGAATTAGTTCGACATCTAGTCGTGGCGAAAATGTTCTGTTGGATATTACTGTGTGTTCTAATGGGTATTCTGTAACATAGTTTCCTTACGAACAATCGTAGTGGTTGTGGCAAATTTCATAAAGTAACATTGCCTGTAGGTATAAATGTCTATGTTCCAATGTTATGTATTTATATTTTATTACTAGCTCTTTATATGGACGCTTATTCTGACAACACTTGTTTCGAGGGCTTTGTTATATTTATCATAGAACGGGTTCCAAACGGACACTCCATATTCAAGCTGTGAATGGAATAGAGAGTTATATACGTGAAGAAAATGAGAAGTCTTCTTTTCCGTGCGGAAATCCCTTCGGGTACCCCCCCGCCAGCCAGCGGGGGCGGTTATGTCGTGCATGAACCGACTAAAACCGCACGGTGTCCTGTCCAAATATCCATTGCTGGGCACCCCAGGTAAGCCCTCAAAAAGATAACCCCAGGGTTACCGGCGGACCTTGGCCGCCAGCGCGGCCTCGCCTAGAGGTCGCGTCGGTCCCGCGTGCCGTACTCGCCCTGTCTTGGTCCTGGGAGACTTCAACGCCTGGTCTCTGGCTTGGGGCTCCCGGGAAACCAAAGTAGAAGGCTAGGTCAAGTTTGTACTGGAGCGAACAATAAACCCATACATCTTAACGGCTTTATTAATAATAGTGTCGATATGTACCTCCAAATGCAGTTTGCTATCCAAAGTGACAGGTGAGTCTTGAATTATCTCGACCCTGTCAAGGTGCATTCCAGATAGGCTGTAAATGAAGCATGAGATATATTTCTATTTTTTTTTAAAGTAACAGAATAAATTTGTGAATAACTGCGAGCTTTTTCTTCACGCAGTAGTTAAAGAACCGGTCGAGATCTTGTTGTAATTGGCAGTGGTCTTCAACTTACTCGATTTTGTGGTACATTTTTAGATCATCGGCATAGAGTAGAAAATTACTAAATTTAAAACAGGTGTTAATATCATTTATAAATATAATAAACAAGTGTGGACCCTATTTGAAACTTTGTGGGACTCCAGAACTTATACAAATAAAGTTAGACTCTTGACCGTTCAACTAACAATATAAATTAGTTGTATATGTCAAGAGGTTGGTATTTGTAGAACGTATTTGTATAAATGTTTGTTTGATTTGTTTATGAATTGAAGGATAAATATTTGTGGACTAAATGTACGAAAGTATTTGACAGGGTGGGCAATTTCGAGATAGGCTGGTAATTCTCTATACTAATTTTGTCACCACTTTTAAAAACTGTCAGCGAGTGACATTTGGTCAATTTTCATATTTTAATGTTAAACAAATATTAATATTAATAAATAGCAACTTTATTCACGTAAACTCTCATCACCACCAGCTATAGTGTGGTGATTTAAGGTCTGGCTGTTGACCATATCCGATTTCTACCGAACTGCAAAACTTCAAGAAGATTTGCATTGTAATAATAAAATTATAATCAGTACTAGCTAAGAATGATTTTTCTCTGCTGCTCCTATCATACCTATAATAGCGTGATGATATACACCGAAGTTTATGACCATACTCTAGAAGAGCGTTCATTCAAAATGTCAGCTGAATATCGACCGCTGTTTAGCGGTTTTCAAGTGATGCTCGAACATCGATGATATCCTGCAGACAAACAGACAAAAATTCAAAGATCGCATTTTGGCATCAGTATCGCTCCTGGAACACATGTTATTATATTTTGAAAAAACATTCAATTTACAGTTTTCACCTCGTTACGATTTTATTATAGGTATGTAAAGATTTATATAAAATACAGCATCGCATCGGTTAAAAAAAGTATTCCCTCAGCTCTAGCTCAAAATGTACTTTTGCCACATAACCACTTTTTAGTCTGAGGATAGCATTCTGTGTCTTAATCAAGATTTAATCTACTGAGTAGGTATGCATAATGTATCTGAATTGAGAAATTGCAGTACAGTCTCGTAAAAGCCTACTTACACGCTGTAGGAAACTCTGCGCAATGCACGAGACTCAACTTCAATTCCTTGATTCGGAAACCGGCCATTAGTTTACGAATATCAATTTAGAGTAATAATAATAAAAAAGTAAAAAAAACAAGTTTCTGTCCTATGATATCACGGGACCAAGCATTACTTTTAAGATTTGATAAACCTCAGATACTCACAAAAGAAAATCGATTCATACATCATCATCAACATCCTAATTTTAATAGAGAAGATGGTTGGAATGTACCGCCAGCTTGGGACCCAGTCATTCAATTAATTGATTTCAAGAAAAATCAAAATACAACAAGAGATCATGACACTGTTAGCTCATTCTGCGTGAATAGTAACTGGATAATTGAACATAGTACCCGTTTGAGACAACTTACATTTCAAACTATAAGACAACCACCATCTTCAGTCTCTCCGTGACGACGTCGTGTTCAGTGTAAATAATAAAATAACATGAAATAAATCACGGTAGAACCCGTTAAAATAGTTAATTTCAATGAAAAAGATAATTTAAAGATACTAGACAGGAAGCAGGAACTTCTCCTGAATCTTGCTGTAAATCCCGTTTACTCCTCTTCGTAACCTGGGACAATGGCACGTTGAACAGTCGCGCGAGGGAGCTAGCCTAAGCACTCTCCAGGCAGAAACTTCCCGTGGTGGTTCTGCAGGAGACTCGGTGGACAGCAAGTAAAGCCCGGATTATTGAGAATGGCTACAAGCTGATGTTTACACATGCACTACTGGGGTGAACGGTGGAGTCGTGGTGCTCCCCGGGGAGCTTCAGAGCTACATCTTGAACCTCACTGACAGCATAAGAAGTGGATCAATCGAAAAAACCGGTCAAGTGCAAGTTGAACTCGCACATTGAGGGTTCTTTAAACAACTGGATTAAGGGACAAATTTAACATTGCTTCTGGCATACTGGAGTTACCAATATAACTCGTAGCAAACTAAACTGACAATGGGTCGGCTACATTTTACCGTGGGCTCGATGGCAACGAACAGGTCTAAGGTGCTAATTACATACAGAGAAATAATGAATAAGGCGTAAACCATAATAAATAAATATTCTATGACATTCTACACAGCGCTTTCTAGACCCAAAGTAAGCATAGTTTAATCGAATCTAACCCGCGTCCCCTGTCGTAGCAGTCGAATGCACTACCGCTACGCCACAGAGGCCGTCAATACAATAATCAAAGGGAAATCGTACATATCAACGCGATTTGCTCTGCTCTTATCGTTTTTTTTTTACCTTTGAGCTACGGAATCCTGAAAATCAGCTAAAGTGTGTTTTTGGAACTAGAAAAAGCTGTTTACCAGATTTCGGCTGAAACATAAGTATTTATTTCAGGGATTTACAGTCCATATACTATATGAGACACATATTAATATAACAACAATAAGCACTGAATATAATTTAAAAAGAACCATGGCAAATTTAAGTCTAATAGTAATAACATTCAGCAATTAATGTGATGTAGTCTGTCCCTTTCAAAGTAATTGATTGTTTAAGTGCCACAAACATCATGGCGGTTCACATCTTGCAGCCACTTTCAAAAGCTTGTATATCGCACAAGTAATTTCTCAACTTTTGCAATCAGCACAGCCATTGCATAAAATTATTATTTTCGTTCTAGTGCAACTAAAGTTCTGAATAAAAGCTTGTTTTAGAAAACTTTGTAGTATCTATTAATTATTTTATTTTCAACTTTTTAGTTTTAGTAATATCATATAACACCAGAGTGATACTGAATACCATGAAATTACAAAGAATTCTTTTTTTTTTTTTCTCTTTCTTTTTTTCAAATTGTATGGTAGGTACCCGAAACCTTGAACGTACAAACCCCAAAATCTAATCAGTTCTTCCCATTAACCAAACAAGATGATTGGCGAAAGAATTTTTTAAATCAGATAATTGGTTCTTGAGTTATTGCGTAAACAGACATCCAGACATCCAGACATCCAGACCAACAGACAGACCGACACAAAATTTTTTTTTGCTTAATTATACTTAGAATCATGTGAAACGTCGAGAAAAGTGATAAAAAGTGAGTGTAAGATTTTGATTTTTAACATAACATAACATAACATAAACTCACGCCTATATCCCCGAAGGGGTAGGCAGAGGTGCTAGCACCCACGTTTCGCCAGTTTATGTTTAGGTCCCAATGTAATAGGTGGCGAGCCTGTTGCCATTAACCGGGCACTTATAAACCTCCGATAAATACACACATAACTTCGAAAAGCATCGAAAAGTCATTGGTGTGTGCCATGGTAATACGTGGGATCGAACCCGAATTTTGATTTTTTTTGCGTGATTTTAAGACTTCGATGTCCACCTGGTGGCCCGAAGTAATTCCCTAAATTTATCAGCGTTTATTTCAACCAAATTTCATGCAAGACTATTTAAATTCGTAAAAATAAGTAAATTAATTATTATAACTAACTATAGACGATTTACTTATTTATACGAGTTTGATATAATGAAAGCAGTTAACACAATTTCCTTTGATCACCATAACATCCAAAGGATATAATTTCATTACATAATCAGCTCCTTTGCAAGGTATATTGTATGCTATATTTAAGTTATTAAATTTATGTTGTATTCAACCTGTGAGTATAAAATTGATTTCAGAAGAGATACTCAGTGCACTAACTATCCATGACTAAGGAACACAATGAGACTGAATTGGTTACAAGGATGACTCATAACATCGTTATATTATTAAATAAAGAATTTGTGCGCAATATGAGAGTTATTATTATTCTAATAAATTATTATTCTATGGTGTTCTTATGATATCAGGATAGAAAGCAAACTTTGCATTTTAGGAAACCTTTACTTGCCCTTAAATTGTAGTTATTTTTCATGTAATTCATGAATATCCTGTGTATGATAGCTTACAATGGGTATTTACCTCTATTAGGTGAATTCCGATAATGAAAGTATACTAGTTTAATAGTTGGGCACGTGCGATAGTTATATTAAAAAAATTATATTCTGTAAACCGTATAGAACTTGAGATATGAGGCTGTATGTGTTAACGTACAACAGGGGACTGAGGGAGGGGATTGAGGGAGATACCTTTTTTTTTTTTTTTTTTATCGTGCGGAAATCCCTTCGGATACCCCCCGGTTATGTCGGGCTTGCACCGACTAAAACCGCACGCCGTCTCGGGTCTTCAGACGCCGGGGTGTAAGGTTACCCATAGAGCATATCCCTCGCACCCCGGCTGACCCTGGGCCATCTCACCACTAACAGCATCGCTCATCCTGTCTCCTCTGAAAGCAGAGGAGTACGGAGAGCGATGTGTTCCCGCCACGTTGGGTATTGGCCGACGATCAATGCCAACCCTATGAAGGGGTGAAGGGGAAGCCATTGACCGCCGCCCAGGGTGTACCGGCCGCTCCGATTCCGTTCCCCCCGGACTGCAGCGGGATCGGAATCGGAGCGACACTCGAGGAGGTTACCCAACACACACCCCTTGAGGGAGATACCTGCTTAACATTGCTGTTGGAAAACTGTTACCGATATTGCGCGCAGACTAAGCAAACTGATTTCAGTTTGCTTAATCTGCGAGTTCTTCGGCAGATGTGCCCATTGTCATTTGACAATGGGCACATCTGCCGAAGAAACGATATCCGCAAACGAGGCCTAGAGTGGCCGAATTATTAAACGAACTGGAAATTTATTTATTGTTTCATTTAGATGAACTGATGACCTGACGATAAAAAGGTAGCTGAGGTAGACTGGATGCCGAAAGCAAAAGATCGGGATCAATGGCACAGGCCTATATCCAGCAGTAGACCGCAATAGGCTAAAATTTATTGATAGAAATAATTATGTCTTAAAATATTTTGTACAACATCGATACTTGTGAAAACTAATATCTTTTTTCTTAAAGCGTTTTTTCACACTTTAAATATAACTTTCCTACATAAATATATATTCTCACGCCTTTTTCCCTCTGGGGTTGGCAGAGACAGCAGCCCGCCGCACTAGCGTTTAGATAAACTTCACGAGATTTCTCTACCAATGAACTAATTAGTCGCACAAGTTATTTCTCTTTTTTATTTGCGCTACAAGCTTTTGAAATCAGTACAGCCCTTGCATAAAAATATTATTTTCGTTTTAGTGCGACTGCATTTTAAAATAAAATTTTGTTTTATTTTCATCTTATTAGATTCAGTAATATCATGTAGCACCAGCGTGACCCTGAATACCATCTAACAACAGAGTTCGCCAAGACAAAACAAATGAGCCCAAGCTCGATAAGTTTATCTTGTTCAGTTTAGGAGTTCCGGTACCAACCTACTCCATCTTCAGAACCTGACTACCATGTGACACTAAAGAGTTTCCTGATACCAAACAAATGAAACCAAACTCGATAAGTTTATCTTGTTTAGTTTAGAAGGTCCCGTGGCAACCTTCCCACTCCATCATCAGACCAGCTCTTGGACCATATTATTGCATTGTCATGCATACTAATTGTGTATGCAAAATTTCAACTCAATCCAATGCAAACAAAAGGCGGAAAAATAATTTATAATTTTTTACGAACAACTTACATACTATGCTAGTTAAATAAATTGATGTTTATTTAATATAATTAATTTTTCCGAATCGCACCAACGATATTTCACTAAATTAAATGTAAAAAAAATTAGAATTATTTTCAATATGTAACACCCGTTTGTCTGTTTTTGGCGATGGATGCAAAAACCATTTTGCTGTGGTTTTTTTATTAGTAAGGTCTGACCAAGAGGTCAGACTTAAAATCTGCCATTAAGTAGAACCGGAGATATGACCAAAAAAATTACAAGTGACTTTAACGCGGGCGGAGCTGCGGGCATCTGCTAGTACTAAATAAATTTAAACAAGTAATAAATGACACATTTTATATTGAATAAATCACTTGTACTTTTCCACAATTATTTATTTATTTGAACCTTACCGGTTTCACCTTACGGCATTATCAAAGGTCTACAATGTTTTAAACCTTTGATGCACGATGTTGTAGACCTTTGATAATGCCGTAAGGTGAAACCGGTAAGGTTCAAATAAATAAATAATTGTGGAAAAGTACAAGTGATTTATTCAATATGTGTAGCAAGTTCCACCAAGTGCCATCAATCTCCAGTATAAACAGACACATTTTATGTTTATAGCGCTAAAGTGTAACCATAACAATTAGGTATTGTTTATAAACCACCGAATATTATACCTTCTAATCGAAATATCATGACACTATTACGGAAAAGTACATACGGACATTTTGACTACTTATATTAATTTATTGTTATATTGCCTTAGTTTAACTATAAAGATTTAATCCATACGAGTAGATACAAATGCACAAATGCATAGATACAAATGTACAAAGCACATAATTTAAAATATTCCATTAACTGCGATAGATATTAATTATATTTGCTAAAAATCTAATGAGACTTTTTATCCTGACATCTACGATCATTTCATTTCAAAAGTTAATAGGTTAAATGTTCAGTTGGCTGGAACAAATTTTATTATCACTCAAAGCTATAGAAGTGTAATCAACCATTCAATCGAACGATCACTAATGCGCAATAAACGAGATAGGTACGAAGAATCAGACAGAAATAATAATACAGTTTGTGGATGACGTAATTAATCAAGGACTAATAGCTCGGGAGTAACTACATTATTAATGGAGTAGTCTATCTCTTTCCCACTCACTTTCAGTGGGGCTTTTTTCTTGCGACAAATCCTAACGTGTACCAACTTATTATCCGCTAATTAATTAGGAATGTGGCATGAATAAAATATAAATCAAGCCCTCGTTAATGAAATTTGTGCATGGACTGAATAACGTTATATCCTTGTAAATCTTTGTTGAGTTTGAGCACGTTTGCGGCTAAGTACCTTAGAGGACAGTTTTGTGTCGTAACCCGTTGTTATTACTTGCGATATGTATGTTGAAAATGGCTGCTAGTGAAATATAAGTGAATATGATGCTTTACGAAAATAAATGTTACCAGAGCAAAATGATTTTTATGTAGTTTTTTTTTAATAACATGTGTTAGGGAAAATGAAGACAGGCGATAGACTGAAATTAAAAAGAAAATTGAGTGATCTTTTATTTTGGTCGGTAGATTTTCCATTAATTCATTTATTTGGAATTTTTTAGAATCAGTTTGACGTCGCCAGTCGTTGACTAAATGAAACGGGTCAACGTCCTGAATAAATTGTTGGAATTAAATTGTAAAATAATCATTCTATATATATAAAAATGAAACCCGTTTTCCGTTGTCACGACATAGCATGAAAACGGCTTGACCGATTTGGCTGTTTTTTTTGTAGTTTTCTAATACTCTGTACAAGGTTCTTACGGAAAAAAATATTAAGAAAATCTCTCAGAAAGATTGAAAAATAAACATTTAATTTTGCATATTTTTAAAAAAGCGCGTTACGAATGTCAACGTCATTCAGATCAACGTCATAGATTCCAGTTCAAATTGAATAGGTACGCATACATACAATAGGTCAGCTATACAAAATAAAGTAGTGCATCAAATTTACGCTAAGGCGGTACGTAGTTCGCCGGGTCAGCTAGTTGTAAAATAACATTAAATTGGAAACTATGCATATTATAAACTCACCGGTGTAGCTTCGAATAAACTTCCAGATACTACATACAATCCCTCATCACTTGTAAAATAATGATTTAGAAATGATTTTTTTTACATAACATAACATAACATAACATAACATAACATAAACTCACGCCTATATCCCCGAAGGGGTAGGCAGAGGTGGTAGCACCCACGTTTCGCCAGTTTATGTTTTAGGTCCCAATGTAATAGGTGGCGAGCCTATTGCCATTAACCGGGCACTTATAAACCTGCGATAAATACACACATAACTTCGAAAAGCATCGAAAAGTCATTGGTGTGTGCCATGGTAATACCTGGGATCGATTCTATATTTAGTGATGAATCAAAAGTAACTTACTTTATTAAGCAACCGTTTTATATATTAAAATAGGTTATATTTCGGAATTACGGCACACAAATTAACTGTTTTTTTTTTCAAACGGTTTAAGAATCGTATATTATGGTAATGCCAACAGTGTAACAACCATAAAGAATTTAAAAAGTGCTCCTATAGTCGTCAAATAATGAGAAAAGAGGAAACAAGAAAGTATCTCAGATGGTATTATTCATCCTTAATCAGCTACGGACTGTACTCACGTCTCATATAAAAATTAGGGTATCTTAATATTGTTATTGAGCGTTGCGGTATAATTTAAATATTACTTGTTTCGTTTCAATGTAGATCACAAAATAAAATGAAAAAATATTTTATTAGCTAACCTAGCAATATACATAGCAATAAAATTACTATAATTTAGAAGTGAGGGTAATTCACACTCATTTCTTTGACACGAACTTGTGTTCCCATGGGATAGATTACGTCGTTGAAGAACAAATAGGGCACAACAAGGAAAAATCCCAAAAGTCGCTAGCGATAATTTCTCGCGGGAAAATGACAAACAGTTCATTAATTTAACTGAGTACTCATTTTTTCGGTGCATTCGGGCGCAATCACGACCTTTTAACACCAAGTTAACCTCGCCAGCTAGCCAGTACACCTGCAGATTAACAGTTAGATGGCAGTCGCTCTCGTAAAAGTCAACAAACCAATCAAAACTAATAAGCGGACCCTGGGCTCTAAGCGTAAACTTTACATGCAACCGGAAAATCGCTTGGAGGAGGAAAGAGTATTATTATCTTCATTATAAATAACGTAAAGATCGTTAGTAAATTTATTTGTTTGACTGACACAGAAATCACGACATAAATTTTTATCACAGTATATTTTTTACTATTACAATTAACCAAAAATAAAGTAATAAGAAATGTACATAAAAGAACTTGTGCCTATACAACTCCCACATAAAATCGCTTTATTTTTCTTACTAATATCGTCAGGTTAAATTTGTACTTTGTGTTGGTATTTATAGTCACTTGTTATTTTGTCGGTATGCAATTAAGTGGGTATCTGTTAGTGTTGTGTGTGCTTGGTGTTTTTATGATATTGTATGCGTTAGATGTTATACTTGTGGAACGTAATAACACGTCGTTATGGCGTCTCATAATTTAAACATTTATTATCAATATTGTCGTGGTCTAAGGACTAAGACATTACAATTTAAACAAGCCACTTTGGGGAGCGATTATGATATTATTGTTATCACAGAGACTTGGTTATACAGTGGTATTTTGGATAGAGAATTTTGCGATGATAGGTATGATGTCTGGTCGCGTCTGATAAAAGTACAGGTGGGGGTGTTATGATACTAGTCCGACACAATCTCAGTGCGTTGTGTGTTCGACGTCAACCCGGTACGACCACAAACATGTTAACTGTAGTAATTCCGGCCAGCTCGCTGTCTGCAACTACCGATCTACTTGTTAGTGTTGTCTACATACCGCCTGACCCATACCGCTTACCCTCCGATATCAACTGTATAATTAAAAACATAAAGTCCGTAGTCATTCATTACGCTAAAAAATGTAACTATTTAATATTGGGAGATTATAACCTACCATGTATTAAATGGAGCAACAGTAGCCCTTTATTTATAAAGCAAGGGCCAGTAGAGGTGCAAACTGCAGGAATGCGATTATTTAACGAGCTGTATCTTCTGGGTCTCTTACAGTACAACACTTTATTGAATTATAAGAATAATACTTTAGACTTGACTTTTTCAAGTCTACCATTAAAATTAAATGAATGCACGTTTCCATTTACAAAAGTCGATCCTGCGCATCCTGTATTTACTGTCGAAGTTCTTGACTTATGCATATCTCCATTTAGAGAATTATCTACACCTAGACCTAATTATAGAAAATCTAACTTTAGCTTATTAAATTAATTTTATAATAGTATTGATTGGAGGTCAACACTGTATGTAGGAACAACAGAGCAAGCCGTTTCTGCTTTTTATCAAATCATTCGAGAAGGAATCAATAAATATGTTCCCATGAGAAACTATTCAGGTGCTCGTAAATATCCTGTATGGTATAGTAAAATTTTCATAAAAATTATAAAAGAAAAATCAAAGGCACACTCTCGATGGAAAAAATATAATAACTTGCGTGATCGTGACGAGTTCGTATTACTGCGATCCAGGCAGCGACATGTGTAGCAGGCGTGTTTCAACAGATATATCGAATATACAGAGAATAGCCTAAAATCCAAACCCAAGAACTTCTGGTCATATATAAAAGCTATGCGTGGAGGCCCTAACTATCCAAAACAGTTAACATATAAAAATATCAACTATTTAGATGAACAATCTATTTGCGAAGCTTTTAACAATTATTTATAACATAACATAACATAACTTCACGCCTGTATCCCCGAAGGGGTAGGCAGAGGTGTATTACACACCCACGATTCGCCAGTTACGTTGTGGTCCCAATGTAATAGGGGGCGAGCCTATTGCCATCTACCGGGCACATTATTAGGCGAGCGATAATTAACGTTTATTAATGCACACATAACTACGAAAAGTCAGAGGTGTGTGCCCGGGGCGACTGGGGATCGAACTCGAGACCTCGTCTCAGCAGTCCGTTACGTACGCCACTGGGCTATAGTTCCATAGTGTGTTTTGTCCTCAAGATAACAATAGCAACTATAGTAGTCTGTCGAATATTAACGATACTAACTCTGACATAATCACTAGTCTACAGGTCGAGCTGTGTTCAGTAGAGAAAACATTGATCACACTTGATATCGATAAGGGACCGGGATGTGACGGGGTTCCTCCCGTCTTTTAGAAGGGTTGCGCCAAGTCCCTCGCATTTCCTATACATGTAATTTTTAATCGCTGTCTTAAAGAAGGCGTTTTTCCGGACATTTGGAAGAAAGCATACATTGTCCCCATTTCACGTACTAACTGTCATATAGAACTATAGTGGTATATCCATTTTAAATACTCTCGGAAAAATTCTGGAGAAACTAGTGTATAACGCCATCTATCCATACGCAATGTATGGATAGATGGCGTTATACACTAGTTGGTGTACCGAATAATCAGCACGGATTTCTTCGTAAACGATCAACCATATCGAACTTGACGTGTTTCTCGACCTTTCTTCTTGAAAATACCGGGGGGCAGGTTGACGTTATCTATATAGATTTTGAGAAGGCGTTCGATCGTGTGGATCATGCCATCCTGCTCAACAAGTTGTTTAGACTCTTTTAGTTTTGTTTAGACGCAGAGATTTATTAAAATGGGTTAAATCTTACTTATACAAGAGGTCTCAAGCGGTAGTAGTTGGAGGTTATCGATCTAACTTTATTGAAATTCCGAGTGGAGTACCACAAGGATCGCACCTCGGATCTTTATTCTACAACGCGTACGTATTTGATATTAATGAGGCTATCAAGTATTCAAAATATTTAATGTACGCCGATGATAAAAAAATATTTCGTAGAATTAATAGTATAGATGACTGCGAATCTCTTCAAACTGATCTAAATAACTTAACTGACTACTATAAAGCGAATAAAATCACAGTTAATATCAGCAAGTGCCAATTCATTAGTTACACCCGTAAAAGGAACCCAGTTATTTATCAGTACCACTGCCATAGCCAAATTCAGCGCAGTCCGTGATCTAGGTGTATGTAAAGTTTGACAGTAAACTGACATTCTCTGAACATATAGTTCATGTAACCACTACTGCTTTCAAAAATTTGGGTTTCGTAATCAGATCTTGTAAATGTTTTAAAAATGTCGGGTCAGTAAAGACAATTTACTTTGCATTTGTACGAAGCATACTAGAGTACGCTTGCCCTATCTGGTCACCCTTTTATATTATTTACAAGGACCAAGTGGAACGGATACAAAATAAATTTATTGACCATCTTAATTACCGCAAGCGTGAATGTCCCATGACATACCAACAAGCCTGTGTTACTCATGGAATATTACCCCTTGACGATCGAAGCAAAATTTTAGATATGTGCCTGCTATACCATATATTGAATGGACGCCTAGATTCTCCTGACTTAGTAGAGCAAATCACATTTAATGCTCCCGCTAGACGTACTCGACATGCACCCATGTTACACGTGCCTCGGCATTCTACAAACTGTTCCCAAAATACTGTACTGACACGCATTGCTCGGACTTATAATACTACTTTTGGCGATATCGACCTATTCTCATGCTCTAAGACAATGTTTAGACTCAAACTATTGAGTGCTTCGAGAGAAGCTTCGATCTCATGATCATGACAACTTCTGGCTAGTCTTAAATAATCAACTGTATTTTTATTTATTATTTACTTCCTACGCAACTATTATCTTCTATAACTTGTTTGTAAAGCGAGCAGTGATAAGCTAAACTCGGAACTATTAATTCAATGTTCGCTATTAATACAACACTGCAAGCATATTGTTATCCGTTTTTTCTGTCTGTTCACCAACCGAATTACCTATAACATGTAATACTAAGGAAAACCTGTTATTAGCCATACTTTTAAGGTACATGCTGTCTAGATTTACATTTGTATCGCCGTTGGTTTTTAAAATAAATAAATAGTCCTTCCCGGTGGAGACACAAGTCTTGAGTCTTCGATGTACAAGTCATACATCGAAGATTTAAGACTTGTGTCGCTTTTTAAAAACAAAAGACAATCCTTACATTAAACTGTTGGGAAAGGGGAAGATATAAAGACAGCCGCTTAAAATCATTTTTGTAATGCTATTTTCTATTAGCTGTTAATCTCTACAATAGTTTAATATGATTTTAAAATGAACTATAATTATCTCTCAACCTGAATTTACCGACGGTGTTTATAATAAATATCTATACACGTACATATAAATAAAATTGAAGTGGGTGTTTGTAATCTTAAAGTAATAGATTTTAAATGAATGCATATGAGTACATACCTATAACAATAAAAAACCGGCCAAGTGCGAGTCGCCCATGAAGGGTTCCGTAGCAGCAAGTAACATAATATAGAAGTTCTTGTAGTTTATAAAATTAAATGGTTTTTTTAATTTTTATATTTGGAAATTCATCCTTACACGTTGCATCCGTCAACGGTGCGCATAGTGAGGTATGGAAGAAACTTCATTCCACATCTGCTCAAATTGTGGAATGACCTCCCTGCTCTAGTTTTCCCAAACGACTACAATATGGGGTTCTTCAAGTAGGCATTAGAAGGTTTTTACATTGTCGACAGCGCGAGTGTGACGCGCCTCGTATTGCCCACATCCATAGGTCACGATATCCGCTTACCGTCAGTAGGGTGTTTATCTACCACCTAAGTTATAAAAAAACTTTCAAAAATTACAGTTTACAGGTATAATGTAAGGGACACAAACCTGTAGTATGCACATAAACATAGTAGTAAAGTAATTCCATACGATCTGGGCCTCCTTGTATAACTTTTCCATATGCTCATGTACTCGTGCCAAGAACACGCCTTTATAGTCTTATCAACGTATCTCTGAATATAAATTTAATAATTCTGTACTTGGCAAATAGAGACGTAATGTACTTACTTCCAAAATTACAGTGGATAATGTATGTAATGACTAGGGATGATGACATGGTCATCAGATTCTTATCAACACTGCGTTAGTTTTTTGCTGATATTGCCTAACTAAACTCAAACTTTGATTTTTCATTATTTTAGTTCCCAATATAGGCGAAAATATAAACAATCAAATGTAGTCAAAATTAAATTTTAAATGATCTTTAATACACATGTAAACGCAATGTAGACTGAGATAAATGTGATTTTATCTTGCACTCCATACATTTGCATTACGCGTTATGTAGGAGCGTTTTTGGGTGACTCGAGAAATTGAATTTTCAAAATCAGATATTTTTAAAACGATTTGCCATAAGAATATTTCACATTAGCATTCATTATAATATTATAAAATGTACGTTTTTCGACAATAAAAAAAATAGTCATCATTCCTATTCTGCAACACTAACCTTTAGTGGTTCTATCTGTATATTTCCTTACATAAAATGATTTGAGCCAGTTACCAAGGTTCTCGTTCATAATATTTAGGACAATATTTTTGTCATCACTTTTGATAGCTTTCAGCATATTATATGACGTTTATAATTAAGAAATATCGTAATAAAACCACAGTATCGGCCATAACAGTAAAGGCCGTATCTTAATTTAATCATTTCACAGATACGCTGGTTACTACATCTTTACAATTATGTTATGTCAGTGTGACCTAAAATATATAGGCCTGCAGGATCTGAAAGTACGGTCTCTATATGAAGGCGTTCGTAACTGCAAGAAAAATACAAAAATCTGAAGGAGACAAGATAAGAACAAAGAAATTATGAGATAGCTTTGACTTCAAAGTGACGCAATGTACACTTGACCTCCACAACGTATTGTAACAAATATTGCTAGCATTCATATAAAAAAGCATAAAATATTTGTAAAAATTGTAAAGGAACGATGTTTGACCCAACATTACCCACTCGTGGCATGATAAATGATCCGAACTGACATAAAACAGTATGAAAGTGATAAATGTTCCAGATAATTATTCGGGCCAACTAACACATAAACAAGTCGACCCGCATAATGTTCTTGAAAACACCTTTAACGGTCACATTGAGTTTTCTGTTTTGAATTTATAAAAATACTCCGAGTAGTATTTGTCAAGCATGTAGTAGGTATTAATAGCTAAATCTAAAAGAAAAACCTCCAAAACGTGTTGGTCACACGCACTAACAAAGTTGCCTTTAGCGCCATTTGATGTTTTATTTATAAGTGACTAACTGTGCCCCACGGCTTCCCTCGTGGCATACTTCGCCCCCTTGGCACCCATTTGTCCTATACGTTGCCCGTTATCTATTAGTCCTACAATAATGTAGGGACATTTGCCGATTTGTGTACATTTACGATTACTGCTCCATTCTCCTAGGTAGTAGCGTGATGATATACAGCTTATAACCTTCTTCGATAAATGGGCAAATAACATAAAAATAATTGTTCTAATCAAATCCGTAGTTCCTGAGATTGACTAGAAACTCTTCAAATTTATAATATTACATAAGTTTAGATAAGTTTACATAACGTTTGACTAATAATTTCATATGATGTTAAGTAATTATGTAAACAAAGGAACGCACTTATCGGGGCAGATATCGAGGACCATAGACTTTACTCCTTTTCTATAGGCACTTTAATAATGTAAATGGTGAAGGCGAAAGTAAAGTGATTCATCCGAAAGTGTACAGCATCTACCGGTTAAAGATAATGCTGAGTTATGCGTCAAGTTGTGTAGTTCCGTCACAGATTTTTCAAAGTGAACTTTTGAACTGTGCTAAGAGCAACTCGACCAGAACTTTGAATAGATTTATTAAAAGCAGTAAGTTGGTTTCACGCAAGGTTTCACTTCTTAATAATATTATTATGATTACGCATATCATTGCTTAATATAAGTTTTGATTTTAATATTATACCTACATGGTAGTTATAGGTATACCTGGATATTGAAAGCTTCTAAAGTTTTTATTAGGATTGAAGAAAGCAAACAAAGCTAACCCTTTAATCATTTAAATAGGCGAAATGCTTTAAAAACACGTTAAATTGAAATATAATGACAAAATGGACATTAAAAAAAGGGGCCAAGTGCGAGTTGGACTCGCCCATGAAGGGTTCCGTAGCAGCAAGTAACATAATAATGCTTTTCTTTAAAATTTTATATTTTAGTTGATTGAATCAAAGGTAAATTGCGGTTTACGATTTATGACGATCTCGTTCAAACCAATTTTCTGTGGAAGTTTACATGGTAATGTACATCATATATTTTTTTTAGTTTTATCATTCTCTTAGTTTAGAAGTTACAGGGGGGGGACACATTTTACCACTTTGGAAGTGTCTCTCGCGCAAACTATTCAGTTTAGACAAAAATGATATTAGAAACCTCAATATGATTTTTGAAGACCTATCCATAGATACCCTACACGTATGGATTTGATGAAAAAAGAAATTTTGAGTTTCAGTTCTAAGTATGGGGAGCCCCCAAAATTTATTGTTTTTTTCTATTTTTGTATGAAAATCTTAATGCGGTTCACAGAATACATCTACATACCAAGTTTCAACAGCATAGTTCTTATAGTTTCGGAAAAAAGTGGCTGTAACATACGGATGGACAGACAGACAGACATGACGAATCTATAAGGGTTCCGTTTTTGCCATTTGACAACGGAACCCTAAAAAAACCTAAAAATTATGAAGATTTGTTTTCGATACCGCCTCTTCTTTGTTCATCACCTTCTCACAAAACGACGTGGCAGATTCACACTTTTGCTCCGTACCATGGACAAAACCCCAGTCTCAAGCGAGAGACTTCCTACACCAATAACATAATAAGGCCAGGAGGTTGTGGCCTTGTGGTGCTGCTGGTGATTCAAGCCCCGTTCTGGATTGACTGTGACAAGAATTTTCGCGCGTCTTAGTTCCAGGGGTAATATTTTCCATCAATTGTTTCTTAAATGGTGAAGGATTCTTCAGGATATTCCAAATATTACATTTAGATTAGGTATCACGCACAAATGAATATTAAAAATAAAATGTTTATTGGTGTCTACATAATTATGTGTCATTGATGTTTATTAACTTCAATAAAATATACATATTTGAGACATCAGTAGTCATTATTTGATAAATAAATATACCTAGTTCATTGATATCACAGTCACTAAGTATTTTCAGAGTTTTATTCAACTATAAATTAATATCAATATTAATCAAGGATCGCAAGCAATATTTTAGAGTCTAACAGTAAATCTAATTTGCTTTTAAAAATACTACCGACATCTGGTAATTGTGTTCTATCTCGTTAGTATCCCTTGCCACGAACTATATATGTAATCCGATTTCATTGGTAGTTCTAACAAATTTGCGGTCCGTTGACTCTATGCTGCAAGCCCGGCAATGGGTTGCCATAGCGCTAACCGCCGATGGATTATCGCCCATCTCGCTCTCACGTACCCCGACCAAATTGGACGCAGGATGGTGATTAAAGAGGTCGTTTTCTGATTCTGTTACGATATGCGTGTCTTTATAAGTTGCTGGAGTACAGCTCAAACATATTTGTGTTAATGTGCTTATATAATGGAACCACGATCCGCTAAGAGTGGATCAAAACATTTGATAGACCCAAAACAGATTTGGGACAAAGTGTGATTTCCGTAAATTGAATGAAGAGTGGAGGCAGGTGTTTTATTCATGAGGGGTTGCGTCCGTGTGCCGCGTTACAGAAATCACTAATCTGATTCTGAAATCCTGTTTTGAATTATTCCACGTTTTAAGCAACGTCGAATTGTTTTTAGTATTTAAATAGCTTAAAATTGCAAATAGCGTCTGGGGTGATATTTTCACTTAATAAAATAAAATTGTAGTCGTTTTTAGACATAGTTTTTAAATATTTGTATCATGCCACTCAAGAATAAAGCTGGGCTATAATGTGTACATTTTAAAGTATTTACTGTGTATGTCATGTCATTATTTTCTAAATGTATTCATCATGATCACAGAGTCCCGGTTGCATCCAAGTCTTGTCTTTGAAGCCTGGGGCCCGCAGGTCCGCTCTCCTACTTTTTCTTTTACTATAGCTTATGTTGGCTTTTTAGAAGCGAATACCGCCTGACCCACAGCCCCGAAAGGAAACCCTTTGCGACATAGCCTCATCCGTAAATCAGCAGGTGTACCTGCTAGTGAGGTGAGTTGAGGCTAGGTGACGTTGACTTGGGCCCTGAAAATCTTGTTGGAGCCCCGACATATCTAGTACATCGGTTATTTTTCAAGATTATCTTATTTTTTCCCTTTTATACTTTCAAAATTCTAATTAACTAATACGAAATTGTGGGTTCTGACTGTTGTCTGTCTGGGAGTTGCGAAAATGACTTGGAGATAATATAACTAAGTACTCAATCACGCAGGTGGAAATTGAAGGATTATCTTAATGGTGCATGAAACTCCGGGATTAACATATTCGCACGAGCGAGTGAATATGCGGCCTGTTGTGAAGATAGGCATTTTGACTAAAACTTGTTCTAGTCGAATTGAGAGATTTATCCTTTAATTGAACATGTTTAATATACCTATCAATAATAAACCACTTGAGAATAAGCAATGGTATCAAAATTTACTTTAAAAAATGCAACTGAAAATAATTGTTTCTACAGATAATGTGAATAATGTTAGGAACTTTTTGTTTTTATATAATAACCGCGTCCATAAAATATATTTGTCCATTTTATTGATTTGGCCGGCTTTCATAGTTAAGTATAATTGTATGTTTATTTATATTAGTATATTGTTATAAATACATGTAATCAACACTGAAAATTTAAGTTATAGACCAACCGCGTACACCGTACGGAACCGCTGTACAGTGCGATGGGTGCGCGGTGAGACGGGGGGAGGTGGGAAAGTCAGTAGAGACGGATGTTTTCGTCAATTTTTTTCATGGATACTCACCGATATCGTGCTAACAGCATCCATTGACGGCACCGTTGTTTTTTGGCAATGGTGCTGGCCAGTGTAAAAACAATAGAGGCTTATGATGTCATTGCCGAAACCATTATTTAAGCACTACGTTTTGAGGGTTGCCTTAAAAGGAAAAGATGGAACCCTGATAGGTTCACTTCGTTGTCCGTCTGTCTGTCATGATTAAATGAAATATTTATGTATACTCATTTAAATAAATTCTTATCCAATTTAAAATATGATACTTGTAGGTGAACGACTGGTATGTAAAGCCAAAAATTATAAAATAGGGAATTTTAATAATAACAGAAATTCAAACTGTTAAATGATCGTAAGATCTGGCCGACAATATCGATCTCATCAACTCATACTTTTCCTGTCCCGTCCCCCACCATAGGGCGCTCCCTATGGTGGGGGACGGGACAGGAAAAGTAAAGTAGTACAGCGGTACCGGTCGGTGCATATTACTGTGTGGAATTTAATGAATACAAATTGTTGAAATAAATATATTCAGTGTGACAGTTCTATTTACGCACCGATCGACCAATAATAAATAAATGCGTGTTTTATGCTCCATCCATTTTACAGCACAACGAGCTTAGTATTTTACACTACTTTTATTTCCCACATCTATGAGAGAATTTTAAAATTGTATTTCATTGAGTCTCACATAGCAAGTACCTTTTTTTTTTCGTGCTAAGCTTAAGCGGTGAGCTCTGCTAGTCTTTTTTATTCTTATATGTTTGTCCACGTCGTACGAGAACGTACAGTTGGGTTATAAAAGTTGCACATTAATGTCCTACATTATTGAGATCGTAAAACCAAGGATATTCTCTACAGGTCATCAAATAATCTTTATGTCTTATTAGGAGAGACATCGTAAATGCGGTTTAGTTTAGGTGTTTAACTTATGCGTCTTGAGACAGTTTCAATTTTTGTATGGTACTACTCATAATTTATTCTGTAAGTTCGATATTTTTACACGAATGAGATTTTTCCTGTAATGAATATGTAGGATGGGCTGTGCCATATTGAAAATCTACTAATCAATTTTCATCTAAAAGTAAGACAGAGTGAATAGGGAACTCCATATACGAAACAGCCTTTGATTCACTAAATTACCCCTCTATATGGGAAACTTTACAACAACAAGGCATAGAGGCGGAATATATAACTGTGCTAGAAAATACATAAAAACGGGAGTGCAAAAATTAGGCTGGAATGTGAAGGTAAAAAGTTCCCTATAAAGAAAGGCGTTCGGCAGAGTGACCTGCTGTCGTCCAAAATATTCATACCTATTCAGGAAATTGTCTTCAGAAAACCTAATTGGACAGAAAATTTACTAAAAGTAAATGGGGAGTATTTAAGCCATCTCCGTTTCGCAGATGGCATAGTCTTCTTATCAGAAGACCTGAAAGAGTTAACAACAATGTTACATGAACTGCCAGAAGAGAGCATACAAGTAGGCCTTTCTATAAATTTAAATACAAAAATAATCACAAACAATGAGGTCAATAATTGTATAATGATAGAAGGTCAAAACGTATTTGTGAAAGGATATATCTATTTGGGTCAATCTGTTTCATTCGAAATTCAAACTGCAATTGCATGACAAAATTACTGGAGCTTTTTAATAGCTGCAAGAAGTTGCAGACCTGAGTGTTTGATATTAATTTTGACCGAATTTCCTATGCGTTCTTGAGATAATATAGTTGAGGCACACAATGAAGTGATCCTTTAAGTGTTACATTTTTTCCTTTTAGTTACGGAATCCTAATAGTAATCATATTCACATAGATAATTTTATGATTATTATCATGAGAATTACTTCATAGTAGCTTAAACTAAAATCACTTCGGTGCTTTGAACAAATTCGTATGAAAACGTATGTTCTCTCACCGACTCTGCATAGTACTCTCTGCTAATCGGAAACACTTTTTTCATACGTCATTTGCTTAGGACAGTTTTACCGTACGTCGACTATCGGGTGTGACTGTTACACACTTTAAACTGCCCGTTGATAAATGTGTCGTCGCCGATAGTTTTACTGGGTCACCCTGATGTAAACAGCGCTATTTAAATACACGTGCTAATATGCATCCGACACGTTTATCGTATCTAATATGAAAAAGCTCTAATAGTGATAGAAGATTTGACTACTCAGGTGTATTAAAAATTCAGATTAAATTTAAATTCAGATGTGTACTTTAGTAAGTTCAAGGTAAAAAAAAAATTAGAAACCCCCGACATGTTTAAGAACATAACTGACTAATTCACCTATAAAACAAAAAAGCAAAAATCTAAATCGGTTCTTCTGTTCGGGAGCTATGATGCCACAGAAAGTCACAGATACCTTTTTTTTTTTTTTTTTTTTATGGTGCGGAAATCCCTTCGGATACCCCCCCGCCGGCCAGCGGGGGCGGTTATGTCGGGCTTGCACCGACTAAAACCGCACGCCGTCTCGGGTCTTCAGACGCCGGGGTGTAAGGTTACCCATAGAGCATATCCCTCGCACCCCGGCTGACCCTGGGCCATCTCACCACTAACAGCATCGCTCATCCTGTCTCCTCTGAAAGCAGAGGAGTACGGAGAGCGATGTGTTCCCGCCACGTTGGGTATTGGCCGACGATCAATGCCAACCCTATGAAGGGGTGAAGGGGAAGCCATTGAACGCCGCCCAGGGTGTACCGGCCGCTCCGATTCCGTTCCCCCCGGACTGCAGCGGGATCGGAATCGGAGCGACACTCGAGGAGGTTACCCAACACACACCCCAAGTCACAGATACCTCAAACTTATAACACTCTGTCATTTTTGCGTTCGGTGTTAAAATAGTCTAACAAAAAGCTTGAAATCGAATCCGCTACAATTGTTACAGTTTCAGTTTGCATATTTATGTATGTATTCATGCTGTCAGTCTTTAGTTAGCGTATCTATGGACAGCTTCAGAAGCACTATGCACTGACTTAGTTCGTCAGATGACAGGGAAAGAAACCAATTACTTATATATGAATTAGTATTGTGCCAGCTACTAATAGAAGTTCAATTTGCCGCTCCCAAACAGTGTACCATTAACATCCATCATTTTGTATTCGTGATCGACTCTCGTCAATTCTGGCCATACTGTTATGGTCTACGTGACCAATTACCGGAAATTCAGTAGGACCTTTTTTGTTATTTAGAAAACGGTTACAAATAATTTAAACTTTGAATATGGTGAGTTGTTGATAAATAAATAAAACCATATATACGATGCATTTTTAACGGCGTTTTTTTTTTCAGAACTAAAAGTATATCGGTACGTTCATTATTAGATACGAGAACAAAACAATTGAATGAAACGCAATCTTGAATGGACACATTTTACAAAATCTAGTATGACGTTCGTGTGTTACGAAGAGAGGAGAGCGTATGTGTTCAAGCCATATACAAAGTTCCTTCCGAGACATCAAGTGCATAACATTTGCTAAGGACTGTCCCATTTTTGACTGAAGCGTATTATTGATTTCGAATATTATGGTCTTTAGTAATATTCGGCTAGTATTATTGTTGTTGTATGTGTGATGGTAAAATAAAAAACAACGGCTACCTTGCAATCCCTGACCACACGTAGGCACAAAATATTTTTTTCTATAAAAAAATAGCTGATAGATCAAATGGTTTTGGAGGACCTAGTAATCACTAAAATTAGTTTTTAATACTAGTGATGTCACAATTCCTTTCTTATAGTACTACTGTTTTAGTTTTGATGTGTACTATAAGCGCTTCTGCAGACAGCTGGCGCAATTTTCGTACGTGAAAAAAATTAATCTTCAGATTCCGTATCTGGATATATTTTATGTCCGTGAATTTACTGTTAAACTCCAATAAATCCAGTTGTTATTTCTTTTTAAATTAGACAGATAACCATAGCGCAGTAACTACTATAAAGCGTCATGCCTACGTGCCTGGCATTCTGTTTAAGTTATTAAAGGAGTAGAGTACCAGTTTAATATTCTTGTTATTTTTGCTTTGCTAGGTATAGTACACATGTGTATGACACACAGTTCAAAATGTATTGGATGCGAATTACTTTCTTCCGACGAACGTTAGTTCGAAAATTTTTATTTTGTAACATGGACTCTCGACGAACTATACTTAGGTTGGCTTTTTGTTTTTTTGCGAATAAATTGATGATTTAATTAACATAACATAACATAAACTCACGCCTATATCCCCGAAGGGGTAGGCAGAGGTGCTAGCACCCACATTTCGCCAGTTTATGTTTAGGTCCCAATGTAATAGGTGGCGAGCCTATTGCCATTAACCGGGCACTTATAAACCTGCGATAAATACACACATAACTTCGATAAGCATCGAAAAGACATTGGTGTGTGCCATGGTAAAACCTGGGATCGAACCCGAGACCTCGTCTCAGCAGTCCATTACCTATACCACTAGGCTACCGCGGTGGCCTGTGGCGCGGGTGGTTTGTTTAATTAAACAAACGGCTGAAATTCATCAAATTTCATCAGAAATGCCTAGATCTAGGTGTGCAATAGCAGCAATCGCTGTTGATTTGCTAGCATTCATTGTAGAGTTTGCATTGTCTGTCTCCAAAACTTATCATCAGACCTTGACGAAATTTAAATAGTGCCACTACCTGGGCTATTCTCTTTAAAAAAAAATTGCCAAATCGGTTCATGCGTTTTCGAGTAACCCGGCACCCGATACCGTGGCATTCGGGGCAACTCAGCACCGGGTATTATTTCCTTACAGCACCAATTATTCACAAAAAAAACAAAAAGCCAACCAGACAGCTCATGTAACGAATTGTTTTTTTCGAACTAATATTCGTCGACACAAAGTCTTTTGCATCTAAGACCTTTCTAACTAAATAAATAGTTGATGAACAAATAAATTCGAACTACGTGTCACCGTGACCAAATTGCTGTGAACCAAATTCGGAATCATGACCATAGTCACATAAGTCGCACATATTATGTAGACACATAAGCCTTTTTTTGTTTTTTTTAACGTGCGGAAATCCCTTCGGATACCCCCCCGCCGGCCAGCGGGGGTGGTTATGTCGTGTCTCGACTAAAACCGCACGGTGTCCTCCCCAAGTGTCCGTTGCCAGGCACCCCGGGTAAGCCCTCGAAAGGATAACCCCAGGGTTGCCGGACATAAGCCTAATCTAAAATATTCATTTTATTGATATTTGAATGACATGAATATTTTAAAGATCGGTACAAATCTGATAATATGGACCTAAGTTTCAACTGAAATAGGATTATGGGGTTGTTGATTTCACTTTTTAATTGGCGTTTCGTACGTGATGTACAGTATTATGCTGGAAAAGGTATTTATAACAAGACGGAATGGCTAATTAGTCTCATACATCATACATATATACATACAAATACTCATTCCTTGTTTCCTCCGGAGTAGGCAAAGATAACAGACTGTCATCTGCTTCTGTCCTTACATACTTCACGAGCTTCCTCTACTGTCATTAAACCTTCATACAAGCTCGCCGGTTTTGAGTTCTTTTGATCTGCCCTTTTTTCAATACCTCATTAATTCAATCAGTGTATGTTCTGCGAGGTCGACCCCGGCTTGCCTGTCCACTTCCCTTTCATAGTACGTATGTCATTTGCTCAATTCCTATTTGTAATAAGTGACCAAACCACTATAAAATACCCTTCTCAATTCTCGTTACAACATTCTTTTTAAGGCCATACCATTCTCGTATATCTGTATTCCTCTTCCTATCAGCCAACCCTGATCCACACATACTGCGCAATGACCACATCTCAACTGCATTCACTGTACTTACATGGTTTTTCTGCCATATCCAACTTTCACTTCCATACATTAATGTGGGAACTAGCACGCTACGCTTAACTTTTCTAGTCTTTATGAGTGGTCACTCATAAAGGAATGTAGTGCACTATTCACGCGATTTCCCGCAGTCACTCTACTTACAATATCTCCATCGTATCTTCCATCCCTCGTGAAGAGTTTGCTTTGTTAGTTGCAAAGTATACAAACTCTAACACTTGTTCTACACATTAAATTTCAATCATAAGATTACATACAGTCATTTCTTGGTTCCTCTCAAATATTATAACTTTTTTTCTTGCATTTACTTTCATACCTTTTATTTTAAAGGTCTCATTCATGTGGTTCACCATGTTCTGCAACTCCTTCACCGATGAAGTAAGTATAAATTGGTCATCAGCGTATGGGAGGCACTTAACATGCAGGCCTCCCTTCTTGTCCCATACTAGCTGTTACCAGCTATTTTGTACGCGTTAAGTTTGAAATATAACGAAGGTATGTTTATTTCTGCAGTCTCAATACCAACACTATTAAGTTAATTTATTTAACGGATCTGATGAGGTGATATAGTACACTCGTTTTACATTAAAAATTCACGCTATTCTATTATTTATACAATAGCGTGATGATATTCATTATGAAATGTTTATGCGTCTAACTTAACTAATCAATTATCTTACAACTATTTTAGACGTGGGTCACTCGTGGTGTTTCAAGATTATACATTTCACTGCTCATTACCTGTCAGGTATAGCGTGATGGAGGTGTGTGTTGGGTAACCTCCTCGAGTGTCGCTCCGATTCCGATCCCGCTGCAGTCCGGGGGGAACGGAATCGGAGCGGCCGGTACACCCTGGGCGGCGGTCAATGGCTTCCCCTTCACCCCTTCATCATAGGGTTGGCATTGATCGTCGGCCAATACCCAACGTGGCGGGAACACATCGCTTTCCGTACTACTCTGCTTTCAGAGGAGACAGGATGAGCGATGCTGTTAGTGGTGAGATGGCCCAGGGTCAGCCGGGGTGCGAGGGATATGCTCTATGGGTAACCTTACACCCCGGCGTCTGAAGACCCGAGACGGCGTGCGGTTTTAGTCGGTGCAAGCCCGACATAACCGCCCCCGCTGGCCGGCGGGGGGGTATCCGAAGGGATTTCCGCACGATAAAAAAAAAAAAAAAAAAAAGGTATAGCGTGATGAGTTATAGTCCGGATTTTGACCATATTTAATTTCCGCTGAACTACAAAATTTCGTAAAGACGTACCTTCTAATGATAAAGTTGTCATCAATAATAGTTTAGCCTGATTTTGCTCTCCAGAGCCATTGTATAATGACTTCAGCGGTTTATTTTACCCAATTTATTGAAATGGACGGCAAGGTTTCGGCTATCATAAAAACTAATCTTTCTTCTTTACTATTTTCCTCTCTATCCCTCAAAGGCTTGCTAGGAATAAAACTCTACACTAAGGGAAGCTGACCTTTGCAAATAAAATGCACTCGTGGATATTTCTCGACGCAGTTTTATTGTGTACAAAAAAGATTGAAAGCAAAATACACTCTACTTCTCTATATTGGTCACTAAACTTGGACAATATGTTACAGAAGATCGTGTCCGTCACCGCAATTTCGTTAAGGGATGCAGTAATAACAGTTCAAGTTAAAACTGTTAGCAGTTATATTGCAAGCTATTTTGTCATCATTAATCTAACACTATAATTATTATCGATAAGTGCTACAGGGTTCTGCTAACAATTACAAAAACTTTTCAGTAAAACAGCCCAAACCTTGATTGCTAAAAGGTAAATCAACAATCCATTTAAAATTAAATTTAGATCAACAACTCAAAACTAAATCGTCCAATTACTTCAGTACAGCCGAGATTACCTTCTTTTCGTGGTCTTAGGAGGGTAAAGCTGACGGGCCTAAAGAGAGATTTCCGTTTTAGAAAATACTCAACGTGACTGAAAGGGACTGTCCTGTTAGTAAACGTATATTTGACAACATTAGTTGTCCCTTAATCGGCCTTTCGCGTGACCAACTGTACAATTAAAAAATGGATAATCCCGTGACAAGCTGCTAAACTTATAATAACCGATTAGTTAATGTATAATATCAAGAATAAGTGTTAGCTCACCAATTTGTATTTTCATAAGGGCAGTTAGAAGCAGGGAAAGATGAACGTTAATGAATTGCAATAAACAATAATGGCAAATTGAAAATCTTACTCTTTTATGATACACTATCTATAGGTACATATAATAGGGTCGGGGTGCGAGGGATATGCTCTATGGGCAACCTTACACCCCGGCGTCTGCAGACCCGAGACGGCGTGCGGTTTTAGTCGGTTCAAGCCCGACATAACCGCCCCCGCTTTCCGGCGGGGGGGTATCCGAGGGGATTTCAGTACGAAAAAAAAAAAAAGGTACATATCATAGGATACACTTTTAGTTCTTATTGATACCAACCTACCTTTTAAAACCATGGTACATTACAAGACAACTAATTATTACCAATGTATTGATGGATATGAAATGCAATTATACCTTTTTTTTTTCTTTTTTTTTTCGTGCGGAAATCCCTTCGGATACCCCCCCGCCGGCCAGCGGTGGTGGTTATGTCGGGCTTGCACCGACTAAAACCGCACGCCGTCTCGGGTCTTCAGACGCCGGGGTGTAAGGTTACCCATAGAGCATATCCCTCGCACCCCGACTGACCCTGGGCCACCTCACGACTAACAGCATCGCTCATCCTGTCTCCTCTGAAAGCAGAGGAGTACGGAGAGCGATGTGTTCCCGCCACGTTGGGTATTGGCCGACGATCAATGCCAACCCTATGAAGGGGAAGCCATTGACCGCCGCCCAGGGTGTACCGGCCGCTCCGATTCCGTTCCCCCCGGACTGCAGCGGGATCGGAATCGGAGCGACACTCGAGGAGGTTACCCAATACACACCCCAAATGCAATTATACCTAAGTATGTATACGATATATATATATATATATATATATATATATATATGACATATAAGTATGTATATGAAAATGAATGTAGGTGTGTACGTATCTTATGTGCTGCCATACTACAATTATATACATGCAATGTAAGTTAGCCCTACATATTTTAACGTACCAAATATACAGACTGGTAAAATCTGAGGACCGTTCGACCTCCAGTGTTCTTTTAAATCGTGAAAAGCCTTCAAAATGTACCAAAAACGGGTTTTCATGAATATAACGAAAACTTAATAATGTGCCCGGTAGATGGCAATAGGCTCGCCCCCTATTACATTGGGACCTTAACATAACTGGCGAATCGTGGGTGCGTAATACACATCTCTGCCTACCCCTTCGGGGATACAGGAGTGAAGTTATGTTTTATGTTATGTTAAAACGAAAATTTGAAGTGCTTTATTTAACAAATATGTATTTTTGAAAAACAAATCGAAAAAGCTCCAGTTGATTTCAATCGGTTTGTAGATCTCCGGTAAATTGCTAAAATTTTGAAAGTCTAGTATAACTTACCATTTATATTAATATGAAGAGTTGAGTTGGACCTGTTGTAGCTTTTGTGTACCTTAAAGCTTCTTGTAAATCTAAAGGAAATAGATTCATTATTAGTAGGAGCCGCGGTAGCCTAGTGGTATGGGTAATGGACTGCTGAGACGAGGTCTCGGGTTCGATCCCAGGTTTTACCATGGCACACACCAATGACTTTTCGATGCTTTTCGAAGTTATGTGTGTATTTATCGCAGGTTTATAAGTGCCCGGTTAATGGCAATAGGCTCGCCACCTATTACATTGGGACCTAAACATAAACTGGCGAAATGTGGGTGCTAGCACCTCTGCCTACCCCTTCGGGGATATAGGCGTGAGTTTATGTTATGTTGTTAGATTCATAAGTTTCTTCGTAATGCAGGCAAAAGTAAAAAAATATTACTTTTGCACAATATCCAAAAATACATTATAAATAACCTACGATGATTTTTCAAAAGGTTTTTAATATTTGTATCAACCTGGAATACTGTCGCAAGTATTAAAGTAGTAAGATGAGTTTTGTAGTTATTTGGGGTCTCAGGAATAGGAATCCGGTCATATTTGCTGGTCCTTGGATTTTGCATACTCAAAAACCTGCAGAGCCTGCACTAATAACAACATAAATAATATTATAGTCATCGAGCCGTCTCTAAATTGAGGTGAAATTTAATTACTTAATATAACTTGACCTTTCTCAAGAGTTGGTAAAATATGAATCTGTTACTTTATTGGTGACTATGTAAATGTAAATAAGGATAATTATAAAACGTGTTTACTATCTACTTATCGTACTAGTGTTGCTAGCGGCTTCACCCGTATATAGTTCTGATCCTGTGGAAATATCGGGATATATCCACAGGATCATAAATAAATAGTATATATAATAATGGATAAAAAATAATATAATAATATAAATAATAATGGACGATAAAAGTATGTACTTGGAAGAACTAAAAATTTCACACATATCCCATTGAAAATTACTAGTGCTTTAGTGTTTCGTAATACGCCTGTTCATATCCCAATGGCACGAATCATCCGAGTGAAGTCTCGCTCAATAATTTGCTTTACTCTTATCTGTATGTATGTACATGTTAGTGACGACTGGCATAATCTCAAGAAAGGGTGCACCGATTTTCATGATCTTCTATTTTATTAGATTTGTCTCCGCCTATACTATGCTTTTTTGTGATTTTTTTGCGGAAATCACCACAGTTACCCCCCCCCCCCCCCCCGACAACCAGCAGGGGGATATGTCGGATTCAAACCGATCAAAACCTCACGCCGTCTCGGGTCTTTAATGCCGAAACTTTCACGGAAAGGAGACATTCACGAAATAAATTCTGCTAATAGGTTACCAACATAACTTTATTCTAAGGCGGGACGAAGTTAGCCGGGTCAGCTAGTATTAGTATAAACTTTTGACCGTAAACAGGGAGTGTACTTTTAAATTGCAAGTATTTTAATATTGTCTAATTTTGTTTTACTGCAATCAATACACCGAGCATATAAATATATTAACAAATGAATAAATATATTAGCAATAAATTATTACGAAGAAAATATACCTAGTATAGAACAGTGGAAGCAGGAACATTACAATTACATTCAATAACAAATTAAAAATTTCACTCTTTTATGAAATTCATTAATCAGCATTGTTCATTACATAACGTTTTATATACCTTCCTACAGAAACTATTAAATTATTCATTATCAACCCGAGGTTATAACATGTTCCACGTTCCGAAAGTCATCACATACGAAACACAGCCACAAAGGATTGTGAAAATAAATATAGGTACCCGCGAAAATATTAACGCTTTAGCTGTCGAAAGCAGCCGGTTGCACAATGCACGGGGACGATGAAAAGTACCGTAGTCGCATTGCAAATTAGCGCATTCGACCACTCAACCCGAAAGCTGGCTGTCCGTTCGCTTGCCACACCATTTGCTCTCCTACAGTTTCGCTGAACGCATACAGCTTAACTAAAATTCGTTCATTAATCAGCACGGCGCGGCGATTGTAAAATCAACCTCATTGGTTGTTAAGCCAACGCATTTTGTATTCTATTCGCTTTGAATCACAGCTGGTCTAATTTTATAGCACATTACTCTGGTTTTTGTAATCACTTAGCAATATGTATAAATCGTAAAAAAATGATGATTACTATTTTAAATTTTAATATCTAGTCTCAAGTGAATCTTTCTAGCGCGGATTAGCTTAATTAAAAATTTATCATAAGCTTTTAAATCTACATTTTGCAAAAAAGTATGTTACGTGACACGAATTTATTTGAATGACGGGTTTGTACCACATTATGTAAACTGGCACTAAAATTAACTTTATATATGATGAAATGTAGTAGAATATGTCAGAAAGATGCTTAGATACTAAGCATTCAAATATTTCCTCAAATACTCTGATCGATAAACCCCATGTCATAAAAAATATAATTGTAAGAAGCGATTTTTTTGTATCACTTTTGGGTTTAGGCGTAACAAACATGTGATCAAATATGGAGGTTTAAGGCCTATTCACACCTAAGCAGCATTCGCTAGAGTCTGCGGTAGAGAAGGCCAGAAAACCGATGGGGTATGCGGTAATTCTACTGTTTACTACCTATCTTTTAAGCGAAACGTACGCTACGTACGGTTGCCATCGGTATTAGTTTAACACAGTTGTCAACCACTTTAGCTCTAAAAAAAATACATAAAATAATAAACAAAAATTGAAAAATGTTACATTTTGTCCTCTGAAGGGTACGAAAATAATTATACATCAATTGTTTATTTATTCATTTCAATGTTAAGATCGTTTGCAAATTTGTTAGTATTCAGCGACTTCTAAGGGCAACTGTACCTCTACCCACAGCGAAAGCAAATACCGCATACATCTTCAGACATGAGCGGCCCTGGCTTTACCTCTATATTTGAATACTTTTTAGATTATTTTTTTATTAAATTCTTCACAAATACGAAACTCTTTGAAAAATGAATTTCAGCTCTTCATCTTATTATAAAAAATAAATATATCATTATTAAAATAAAATATTGAAGTACGAAACTAATACTAAAATCAGCACACAGATGGCGCTATGAGTAGAAAACTGTATGTGGCGTTAACATAGTATATATAGAGATTCAGATAATATATATATGTGTGTAACATATATAATCTCAATCTCGGAACCGGCTCAAACGATTCTCATCAAATTTAGTATGCAGGGGATTTTGGGGGTGATAAATCAATCTACCCATGACCAAGGTTATCGACATAGCTCAAAAAATTAGCAAGCTGAAGTGGCAGTGGGCCGGCCATATCTCGCGAAGAACCGACAACCGCTGGGGTAAACGTGTTCTTGAGTGGAGACCGCGACTCGGCAAACGTAGTGTAGGACGCCCTCCGGCCAGGTGGGCTGACGATCTGCGAAAGACTGCAGGCAGATGCTGGATGCGGCAAGCTGAAGACAGGGCGCTATGGCGCTCATTAGAGGAGACCTATGTCCAGCAGTGGACTAGAATAGGTTGATGATGAAATCGATCTAGCTAGGCTTCATTTTTGGAAAACATCGAAATAAAAAACCGATCAGCCAGGTATTATTAGTTAAAACGGAACTTATAGACTGCCAAAAAATCGCACGAAAGATACCATTTTTCGCAATTTATCAGAGCACTACTGAGCCGATTGAGAGTAACTCGAGGTTATTCGATTTGTGCTGACTATGGATGTTCCTCCATACATGACCACTTATTTGTCATGAAATCTAAAAATAAAACAGAAAAATCATTACCCAAAAAGTTTGGTTCATCAAATATAACGCAAATACGAATAATAATAAAACGCTAAACATATTAAAAATATTATGTTCAAATCGTTTTTGCAAGTATATTATAAAACAGGAATGAATTGTGTCTTAAAGAAATATAAAGGGTGGAATATAGAGTTGTGTGCCGTAATAACCGTGTTTGATTTATTGAAAGTTAAAAGCTGATACGAACAGTTTTCACAGTACATTTAAATAGCATGATATAACGATGGGCACTCAGCTTTGGGTTCCGTAGACTTCAACTTAATGCATTTGACATCTTTCACTGACAACGTTAATTTTAATTCACCTTAGCTAACAGCACTTCAGTAAATTACACATTAATTAGTTATAATTAAGTTATCGCTTTAACTTTTGTTTTTTTTTTGACATTTTACTATTTATCTTCTTTTATAGTATAAAACGAAGTCACTTCCAACTGCCTGTACGCTTAGGTACTATGTATTGGGGGGTGTGTGTTGGGTAACCTCCTCGAGTGTCGCTCCGATTCCGATCCCGCTGCAGTCCGGGGGGAACGGAATCGGAGCGGCCGGTACACCCTGGGCGGCGGTCAATGGCTTCCCCTTCACCCCTTCATAGGGTTGGCATTGATCGTCGGCCAATACCCAACGTGGCGTGAACACATCGCTCTCCGTACTCCTCTGCTTTCAGAGGAGACAGGATGAGCGATGCTGTTAGTGGTGAGATGGCCCAGGGTCAGCCGGGGTGCGAGGGATATGCTCTATGGGTAACCTTACACCCCGGCGTCTGAAGACCCGAGACGGCGTGCGGTTTTAGTCGGTGCAAACCCGACATAACCGCCCCCGCTGGCCGGCGGGGGGGTATCCGAAGGGATTTCCGCACGATAAAAAAAAAAAAAAAAGGTACTATATATTGGGAACTATATAACTATACGCCGTATTAAGGTGCGGTTTTCACTGTCATCATCTCAACATTGAGTCCCAATAGCATCTAAGACTTTCACCTTGGAACCCATGGTCCGCTTGCTTGCTTTTCCTCCTCCACTTCGCATGACCTTGGGCATACCTAGCAGTGAGAGCATTGGCACGCACGTCATCTCCTCGACGTCAAGCCAGCGCTTCCTGAATGTACCCCTCCTTCCGGGCCCGGCGGAGGCATCATGGCCGCAGAACGGCCTTCTGCATATCCAGGAACAGGCATTACAGGGGCGTAATTTTCGTTCTGTATTTCTTGCGGTTCTCACTATTATTTGGATAATTCCTTTCAGATGGTTTATATTTCAGATGGTTTATAGCTATAATAGATGCACATTGTATTTAAGAAAAAGGTCGAAGTCAAAAGTAAGAACTTAGAATGCTGGGCGCGTTCATTTCTGACGCTTTTTTTTTTGTTCTCTTTTTTTACGTTCTCACTAAACTTTTAGAGATATGCTATGCTATTATGTATAACATATTTTTGCTGTACGAAATCAGGATGGGTGATTCACATATAAATTATCTGTAATTTCTATATATTGGCTTGTATTTAAAGTTATAGCATTATCCTTATGTTATTTATATCAGTACGGACGATTTCCTCGAAATATTCGTAATTAACTCTGGTTCAACATCCCAATACTTCCCGGAACTGATACAATTTTTTTGATAATGATGGTAATTTCTGCCTAGATTATACTCACTGATAAATCCCATTAAATTCTTCAAAATAAAATTGTTGAACGAAAATTTAAGCATATAAAATATAAATCCACGATACAATGGCTGGATGTAAAATAGTATTGTGTCATAAAGACATGCCGCTTATGTCGAGCAGATGACATCTTCTTTTCTTTGAAAATCTACTGCTTGTTAAAGCAAATACATTTTCTTTGATATCTATAGTCGATGCAACACACAAATAAGAAACGACAAATAAAATACAATCACAGTAAGTGCACTTTTAAAGCTGCGCGGTCGGTTATTTCTGAAGATGTGTCCTTACAAATTTCGTGCTCTAAATGTTCCTAACATTTTCTGTTGAAATACACGTACCCTTTCTTCCAAGATTGCGGATGTCATATAGCGAATGTGGGTGTATCACTCATTCATACTTCTTCATCCATATGTTAGTAGTAAAGTTCCGCTTCTAAGACGACTCCGACAATTCATAAAAATCTTTATTCGTATATTATTATGGTACTGCTTAACTCTATTTGTCATAAAAATGTTTTATGGTGAAACATAGGGATTCAGACTAAGTAAATAATAATCCCTAATAAAATAAAGCAAGATTTATATTTAAGATTTTTTTTTTTATAGAATCACATGGCTATCTTATTTTATAGATGTCTGAAGTCTTGATGTGGCTGTAGCAGCAAAGTCAGATATAAAACCAAATATCTAATAGTAGTCCAAAAAATTGACGATTTTGTCTGCTAGTTTATTCGGAATAGATTTGATATTCGGATATATCGATATTGGTTGGTTATAAATGTCAGTTTTCCATCTCATGGTTCGACGGACGAAGCATATTTGATTTGTTTCCAATTTACACTGTGTGCGTACAACGTCGGGCCGTGCCACAAAAAATATTGGTCGTATCATCATGTACTGAGTGCATATGGAATAATGTCATTAAAAATACATTGTATTTATTACTAGCTGTGCCCCGCGGCTTTGCCCTTCGGATATTTCGCCCCAGTGGCACCCATTTATTGCATACATGCCCGTCATTTATTAGTTCTACAATAACATAACATAACTTCATGCCTGTATCCCCGTAGGGGTAGGCAGAGGTTTACTATACACCCACAATTCGCCAGTTATGTTTAGGTACCAATGTAATAGGGGGCGAGCCTATTGCCATCTACCGGGCACATTACTAAGCGAGCGATAGTTAACATTTTTTCATACACACATAATTACGAAAAGTCTCAGGTGTGTGCCCGGGGCGACTGGGGATCGAACTCGAGACCTCGTCTCGGCAGTCCGTTACGTACGCCACTGGGCTATCCCCGCTTAATAGTAGTTCCACAATAATAAATTGAAATTTATATAATTTGTTGACATTTATAATTAGTGCTTCGCTTTCCTGGGTAGTAGCGTGATGATATATAACTTATAACCTTACTCGATAAACGGGCTATATCCAAAACGAACTGCGCGTTCAACTAAACAAACAAACTCTTCAACTACCTAATATTATAGCAATAGATATGTACAGATTTATAAGTAACAATCAAAAGACTTACAAATATATCCTGTCTTTTTGCCAAGGAAATGTCTACTTCCTTTTACAAATTGCTTCTTCACGCGGGTAATTACTGATTATTTGTGTGTTTTAGTTTATACATACTATTACAAAATTGTAAATTAGTCTAGTATTAGTAATTAGTATGTCTGTACATTGCAGATATTTAAAAAAACATACTTGGGTCATGTTAAATGAATGATTTTGAACAAAAAAATATATATTTTTGAATTTTTTCGCGTTTGTTCGCGATGGATGCATAAACGACTGAATCGATTTTAATGCGTTTTAGTCAGGTTGTTACTCAGGCTTAAAATTTGCCGTATGTTTGATTACAATTGGTTGAGTGAAACTGGCGATATGACCAAGATACAATAACCAACCTCCATGCGGGCGGCAGCTAGTTTTAAGTGAGACCGATATTCTTAGCAATCCATGGATTCTCCGTGCGGGTGCCGGGTCCATCGCGTTGCTGAGTTGGGAACTCGGGACAGTGCCTGGGACTTGCGACCCAAGTGTAGGTTTAGAAGGGGCCCCTTTTGTTGATGTACATCAACACTCACCTTCACTACCCAAGTTCCCCTCCCTGCCTAACCAAATTTGATACGAACCTACTAGTGCCGCTTTAGACATTCGTCCTAGTAATGAGCTTATTGTAGCTCTCGATAGGCCTAGATCTTTAAGTAGGTTATAGAGAGATTTTGCTGGTATACCTCTCGCTCCCACTTCCACTGCATACAAATTAACCACGTAACCGTTTTTGATTAATTCGTTTGTGAGATCATAGTATTTATTTTTCTTTATTGTGTGGTCCTTCGGTATATTTGTTTCCCACGGTAAAGTAAGTTCCACAGGAACCACATGTTTTAACCTCTTAGAGTATAGGAATATGTCAAGTCTAGATGATGAAAACCCAACATCCTCCGGAATTTTATAGTGCTTTTCATACATGTCGATTAGGAGAGTCCAATCTGGGGCAGTATCTAAGATTGAATAAGGTTTGTTCCTGGATATTATGGATGAACCTTCAGACACAAAGTTGATATGACGTCTGTTAGTAGTCAATCCTTTTTTGGCTCTAGCTACTGCCAGACTAATTGCTTCACGTATGATGATAAGCACCTTATAGTGGCGGCGTGAGTAATGGCCTCTATCGAGAAGCACCCTACATCCTACTAATATGTGTCTAGCCGTCCCTATTGCCTCACCACAAGTATAACATTGTTTTTCTGTGGCCTTCCCCCACCTTACCAGATTACTCTGGTCTGGGAGGGTCATCTGAAAGGCGTTAAGATAAAATTTTAACAGGGCCGGCGACCAGTCATAGATCAAGGTGCGCCACTTTAAGGCCATCGGTATGCAGAACTCTCCCATTGTCAACCATTCATTTTGGATTTCCAAATTCATCGCGTGCACTCGATATTTATCATTTTCGTCTTGTTTTAGAAAGGACTTAAGTATATCCTGGTCCCTTTCTGGCTTCCGTACTCCCAACCCCACTCTTTTCGACTGGGCCCCTATCATAAATCGTTTATGGAATAGGAGTCTAGATTCAAGCTCGGACGCGTTATTATCTTTCGGGAGTGCCCTGATTGTGACATCTTGGGATTTACCTAAGATGTGGGCTTTGGTAACTCTAAGGTGTTTATAGAGCTCCGATGGTTTCTTATGTTTCATCCCAAAATTATTTTGATCCCTAAATAGAGCAGAGGAATCAGCAGAGTGCGCTAGTCCAAGCCACGATTTTAGCAATTTTATGACAGTTGCATCTATTTTCGCCAGTAAGGTTTTACCGAATTCATACACCAGAAAAGGCCAAGTCAGACGTGATGTTAAGTAGTTGTCATATATCCAAGCTTTTTTGATATTGTTTAGTGGTATCTGATCTATCTTATTTAGGTCATTTATAAACGTATCGACAACTTCATCTAAGGATGGTGTGCGTCCTTTATAGTCTATCTTTCTCCCAAGAAATTTAAATGGCACCGATTCAGCTACTATGGAAACTGGTTTACCCCCAATGAAGAGTCCCGGGTCGTAGGAGGTAAATTTGGTGTCCCGTCTACCCAGACACAGACAGTGACACTTACTGGGCTTCGTCCTCAGTCCATTTGTCCACGAACAGAACTCATCGACTTCCTTTAATAGTTCCTGACATTGTTTTGGATTAGGCGTCAGTATTGCGAGATCGTCAGCAAAAGCTAAGATGGACCCTGAGTATATGATATTTACTTTAAACCGATAACCCCATTTCTTTTCGTGTTACCAATTAACTTGGTAATTAAGATATTAATTACTATGTTAAATGCTATTGGTGACAAGCAGCATCCCTGAAACAGTCCCACATTATACCGTAATGGTCCTGTGTGTACTTCTTGGAAGCTTATAGCAAATTTTAGCTGCGAGTAATACGACTCGATTATCTCTATGACCACGGGTGGAAAGTTATACCATTGCAACGCGTATACCATAAGGTAATGTGGAATTGAGCCAAATGCATTTTCTAGGTCTATCCAACATACCGTTATCTGTCTTTCGTATTTTCTGGCATCTTTTAAGCTTTCCGCTAACAGACTTTTGTGTTCCAGACAACCAGAAATGCCGGGTAAAAACCCTTTCTGGTGGTTAGGTCCGAAATACCTATTGTTAATCATAAAATGACACATTTTTGTTTGTAGAATTGAGAAAAATATTTTTGAAATTGTGTTAGTTAGTGCTATCGGTCTAGTATCTTTAGGATGGGTCACTTCATGTTTTTTTGGAATGAGAACGAAAACCGCTTCGCCAAATGCGACTGGTAAATTCTTTTCTGACCAGATTTTACTGAATATATTTGTGAGATGTTTACGAACTGTTGGACATTTTTTATACACTATATATGGAACATTTATCTTTGTTTCATTTAAAATCAGTTAAAGTATAGTGTTAGTAACAAAAAACAATGTTATCCTATTGTTAGTAAATACACATAACAGAAAATAAGAAAAAAAAATCGCGCCACCAGGATTCTGTCTACGTTATAGTGTGCATTCGTACCCAGTGTCCCAGCATCAGACTGACCCACTTATCTGACAATGCGCTCAGGATACTGTGGGAGCTCTAACTAAAAACGGATTTTAATACAGTTTTTTTCCTATCAGAAAGGTCTTTGGTCACACTTAAAATCTACCGTAAAACGATAGCCGACCTCCGTGCGAGCGGAGCCACGGGCATTTGCTAGTAGGTTACGTTTATTATGTGCAAGGCTTCGTGCCTTGAGTTAAAAAAAAACTCATTTACACCGAAGCGAAGGCGGGTTGCTGGTATATAAAACGTGAATGGTAACTGCCTGCCATGTTTGTAATTTTTTCATAACGTTTCCAAGTTGTTCAAATCAACATCATTGAATATCTCTGAAAACAATATTTATAATTTGCGAATTTTATTGGTCGATGACACACGAGAGATTTAAAGGTTTCACTTTGCGATTTAGTGGAAGAGGCTCCTCTATCGATATTTGTTATGGCACTAGTAAATTAATACGATTTTACTCAGCAAAACTATAAAAGAGTATTTCAATCTCCCCGCCCCCCCCCCACTTAAACCTTAGCTATATTGGCATTTGAAATCGAGTACCAACACATTTTTAGTGCATATCCTCGATTTCATTTCCACAGAGAGATGGTTCACCTGATTCAATATTTACGGAGTAACCGTCACCGGCGGCATCGACTATTAATCCTGTATACATGTTGTATATAGGCGGGAAATGGGAGGGATCCTGACGAAATAGCCTCACGATCCGTTTTGGTCGTGAATGCAAATTAATCTCTCTAGCTTCGCCAATCGCCTGTAGTGTCTTCTGACTTTGAATACCAAGTACTAAATGGGAGTTAACACTACTACTAATTTAAACAGTACGGTTCAAGAATATTTATAAGTTGTTATGTAGATTCAAACGATTGAAGCGTTGCTTTGGTAGCTTAGTGGTTAAGAAGTCGGCCTTAAGATCGCGAGGTCCTGGGGTTTTTGCAACACCCCGCGCACTCCTTAACCCCTGCCGCTGCTGCCTGTGCGCGGGATATTACATAGACATGTCTAGGACGTGCGTCCATTCTATTTGTCCCGCGCCTTTGCACCACCAATTTAGCTTAGCTGGGGGGATTAAGGGAGATACTGGTCATTTTGGTTACATTGCAATTTTTTATATAAAAAAACGTGTTGAAGCTTCATATACTGGGTGTTAGGGAAATACTCCCGAAAACGACGAAAGCTATCGCTTTTCGAATCTGTATAATATATGTGTACATATATATTATATAATATATAACATTCTACGACATTCTACACAGCGCTTTCTAGACCCAAAGTAAGCATAGTTTAACTAGCTTGTGTTATGAGTTCCAGAATGCGGATAAACATACTTATATACTATTTTTTTATAAATACATACATATTATTCATAATAACACCCAGACCAATGCAAATAGACATATTCATGCATACAAATATTTACACTGAGCGAGAATCGAACCCGCGCCCCCAGTCGTAGCAGTCGAATGCACTACCGCTACGCCACAGAGGCCTTCAACATTGAATGTATTCTTCACTAATTGGGTAAGCCTTAGTAGACACATGACTGTAGACTAATAATGATAGTACTGAAGATAAAAAAAATGTAGATGTTTGTTACGCAATCACGCTCTAACGGCTGAACGGATATGGCAGAAATTTGTTCCAGGGATAGATTATAGTCTGGGATAACACATAGGCTACTCTTCATTTCTGCAATGGGTTCCCATGGGCAGCGGGAACGGTAACGCACACAGAATGCCACATGGGCGAAACCGCGGGTAATAGCTAGTAAAAAATAAACGATGAAAAAAACCGATCGAAAAAAAGTATAAAAAACTATCATTATAGTCTACAGTCATGTGTCTACTAAGGCTATCCCAATTAGTGAAGAATACATTCATCCTTTCGAGGGCTTACCCGGGGTGCCCGGCAACGGAGACTTGGGGAGGACACCGTGCGGTTTTAGTCGAGACACGTCATAACCACCCCCGCTGGCCGTCGGGGGGTATCCGAAGGGATTTCCACACGTAAAAAAATAAAAAAAATAGGCTATCCCAATTAGTGAAGAATACATTTTTGTATAAGTACACCATAATTTCATTGGAGGTACTGAAAAAAAGTACTTGGGTTATGCTTAATGAATTGTTCTGAACATAAAAATATTTGTCTAATGGAAATGAAATTCTTATCTATCTGTTCGTCTGTTTGTTTGCGATGGACGTAGAAACTACTGAACGGATTTTGATGTGGTGGTATTAGAAAGGTCTTGGTCAGACTAAAAATCTGCCGTATATTTTAATTGTAATTGGTGAAATACTGGAGATATGATCAAAAAACGATAGCCAATCTCCGCGCGGGCAGAACAGCGGAGAGCTAGTAACTTAATAAACGCAATTCATTTTAAAAGTCATTATCATCTTACATTGGGCCCTCAACATAACTGGCGAATCGTGGGTGTGTAATACACCTCTGCCTACCCCTTCGGGGATACAGGCGTGAAGTTATGTTATGTTTATGTTATGTTTTATCATCTTAGCGTTGTTCCCAGTGGCATCCAAGGCTTGCACCTATTAGTCCAGAGTACACCTTCTCCTTCTCCTCCTTTAGTATTGATTTATACGGCTTTTATGAGAGCGACTGCCGTCTGACCACTTAGCCCCGAGAGGAAAGCCTGCGCCAGAGCCATCAATCGACAAGTTACCGGCTTGCAGGTGAGTTTGGCATGGTTCCGAAGGTCTTGACGGGGCCTCATCCACGTACTGTATTTATTTGCAGATATACAATTATAAGCAAAGTAGTAAAATACTCGTTCTTGAGCAGACAAAAAAAGTTCTGTCAAAAACAGTGAATAAAAAAATATTTCACTAAACTAGCATTTGAAGATATAAAACCAACACAAAGTTGGTAGAAAACGAAGAATTCAGACCAACCGAGCAACTCTCATTATGCCGTTAGGTGAGCGGCGAACCCTAGCTGTGTGCGCGACATAACAAGTTTGTGAACTCAGAATAGATTTCTATGTTGATGTAAAACTATTATAAATTTTAGACTGTCTGTGAATTTTCTTACTTATTTAAATGAGAAACTCACTGCGCATATTCTACAATTTCGAGCAAAAATTTTGAAAGCTTCCTAAAATATCACCAACCCATTCTTACCCACTGTGCAACGTCAGTCAGTTCCTGGGTTGCATTAGCGCACCGGGTAAACTTTTATTAGCTATGCTGCTAGAGAATTCTCAGGAGCTGCAAGGAGTGAGGACGAAGTGCCCAGTTTACGGCAATAACTTGGTGACGTGTGTTAATACATCTGTGCTTTGGTGATATGGGTACAGGCGTGATGAAAACATATTTTCATTCATGTCAACATTAATTTTAATGTCATTTGTATTTTTAGTGGGTACCATGTATCAAAACTTGATACATGGTGAATATTCCACTCATACGCACAAAACGTTATGGTAATACATTCATCATGAGTACTTCTAAAGAGTGGAATAACGGAATGGAGTAACGGAATACCTGGGTCTGTGTTTCCGGAAAGCTATAACCTGGGAGTATTCAAGTCTAGAGTGAACAGGTTACTTCTAGGCAAGCGTGCTCCCCTTAGACCACATCATTACTTACCAAAAGGGTTCAGAACTCAACTCAACATTTTAGAACAGTAATGAAATAATAAACAAGTTGAATTCCTGAGACGAGCTCAGCCGAATACAAGGGATTTTCGATTTTGCGTTTTTTTTTTTGCGATTTTTTGCGATTTTTTTTTATCTTGCAATGGTTCACCCCAGCACCTATTACCAACAACAGCAACTCGATAGCTCATCTCCTTCATACCCAAAACCGTGACAGAAAATTGGCAACGACGACGTCAACGACAACTCCATAGCAATAGGGCTTTTCTAAAGAAAATCCCTAAAAATAATGTTAGTTTACCTATCAGTAATAAAGAAATGAGTAGGGAGATACTTTTTTATAACAGTCCTCGCAGTGCAAATTGAAGTAACACAAAATTAAAATATATTAAAAATACATGACAAAAAATGAAGCGCAAGCAGTTACTATAATATTTTTCACGTAGCATGGGTACGGTGACATTTGACTAATTCCATTTCATGCATGATTCATTTCGAAACAATTTACCTAACGCGGAATACAGGAAACAACACTTAATACGAAGCTAAAAAGAAAACTGTTTTATTTTGCATTTTTAACTTAAAACTATTTTTATTTCTTCGTAATTATTTAAACTTTAAATATAAACATTCCAAATACATAATTCTTGATGCGTGAATCGGAACAGGTTGCGTTAGAGATTGACATAGTAAAATCGTTATAATCGATAAATTGTCGAATAAAGTATCATAAATCGTTAGTTGTATTTTTAACTAAAATACGATTATAAAATATAATTATGTAATAATAAACTTTAAACAAAGCATTTTTGTCTTTGTGGAGCTTTATTATAATATAGCAACACTGCTTAAGCATGAGCTGGCAGCCATCTTGTTATATCAACTCAGTACGAGTGCGTCTGCCTTGTATGCGGTCTGTTTTCTTTGTTTTGAGCTTGCGTGGTGTTTTTGTTACTTGTTTTTGTTAGTGACTATCGTTGTGCTTTGTTATTTTCGTTACCGTTTTTTGTTATTGACTTTTGTTTTGTTGTTTTTTTTTGGCAAAATGCCAAAAAGAACGAAAAAGACTGTGCTTGGTAGTCAAGCCCGTGAATTTGTAGTTCGATTGCGGGATTACTTTGAGCGGGAACGTGAGAATGGCGGAACGCTATTGCCTGTGTCCAACGTTTTGGATCGAGTGGCAGATGCGTTAGACATTGGGCGGAACACGGTTTCTCGAATCACTCGAGAAAAATATGGTGCTCACGATACAGAAGAAAATAAGTTGTCCACCCCTAATAAAAAGCGAACCAAAAAGGCATCTGTAACAGATGTAGACAGTTTTGCGGCCGATGCTATACGGAGCCACATTTATAACTATTACCAGAATAAAGAATTACCGACGCTTCTAAAGCTGGTCAAGTCTTTAAAAGATGCTGATTTGTTTACTGGAAGTCCTACATCCTTGTGGCGCGTATTGAAGGACATTGGTTTCCAATTCAAAAAAGTAAACAAAAGAAAAATTGTCATGGAGAGGGGCGATATAGCACTTGCGCGGGTTACCTTTTTGAAAAAGGCTAAAGCGATTACCGATTGGAGCAATGTCGTCTTCCTGGATGAAACTTGGCTGAATGCCAATCATACGGTCGGTAAAATGTGGACTGACGATACACCTCATGCCTCGACCAAAGTGCCAGAAGGAAAAGGGGAGAGATTGATTATTTGTCACGCAGGCACATCGAAAGGATTTGTAGAAAATGGGCTACTTGCTTTTAAATCGAAAAAGACGGGAGAATATCACAAAGATATGAATGCGGAAGTATTCACGGAGTGGTTTCAAAATATGCTTAGCAATTTAGAAGAACCCAGCACAATTATTATGGACAATGCCCCATATCACTCCGTGCAATTGAACAAACCGCCGACTTCTTCCAATAAGAAGAGCGAGTTGATCGAGTGGCTCCAAGCCAATAATGTGGAAGCCGATGAGACGAAATTAAAGGTGGAGCTAGTGAAGCTCGTAAAAATGCACAAGCCCCAAACGACATACAAATTAGATATGATGGCAAACGAATATGGTCACGAAGTCCTGAGGCTTCGACCGTACCACTGTCAGTACAATGCCATTGAATTAATTTGGGCCCAAATCAAAGGTAACTTGTTTAACCATAGTCTATTTACATACTGACAAAAATATGATTATGTTTATTACTTGACAGAAACCGTGACAGAAAATTGGCAACGACGACGTCAACGACAACTCCATAGCAATAGGGCTTTTCTAAAGAAAATCCCTAAAAATAATGTTAGTTTACCTATCAGTAATAAAGAAATGAGTAGGGAGATACTTTTTTATAACAGTCCTCGCAGTGCAAATTGAAGTAACACAAAATTAAAATATATTAAAAATACATGACAAAAAATGAAGCGCAAGCAGTTACTATAATATTTTTCACGTAGCATGGGTACGGTGACATTTGACTAATTCCATTTCATGCATGATTCATTTCGAAACAATTTACCTAACGCGGAATACAGGAAACAACACTTAATACGAAGCTAAAAAGAAAACTGTTTTATTTTGCATTTTTAACTTAAAACTATTTTTATTTCTTCGTAATTATTTAAACTTTAAATATAAACATTCCAAATACATAATTCTTGATGCGTGAATCGGAACAGGTTGCGTTAGAGATTGACATAGTAAAATCGTTATAATCGATAAATTGTCGAATAAAGTATCATAAATCGTTAGTTGTATTTTTAACTAAAATACGATTATAAAATATAATTATGTAATAATAAACTTTAAACAAAGCATTTTTGTCTTTGTGGAGCTTTATTATAATATAGCAACACTGCTTAAGCATGAGCTGGCAGCCATCTTGTTATATCAACTCAGTACGAGTGCGTCTGCCTTGTATGCGGTCTGTTTTCTTTGTTTTGAGCTTGCGTGGTGTTTTTGTTACTTGTTTTTGTTATTGACTATCGTTGTGCTTTGTTATTTTCGTTACCGTTTTTTGTTATTGACTTTTGTTTTGTTGTTTTTTTTTGGCAAAATACCAAAAAGAACGAAAAAGACTGTGCTTGGTAGTCAAGCCCGTGAATTTGTAGTTCGATTGCGGGATTACTTTGAGCGGGAACGTGAGAATGGCGGAACGCTATTGCCTATGTCCAACGTTTTGGATCGAGTGGCAGATGCGTTAGACATTGGGCGGAACACGGTTTCTCGAATCACTCGAGAAAAATATGGTGCTCACGATACAGAAGAAAATAAGTTGTCCACCCCTAATAAAAAGCGAACCAAAAAGGCATCTGTAACAGATGTAGACAGTTTTGCGGCCGATGCTATACGGAGCCACATTTATAACTATTACCAGAATAAAGAATTACCGACGCTTCTAAAGCTGGTCAAGTCTTTAAAAGATGCTGATTTGTTTACTGGAAGTCCTACATCCTTGTGGCGCGTATTGAAGGACATTGGTTTCCAATTCAAAAAAGTAAACAAAAGAAAAATTGTCATGGAGAGGGGCGATATAGCACTTGCGCGGGTTACCTTTTTGAAAAAGGCTAAAGCGATTACCGATTGGAGCAATGTCGTCTTCCTGGATGAAACTTGGCTGAATGCCAATCATACGGTCGGTAAAATGTGGACTGACGATACACCTCATGCCTCGACCAAAGTGCCAGAAGGAAAAGGGGAGAGATTGATTATTTGTCACGCAGGCACATCGAAAGGATTTGTAGAAAATGGGCTACTTGCTTTTAAATCGAAAAAGACGGGAGAATATCACGAAGATATGAATGCGGAAGTATTCACGGAGTGGTTTCAAAATATGCTTAGCAATTTAGAAGAACCCAGCACAATTATTATGGACAATGCCCCATATCACTCCGTGCAATTGAACAAACCGCCGACTTCTTCCAATAAGAAGAGCGAGTTGATCGAGTGGCTCCAAGCCAATAATGTGGAAGCCGATGAGACGAAATTAAAGGTGGAGCTAGTGAAGCTCGTAAAAATGCACAAGCCCCAAACGACATACAAATTAGATATGATGGCAAACGAATATGGTCACGAAGTCCTGAGGCTTCCACCGTACCACTGTCAGTACAATGCCATTGAATTAATTTGGGCCCAAATCAAAGGTAACTTGTTTAACCATAGTCTATTTACATACTGACAAAAATATGATTATGTTTATTACTTGAATTCTATGACTAAATTTGTTTTTTATCTTGTTTCAGGATACGCTGCACGAAAAAATACAGCTCCGCCTTTTACAGCCACAAAAATGATGGGGTTATTGAAAGAGGGATGCAAAAATGTCACTGGCGATGACTGGAAGAAAGTTATGGAGAAAACCAAAAATCTAATCTTACATGACTGGGAGCGAGACATTAGAATAGACTGCATAATTGATTCCCAAATAATTATTCACGTCGACGAGTCAGATGACGATGATGATGATGATGATGATGATGAAGATGATGAACATGTTTGATTTTTAATAAATAATTAAACAGGTTATCAATTTTGTTTTACTTTTTTTCTTCAAAATTATTAGTTAATAGAATCGATTTCTTCTTCATTAATAAATGATCTCGATAAGATATATAATCGATTTTATTTCATGCGATTTTATCTTGACTACATCTCTAGTAACTTCCAATCCCAAACGTCACCGTACCCATGCTACGTGAAAAATATTGTAAACCCGTATTTCACAGACATGGCACTAAGGCACATCTATCTACTTTAACCATAGCTGTTGCCATCCTCCCAAAATCCAGAATATTATTTTTTATTGTGGGGTTTATATGTGGCCTTAAAAATATTCACGTGATTTAGATTCACTGTTGGAAATAGCCGAACACGTACTATTTGCAAAAACTTGAAAATATTACTTCAATAATAGTCTTCGTGAAATAAAAAATCCTTCACCAGCCACTTGTAATGTGTCATGTTAATCCACGTTATTTAATACTTTTGGAGAAATCTCCTGAAAAATAAGTATAAGAAAAATCTGTCTATCTTATCAGTAGGTAATAAGTAAAAAGGCAGTTTTTTCTTACACTTAGACACTCATAGGTTATTGGCTGAAAACAAAATCAACTGTCACACTGTACAATTTAATTGTGATAAAATTAAGTTTTATTGTGATTACTTTTGCTTTAATGTTACTTAATATTTTTTTTTTTTATATATATTTAGTCCGTCCAATTGCCTGCACCCCGCCTGATGGTAAGCTGAGGTAAAGTCCAAAAAGTAGTGGCCACCATTTCTAGAGATTGCCCCTAGAATGGTGGCCCCTACCTAGACGGCCTCAACAGATGTTTTTTCACGCCCCGCTTAAAGAGCCCAGGATTGTAGGTAGAAGAGAACACGTGAGTGGGTAAAGCGTTCCAGTGCTTTATGGTCCGACAAAAAAAGGAGTCACCAAACCGCTTGGTTCGCGATGGTATCGATTGCACTGTATAAGGATGACACCTAAGTCCTGCACGTGTTGTTCGGGACAAGAAGGGAGAAGGAGGAATCAATTGGAATAACTCATCAGAACATTCACCATGGTATATGCGATAGAATACTGCCAAGGAGGCTATATCTCTACGCAGCTGCAGAGATTCTAGAGAACTGGTAAATACACTAGTAGATTAGTATCCGTACTAACGTAACTTCTTAGTCAACAGAGAGTCCACTTATTTTTCCATATCTTAGCAAGCAATCGAGACCGTCCCGCGTGGCGAATATGTTTACTATGTCAAGATTCATCGCGATAATTTATGCAGTTCATTGATTCACTACCCATATTGTTTGCATCAAAATTGCTTTAGCTTTTCTGTTGGAACCTTTAAGTATATCTATCTATATAAATAGAAGCAGAAATTAATTGACTGATAATCAACGCACAGCAGAAACCACTGGACCTAGAATCATGAAATTTTGCATAAATATTCCTTAAGTGACGTAGGTGTGCATTAAAAAAGGATTTTTGAATATTTCACCCCTAAGGGAGTGAAATGGCGTTGCAAAGGTTGTATGGAATAATGTGTTTTATTGATCTGATCAACTTCAAACTTGGTATGTATATTCTTTAAAAGATTTATTTTAACACGTGTTTCAAGGTTTTATAATATTCAACCCATAGAATGATAAAAGGGGGTTGCAAAATATATAGTGCATTATTCATATTTCAATCAATATGTCACTTTTTTTTAGTTTGACAGGTTATATAATGATTGTATTTATTTAATAACCTTTTATTCATGTAGCTTCAAATGTTCCGATATTTTTCATTAAATTTTGCAAATTGAATTTGATCTTCTTCCGACTGAGCTGAAATTTTGTATACATATGTAACACGCGTGACAATTCAATATCATGATGACATGGTCCTGATCTAATGATGGAGCTGGAAGGTGGCCATGGGAACTTCGCAATGAAACGACACAACCTCATCAAGCTGCGTGGTTGAGTTTGAATTTTTAGTTCTTTTTATTAACAAGAACATAATAAAAACTTTTTTAAAAAGGTTTTTTAAGATATTCTTGTTTTATTAATAATATATATTTGTGTTCTTTCTTCGCACTTTAATAGCTTGATCGTTATTTTGGTAGGTTTTAAACGAACGCGTGGAGGATCAAGTTGAAATTAATATTAAGTCTGCAAACCCCTTGAAGTTGAAAAAATCAAACTACTATGTCAATGCCATTAAAAAGTTACAGTAATTTATGCAGCATATTTAGACACCTGCAAGATAATCATAATAAATTGGGTATTAAGTATTACCCTAGCTACTATTTTCTAATCGTCTACATCTGGCGGGGGTACACCCCATTATTACGTGAAATTGAAAATCACACTTTTATAATTTCACGCAAAAACGGCTGAATGGATCTCAATAAAATTTGGCAAAAGGATAGATCATGGTCTGGAATAACACATAAGCTACTTTTTATCTCGGGAATAGGTTCCCATGGGAAGCGAGAAAGGGAACAGAATTCCACGAGGGCGGAGCCGCGGGCTTCTGCTTGTTGTTAATATAAACATCTTGAGGAATTGAACCTTATGAAAGAAATAAAACAATTCGATGCATGTCTACTTGCTTGTAGGAATAGCAGCCACTATGGTGTGACGATACTTGCATTTAATTTCTCATAGATAGTTTATATAAGGTGACTTACTGTACAAACGCAATTCCGTTGTTTCGTCTTGTTTATTTATAAGGTGTATCATAAAAATAATAGTGCAAGCTTTTATTACTTTTGTTCTTCTTGCTGTCGGAAACGTGTTTGAGTTTAGATCCAACGCTCAGCTAATGCTCGTAATTGCATCGCATGCAATATTGTACATTTGTTCGTTTTGGCCTTATTGAAGTCAGTTCATGTCTAAAGCCCATACGATGCTACCACGTACTCGTTACCAAACCAAAACCATAAACCATAATCATTAAAAACCGTGAATTCAATCATTCGTTTTTCGTTCATCGTTAATCATTTAAAATTAACACACCAAATATGGTGCAATAATATACTTGCTAAAAGATAATGCAACATCATAATTGCTACCAAAGCGATTCAAATGCGAAACTCCTGACAGTTGTGTTGCCAAACAACTTACGTGTATGAATGGGGAAGGTTATCTAGGAGATTTGTTAGCGAAACGACTCGTCCGTCGCGCCGATGTTTCGCCTTTTCAGCTAAAGTGACGAAACATGTCTCGCGGCATACCAGCTACTGTTTACATTACACTCACGTACCGTCACCGCAGCCGACGTCGACGATATTCCAAAATAATGCGTCATACCCAGAATAAATTTATTGAGAAGCAAAACCAATAGTTGCATTGTCAACGAAAGCTAAAATGTTACTTTATTCGCTTTAAACTTATTTTCAAGTAGTACCTTAATATGTTTTTTAAGTTTATCTTTCTAAAATATACCATTATTAGTAAACCTATATTTGTAAGAAATGTCCGCATTTAATTAAATGCTTGCGTGTTATAACACGGTGGAGGTAATCATTACTAAATGCGAGCGATACTGTTTGCATTATTAGGTTCATCGACGACGCTCGCTTGTATAATGCAGGGTAAGGCAGCGAGTCTAAAGAGAAGATTATTTCACAACAATTTTCCACCTAGACTACGCAGTACTTTTAAACTGACTTTCCTTTAAACATATTTTAATAAAAGGTAATTTATTCAATAAAATCTCTTTGTCGGAATGCCATCGTAACGAACGGAAAATGGAATATTGATGCTATCAGAATTGATTTTAATTTCCCCTTTTTTAATATACAATGCGGTTTCATTTCTTAAAATGTAAATTAGGATAATATTATTATTTACTGACGATGCCTTTAATAATTTTTAAAAACAAATATAGTAATTTAGTTGAGATATAAACGTGTATAGGTGAGATTCTGCAGTTAGTAGTTTGAATATGCAATTTCACTAGCAGAGTCCGTTTTATTTGCATTTCAATCTAGATTTTGAAGTATTTTTGGAGCGTATTCAATACTTCATTTAAAGACACTGTGAAAGATTTATATTAGTGAACGGGTTTTTTCGTTTCAAATGGGTGAAGGTATTAAAAAAAAGAACAATGAATTGCGATGTGATTTTGTAGAATTAAATACAGTTTCGCGTACATACTTACTCTTTGTTTACAAGTAGCACAAGTTTCATTCCAACAGTTCAGCATTTGTAGATTAAGAAAAGTTGGTCCTTGTCACTTAGAAGAAAGTGTAGGTACGCCTTGAAAGTTTGATTCAAATTACAATGAACGCAAAACGGTATAATATACGAGATTCAAGTTTTGCGCACAATGCGTAACATGAGTCTTTGAAGATGAATCATTTAGAAGATACAATGTGAAACAAAGGTACAGTCAACGACAGAAGTCGCTTAACAAATTCTAATCTATTGATCACCTTAGCTCTCAACACTTAACCCTTTCATAGAACAATAAATAAAACATGAATAATATTAACTTTGTCATCTGGGGATTACGAAACTACTTAAACATTAACATTAACATATTGATTTATTCTTTTGTATTCCTATTTGAAAAAGGTTTGTAAATATTTTAGTGTTAACTAACTTGTGTCGTTGACTGTACTCAATAATCCTTTTCTACTACATATAATGACGGGAAACATAATTAAAATAATATATTTTTCATACAATTCTAAGGCTATCTCGGCCTCATTTTTTTCATCAGACAGAGAGTGATTTATTTTACCATACAAACTACACACCTTAATATATTTTGTTACCAATAAATTACTTCAAAATATTTGAAATCAATATTTAGCCAGATTAAGTCAATTTGACTAAAAACAATTTGATATAAGAACAAAATGCCGAAGTGGAGGACGATCCACACCTTAGTAATCCCCAGATAATGACGTCACGTATTATTAAGGACACATGCTGTATCCAGAAAACAGTAAAATAAATTGCATGGATTACCTACTCGCCCGGCTGCTAATAAAAGTTTTAATGTCATAAAGCTTTTTTGTTATCATAGTTAAGTACCCAATTGAGTAAATTAGGCACTGTGTTGGTGAATCAGAGTATTCTTTTTTGTAGGTTTCACAAAGGTATATTTTTTATTTATGGCAACATGCTGTAACTCTCCATCGAGCGTATCATTAAGTATATTGGCAGAAGCTACATGGTGCCTGCAATATCATAACACCTTCAAATTCCTGGCAGGCCAGAAACGGTAGGGATTTCCGCACGAAAAAAAAAATAGAAAGGTACGAACGTATAGGTATCTATTGTGATTCTAAATGCAGGTAAAACCAGAGCTATAAAACCATAACCACAATGACTTTTATGTATACTAGACAAGCAGTTCAGAACAAAGAGTGTGTTACACTTTGTGTACCGGTATTTGTGTTGTGGTGTGTGTGTTACCGGTGTGAGGCAGGAATGGGGTAGGAGTACGTGGCGTCTCACCATAGATTATACACTACTTTATAGATGACAGATGATGATCTCATATAAATTAAATTTAATATACTCTGTGACAGCAAGAAAAAGTGGTGCCAAAGTCATTTCCATTATTAGCATCCATAAATCTTTATCATTTTTTTTCTTTCCAAGCAACTGGTCTAGTGTATATAGAACTTATTGTGTGTGGCATTGAAAAAAAACACTTCATGATCAGAAATGTTCTGGAATATTTATTGTAATATGTAGTATCCACGTCTCGGTTTCGTCCAGGAATAAAATCGTGATAAAATCCAATAGCTTGATTACAGTGTCAACTAAAATTATGCTAAAAATAAATAAAAACATCCTTGAAGCCATTTGTATATCGTGTCAAAATTTGAGCTCAATCGATACAGCACTTTTTGAGTTCTTTAAGTGCATACAAACTAACTTAACATTTTTATATTCTACACTCATATTATTTTTTACACAATAAACTCCCAGCGAGATACGTTTGTTTTTACACAATATTAGTAATTTAATATTACTTCTAATGTTTTTTCGATCTTCGGACACCAACAAATGTGTCAGCTCATGTAATTGCGCTTGCTTATATTGACATTGCCCCCTACGATGGCGATGTAGGATTTCGGTCTTAGCAATAATTAAATGTAAATTTGTATAAAAAATTAAATATAAATTCTGAAAAACAAATTCATACTACTTAAAATAAATATTCACCTTAGTCTCAAGAACTCAAGTGACGAATCAACCTTAAATACGAAGACGGAAATCGATTCTGTCTAATAGAAAACCAAACTTTGCGCGTAAGCCTAGATTAGCGGCGGCTTTGTCCCGTGGAGCAAGATAATGTAGCTAAAGACTTCACTTCCGAAGCAGTTCGTTCACTTCAGTAAGATGATCGACTACAAAGTGAAAAGTTTGTCACTGCCTTTCTGTAAGGTGTTTATGTTTTGATGTGTTAGTTTATCTCATGATAGACGTGAGCTATATTTTACACTGACAGAAAAAATATCATTTCTAAACGTATCTATTTTTGTTTTCAAAATATTTAGTCATTTTTAAATATATTGCAATACTTTAAAATGATATGTAATATGCATCGCTTAATCTAAAATAACATAGTAGCTTTTCTTTCAGTTTGATTGTAGCCATAATAGCTGAATCTAGTCTAGACAGTCTCAACTAATATACTTGAGGCATAATTAAAATCAATTAAAAAGAAATAAAATATCGGTTGGATACACTTACCGTTTCCACTCTGTACACAGATGAAGAGTTTGCTTGGTTGAACGTGGTAATCTCAGGAACCACGGGTTTGAATTACAAAACTATTTGTGTTGAATAGTCCATCTGTCAAGGAAGGTTATATTATGTATATATAGGTACGACACGCTACTACCCAGGAAAGTGGAGCAGTTATCATAAATGTCAATAAATCGGATATATTTTCATACATAATTGTAAAACTAATAAATTCATCAACACGACCAAGTAATTGGGCACTCGCTTTCCCAATATCATGAGTTTATGGAATCGACTCTCCAGGGCCACCGAAAGTTAAATTTTCAGAAATTAAATTATAAGAACAGTAGTTTATCATCCTTGGTTTTGTAGGCGTTGACTGCTAGTGCAGTAGTAAGCCAGTCCCGATGAAACTAACAAACTACGCTACTGTGTGAAACTGCTTTATTTTAAATGATTAAATTACCAGCATAAATGTAGTGTATGTTCGTTCATTTATACGTTATCTTTGGAAAGTTCTTATTATTGTAAATCACGATAGCTTAAAATGGTTAAGGAGTCGACCTTCCGATCGAGTGGTCTGGGTTCGACTCCTGCCTATTACACTACCGATGTGAATCCACTTCTAACACAAGCTAATTAGCTTAGCTGTAGGGATTACATTACATTAGGATACTACACAATATGGTTACTATTACTACTACTACTATACTCTTAAAAAAATTGCCTGTATGCCATATTAAATTAAGTGGGTGTTATAATGTTAATATGCATCACATAAACATGTGATGCATATTAATATGTGTGTGTGTGTGTAATTGTAATATGAGTTTCGTTTATTTTAGAAAGTCCTCTAAGTATTTTCTATGTCATTGAAAATCTAACAGTTATACTGCTGCCTCATAAACTAAAATTACTTTGATGGGGTCAGGTAACAAACACTATATAATCATATCATTTCCAAAGCATGTTTCTAGGTTAAGTTCCGGTTTAATTCAATGCGGTAAGGTTTGTCAAATAATAACAGTAATGTACGTAATTCAACGAATGAACTATTCTTTCTTTCATTCGTTTGACTCTAACCATAATAGCTGAATCTAGTCTAGTCAGTCACAAAAAGAAAAATAATTCTTAAAATAATACTTAAACTTTTAATACAATAAACTTGCTTTGCAATTTAACAACATTGTCCGAGAACAATTCAAAGAGCACACACATACACACCCTCATATATGAACACTGAAACAACAGAGTGTCTTTATAATGATGAATTTGTTTATATATATATTTATATATCATTCTTGCCAAGGAAGATCAGAGTTTCCTACTAAGGAGGCTCCAATCACAAATCAAATGTAATTATCATATTGTTACTGAATAAAAAGATGTTGAATTTGAATTTGGAGTTTGAATTAAAAATCTGATTTTTAACAAGAAAATCGTGGCAATAAAAAAACAACACAATCGTTTGTAAAAAGATGAAAATTAACTCTCTGTTACGACATTTCGTTTTCAGAACTGTGCTTGAGAATGTTAATTTTACGTCTGCTGTCAACTGCGAGTTAAGCTGAAAGCGCAGTAAATGTTAACATTTGGCCTTGTCTCATGTCACAGAATATATAATAGTACTGAGACGTCCTGTCTACTACCAGTCAAATTTAGTTCGTCTGGTTGCACATAGTTTATTAGTTTTATGATTTTGTGTAACATTATTTAATTTAAGCGGCGATAGCCCGGTGGCGTACGTAACGGACTGCTGAGACGAGGTCTCGAGTTCGATCCTCAGTCGCCCCGGGCACACACCTCTGACTTTTCGTAGTTATGTGTGTATTAATAAATGTTAATTATCGCTGGCTTAACATTGTGCCCGGTAGATGGTAATAGACTCGCCCCCTATTACATTGGGACCTTAACATAACTGGCGAATCGTGGGTGTGAGGGGATACAGGCGTGAAGTTATGTTATGTTATTATTTAATTTATATGTTTGAATCAGTCGCTTATATCTAAATAATTGAAATACAAAAATGATTCAGACAAAATAATTCGATTTATTTCAATCTACGTGATTAGAGATAGTTTTTCAGTGCAGGTTTTTTTTTTAAGATAGTATCTAACTACAACTTACGCGTCATTGTTACTGACGTTCACTTGAGCAGTTTATTACACGAGTATTTTTCTGAGTTTCTATCTCTCGAGATACATTCTTACGCCAAGTTTAGGAGATAGAGTATATTAAATTATCCCACAATATTGACTGCCACTGTCACGAATGTCCCGACTTTCATATTTATATTTAGAGTACCTATGTTATGTGGAAATAATTATTGCAAAACGGTGAGAAATAAATTATTATTAGTGTGTAAGGTCTAATAGTGGCAGTTAAATATCCTGTGATGATAATGTATAAGGATATTTTGTATTTCACTTCTAGTTTTTTGCCATCTCATTCTGAAACTAACAAATGCTAAAAAAATGTCAAAAATATAATGAAGAACAATGACATCAATCGCCGACAAGAACAAATTTTTGTTGGTGGACAAGTTAGTGATTGATTTTCAAGGTAAGCTGATTAAAAACTTGAAAGTGTGTGTGTATGATGGCACTGATCATACAACATAAAAAAAAATCTTTTTGGGATTGCACGATGACAAAAAGGTAATCTCAGTCACCAACACTATTTGATATTTAGAAAAATACCAATTCGTCAATATTCCAGCGGAATAGTAACGTAGATGACGTAGACGTAATAGGTGCTAGAAGGACGATGAACAAGATGGACGTACGAGCGTTCGTGAATACACATATCTGCAGGAGATCGGATGCCACTGTAGGGTGTTTTGAATTCATTTCCGGCCATTTGAGGAAACGGAAATAGAACGGGATATAGCCGGAAGCGTCTTTCAGTGTAGATGTATTGTGATCACTTGGTGATAGATTGCTGTAATGATAATATAGTTGAAGAATGGGTTGGTCCAATGTAATAGGGTACCTACTTCTTTATATGTAGGAAACTATTGGTCTTTTAAACTGTCAACCTAATGAATGCATCCTAACCACATATGTATCCTAATTAAATTGAAGTGTTTAAATGAGCTTGCTAGATGATGAATACCGTCTTATACCCCCCGCCGACCAGCAGGGGTGGTTATGTCGGACTTGAACCGACTAAATACCACCGTTTCGGGTCTTCAGTGTAAGGTTGCCCATAAAGCATTTTCCTCGCAATTGAGAGGTCTAGCTTAATTGAGGTCAACCTCAAATAATATAAATAAATAAAATTGTGCTATTGTGTGAAAAAAAAAAGAAAATATTTATTGCTAAAGGTATCAATTTTATTATGGCAGTATAATGGGTACGGAACCCTCGGCGCACAAGTCTTATACTCGCACTTGACCGGTTCTTAAAGATCCATCGATTCTCCACAATTTATATTTGAAACTATTTGAGTTATCAGCTGGGAGTTAAACCCTTTTCTTTAAATGAGTTATAAATCGTAAACAACAAAAAAAAGGGAAACAAAAATGCGGAATTTTATTTTCAACAACAATGTTCTTTACGATTTTTTGAAGTTCCATCGGAATCTATCGGCACTTAGTGATTTTATACTCAGTAAGTGATTTTAAACCTTATACAAAAAAATGGATCGGTGATTTAAAACGCCTATATTTATTGGCTTATCAGATCAAGTACTGTTTATCTATTCTGTGCTTGGACTCAAAACTTTCAAGGGAAATTAATTATTTTATTTCAGTTATAATCCTTTGTTTATGTTTTCAGTTAGGAAGTTTTTGAGGAACAAAGTTGAACGATAAATTTCTGCAATAAACAGCTGGTGATAATATTATTCATGACGTTTGTTAAGTTTGTTTTAACTGCTCCACCTTTTATAATTAGTTGATTAAGAATTCCTTTATTGTTCGCATGAAAGGTTGAGTAATAGCTTGCACTTTTAAAGTTGAAGCGTTTTCCTAACTTTTTCTTTAACAATTTTGTTTTAATGATAGTAGATAGAAGTTCTGAATGACAGTGTAAGTTTATAACATCGGCCGTTGCGCCTTTAAGTGCGGTTTTATTTGTAAGTAGATAGTAACTAGTATAACTAATTGATAGTAAAGTAACATAATTCGCCTTTATATTAAATTTTCACAAACATTATTTTTATTAATAAAATTGTTGTGAACCTGTTACCACAAGCTGTAGAGTAATTATAAGATTAAGATTCACAGTACATGTACAGAAACTGTGCAATCTACATCGTTTCGTGCTATCTCTTATTGATTGTGTGCTGTTTCCGAGAATTTGCCTAATATTTTTTTTTTATTCATATACAATCGCAGATAGATGTGATGCATGTATGTATATCTCCTTTTTGACGAGAATAAAATACAGCGTGTTCTCCCAAAGGGGCTTCGTTACTAGACGGTTTTACGAGGCGACTACATTCTGGTACGAGAAGATTTCCCGAAGGTAACGCATATTTTATACGCTTTGTAATTTAAGTGGTTGCTCTTTTATTATGACGTCTATGTCAGCAATGTGCTATCTCACTCTTAATAATACCTTTCTGGTGTTGTTCTGAAGTATGAAGCTAATTAAAAAATATTTGATTTTTTTGTAGGTGTTGTTGTTTAAATATTAAACCCCAGATGCAACAGTGTCCGCATGTAGTGCTGGCTTGTAATGAATATTTTGGTGCTACATTTTCGTCATTTGTAGTGTATGTGAATAAGTTTTGTTTCACTTGTCGCTATGCTTATCTCAAATATAGATAATAATTGTATTTGCAATCAGTTTCTACGAGGCTAAACAGTACCAGTGAGATGGTTATATTCTGATGGTCTTGGTTGTGTTATGGATAAACAGGAGATAAAATGAAATACAGTCGATTGGACTAAGAGCTGTCGATTATATTAAACTATATTTTGGAATGTAAAGATTAACCATGTTAACTAAGTAAACATGTTAAATTAATAATATATCTTAACCTTTTAAAGCAGTTGTTATACAAAATATAAATTAATTCGCTTCATGAACAATATAATATATGTATATGTAGTGTAGTAGTGTATATATATATATATATATATATACATAATTAATATTTTGATGTTGTTTTTTGATATGTTACTAAATGTCCGACTGCTTCTTCACGTAAAATTTGTTTATAAAAGTTTATACCAAAATTAATTTTACTGGATGGATATAATATATTAATTTGTATTAAATGTTTGGCAAATATATGTTGGTATTTGTAAAAACTTCGAAAATATTTTTTCTACCGCAATGCAACAAATCTTTTCCTAATGTTTTCGGCAAAAACCTTCATGTTTCATGTCTTTCTTTATCAATAAATTGAAGTACTTTTTTATTGTTTATAAATAAAGTTGTGAGCGATAAACGCCTTTATTTTTTTAGCAAGCACGCACCCTTCCCGTGTCTGTGACATAGAGTAATGGACCACCCGTTTGCCAAATGGAAATCCGGATTATGATAAATCACAAACTTTGAAATTTGGCTCCTGTTCCACTGATTTATTTGCTAACTGTACACAAAACGATATGGGTTGGTTTTTCTACGTCTGTCATTTACACTAAAATATATAAAAGTTCAAGTTTATGAAGCATGAGTGTTTAGTAAAAAGGATGAAAAACATTTCAAGAGTCACTGGTAAAGCGGAATATATTTTCATAATCAAAATGCAAGACGCGAGAAGAAGGAGAAGAATGCAAGAAGGAATGCGAGACGTATCATAATCACGATATTTTAATATTTATATGTGTAATAACTATATATAGAAAGACTATATATATAACAATATATAGAAAGGTTTGCAAAATTATCTTTCTGTTCGAAAGTAATTCCGAAATGCTCCCAGGAACTCTTCAATAAATGTACGCAAATCATCCGCAATTGCTGTTATCATGTAAAATATATGCATTGTTTACGCAATCGCCTAATATCGCCTGCACTTTCTATATAAGTTCAGAATATTATCATGTTCGATGATATTCCCGTTGTCTATGAACTGATTGGAAAATCTTTTTACTTTAATCTTGGTTCTGTATTGAATCTAAGACTTCGATGTATACCTCAGGAAACTCCTCATAATCAATAAGAAACTATGAAATGTGAAATGTGGTATTAGTAGGTTTATGATAATTCTGCGACAAGGTACAAGGATGTGCTGGAGTTGTCTAGACTTAGACTACGAAGGCTGACAATAGAACTTCTTAACTTAAGTTTAAATTGGTTTCAGACTTTCACCTTGGCACTAGGGGTCAGCTTACTGCTTCTCCTTCTGTTGGTTTGGCTTACACGGCTTTCAGGTTAATAATAAAAATCTGAGTATGCAAGAGTGGGTGTGTGGGTATAAAGTTTGTGTGCGTGCGTATGTAACGTTTATATGATGTGTGAGTTATGCATGTGTGTGCGTGTGCATGAAGTTTATTTCTATTTATGAGTGAGTATAGCGTGAGGTTAGCGGCTACCATCTGTCCTCCAAACTCAGAGAGGAAAATCTGCGTCATGGCCTCGTCCATCAATCAGTAGGTGGACGGGGTTCCTACGGGGTTCCAGATGACGGTGGCTTGGCCCGTAACTCTCACTGAAGCCCCCCCATACATCTATGCCACATACATACCTTTTGACATAAAATATTTTGCATTTCTTTATATCTAAATATTTATTATCTCTGCCCAGGTAGTTTACGCGTTCGCTGATGACTAATGGTTTACCATTGAAATCTCTTATGACATCCATATCCATTGTTTTTGCAAAATCATCCTGGCACTATCAACTACTATCGCTTGGGAATTTGCAGTATTTACTTGTTGATCATAATTGGCGCTATTAACCTAAATCACTGTTAATTAATTTGTAGATTATCTGTTAGAGGTGATTAATGAAATTAATTGTTCGAATCAATTATTCATATAAAGGGATTATATTTTGCACGTAATACTTTACAAAATTTTCAAAGAACAATGCTAGTTTCTGGCTTCCAATATTTTTTCATTGAAATACTACGAATGCGCTGGTAAAATATGCCTTCAATCATACTATTTTGTTTCAAATTGATAATAACACCCAACTATCGAGTTGTAGTAATATCAACTGTAATTCAATTATAAAATTGTCGACAAATTTCTGTTGATTGATTGATTTTTACCATGTCCTATTACATTGCTTATTTGGTTAATAGTATCTTGAATTCTTATTTATTTTATATTAGTCCCTACAAGGGTGAACAGAGGCGTATTAAATAGAAGCTGAATATACAATGTAGATTTCATCAGCTATGTTATATTTTAACCTATGTCATCACGATGCACGACTGTTTACTGTTTACGGGCACATTTCATCGCTTTTCCTACCCAGGCACTTAGGTCTATTATGTGAGAAATTCCATCGAGAACCAAACGGTTCGGTATTTTATTTACCTGCGGCACTATAAAGGTAAATAATTAGTAAAAGCTTGTTAAAAAACGTTACTTTTATTAATTATTTTATTTTCAACTTTTTAGTATTTGTAATGTCTTATAGTAACAGAGTGCTTATCAAAACCAGCCAAAGAAGCTCAACACAACGAGGCTATCTTGTTTAGTTCCGAACCAACCATCTTTAGATCTTGGACATCATACATGATGTAAACACTCTATCTTGCACATGACAAAGAATGAGCCCAAAGTCGATAGGAGTAACTTGTTTAGTTTAAGAGATCCTATGGCCACCTTCCTATTCTATCATCCTATGACCACCTTCCAATCCCATCATCAGACCCTGAATACCATGCAACACCAGAAAGTTTGTCAAGACAAAACGAATGAGCCCAAGCTCGAGGTTTATTTTATTTGTTTAGTTTAAGAGATCCTTTGGCCACCTTCCTACTCCATCATAGTACCATATTAATGCATTGTCATCCAAACTAAACGTGTATGCAAAGTTTCATCTCAATCGGTTGAGGATAACTGCCTCAAAATTCAGTTGTAAGATTTGACCCGCACTAACAAACGTTCAAACCTACCGTGCAAGTTGAATCCTGTAAAAATAATCTAACTTGGGATAACTAGAGTTATTTATCGCAGAAAAGCTATTAGTATATTGTACAAACAGTAATTAACACGAAACATATTTTTTTAAATCGGTCACGTTAATATGACTTCACCTTCCTGATGGTAAGCTGAAGGTAAAGTCTCAGGCACATACCAATAATGCAACAGTGGTGGCCCTATGCTGTCGGTAAACTCACTCCATGGGGCCAACGACATATTATTTAACTTATAATATCATTTTTCTTGAAATATTTTCTTAATGCACACATAACTACGAAAAGTCAGAGGTGTGTGCCCGGGGCGACTGAGGATCGAACTCGAGACCTCGTCTCAGCAGTCCGTTACGTACGCCACGTAGTTATGTGTGCATTAATAAATGTTGATTATCGCTCGCTTAATAATGTGCCCGGTAAATGGCAATAGGCTCGCCCCCTATTACATTGGGACCTTAACATAACTGGCGAATCGTGGGTGTGTAATAGACCTCTGCCTACCTCTTCGGGGATACAGGTGTGATGTTATGTTATGTTATTTCCTTAATAGTTTTCATAATAATCTTATACCCTTCTTATAGATTAATGTTGAATTCGGTCGTCTTAATTCATTTTATGGAGACAAATAGTGCAAAATCCTGAAATAAATCTTTATCTAATACCCACAAAACACACAATGGAAATAGAAGGGCCACTATGTCTGTTATCGAGACATAATCAAATGGAGTATCGGTCGGTAATAGTCGTAATTTGGCCGTGGATTGGTCCGTAACAAACGCAAGATCGATTTCAACTGGATAGAGAGAGCCAACGCACTTAATTGGAATTTAGATCGAGTTCACGTTCAAGGAATCAAACACTCACCTATACACGATATGCATCACTAATTAAGAGCTATGAGCGCTCACTGGATCATTTTAATTCGACGTAAGACCGACTGATGGGCAGGATGTCTCAGTAAATTCGGGAACTATGTAGATATTCTGAATAATGTAGATAGTTTTATGAAGAATAATAATTTATGGGTACGTTAGTATAACATAGTTTCATGCACATATTCTAGGTATTAGAATGATAGTTTTGAATTCAATGTACATGAAAAAAGATATTAGATAAAGTAAAACATATTCTTAAATTTCTACTAGCTGTTGCCCGTGGCTTCGCCCGCGGCTTAGCCCGCGGCTTCGCCCGCGGCTTCGCCTGCGTGAATTTCTGATCCTGTTCACCTAGAGGGTATAAACAATAGCTTATGACCGATTCTCGGACCTACCAAATAAACAATAAAAAATTCATAAGAATCGGCCCAGCCGTTTCGGAGGAGTTTGATAACAAACATGAGAAACGGCGTGCGGTTTTAGTCAGTTCAAGCCCGACATAACCGCCCCCGCTGGCCGGCGGGGGGTATCCGAAGAGATAAACGCACGAAAAAAAAAAGGTATGAGGCCACTACACTCGTAAGTAGGATTTTGTCAGAATAATAAGACTTATAAGAAAAAACTGCAAAAGATTTAAAAGAAAAAAAATAGTTTTTTTTTTAAATATTTAGGACACGTCAATTTTACTTCACCTCGCCTGATGGTAAGCTGAAGATAAAGTCTCTGGAAAGAGGATCACCATTACATACACGTACCATGTTAATAATGGTGGCACTCAGCTTGACGGCCTCATCAGAAGAGGATTGTCGTCGCAGCACCGCATGACACCCACCGGTCCCACTAGATGCTGCGACTACAATCCTGCCCGGCTATGCACTTGCTGACCTCTGAACGCAATCAAACCGAAATTAGATTACTATGGAGGGCTTTTCGCAATCGTACACGGTGGTACCCACTCGGCCGAATTTTGCGATTTTGAAGGTTGCGATTAACAGCACAGTTATTTTAGATAACATCATTAAAAATTGCAAAATTGTTAAATTAGTGATCACAGTACGTAATACTAATAAAAAAAATAAAAAAAAGACTTTCAGTAAGCATACAAAATCCTCAGATCATCAAACCCTGAATACAATATCACATCAGAGAGTTTGGCAAGACAAAATAAATGAGCCAAAACTCGATAAGTTTATCTTGCTCGGCTTAGGAGTTTCTATGGCCACCCTCTTACTCTATCATCAGACCCTGAATACCATGTCACATAAGAGAGTTTGGCAAGACAAAACAAATGACTCAAAACTCGATAGGTTTATCTTATTTAATTTAGGAGTTCCTATGGCCACCTTCCTACCCCGTCATCAAACCAGCTCCATAGTATCATATAAATGCATTGTCATCCAAACTAAACGTGTATGCAAAATTTCATCTCAATCGATTGAGGATAACTTCCTCAAAATTCCATTGCAAGATTTGAGAAGAACTAACATATGCACATAGCATTCAGAGCAAGTTAAATAAAAGTTTGTAAAAACAAACAGAGCAAGTTAAATAAAACCATTTAAAAATGCTACCAATTAAGTCAATTTTCAACTTTAAAAAAATCCGTTCCCGCAGGGGGAACGCACAGGTAGATTTCGTGAAGCAATTAATATTATTTTATATAGAGAACTACGGACTTTAAACAATATTTTTAACATGTTTAATTTTTTTTTCTCGAAAACGGTAACTTTTAGCGAAAAACTTTTCAGACATTTATTTTAGACATAAAAATGGCCTATCGATTAAAAATGTTTCCAACGACAAGAATGTTCACCGGTTAGAAGTTATGATTTTTTTCCCGAAAAATTTTGGTTTTTCCCCCCTCCACTTTTAGTTAAAGTTTTAATCTTATAGGTTTATAACTAAAAGTTGTTGGTATTCATGTATACTATGGGATTAAATTAGAACGGTTCGAATATCTTTCATGGAACGTGACATTTTGAGGAAAAACTGATTTCACAAAAAGTGAGGCCCTACCGTCCCCTTAGGCCGGATTCCATCCGTTCACGAACTTAAACTAAGTTTACACCCAAGCAATTTTTGACCGTAGTTTGAAAGCGATCGGGGCAAAAATGCGACCGTGAGAGTGCCGCAAATTTTGGGAAGTGGAACCATACATACATATATTTATATATATAAAATTTTTGACCAGTGGTCATTTTGGACTCAGGGGGTCATAACTAGACCTCCTACGAAGAATTTTTTTTTAAATTCGACAGTAGTCAAGAAACCAATAGGTAGATCGATTTCATCGAAATCTACCTGAAAAATACATGGTTTTTTTTTCTCGCAAATTTATAACGTGGTTTCTCGCCCAGTACGGCATTATTTTGCTATATTCTTCCTTATTGAGTAGGGAATTATATTTTTTTGCCGTTTGGGGTTGAGACGCTGAGGCCATGGGGTCCAATTGCCCGTTTTTTCTACAAAGATTTGGTAATGAAGCTGATCGACATTATACGTGACCAGAAGTCTGGATATAATCTTACTCTAAGAATTAGCATTGCCATCCAACGTGGCAAGGCTGCTAACCTTCTGGGAACACTACCAGTCGCTGACGCGGAAGAATTTATTGGCGCATGTATGTAAATATTTGTATGTTATTCAGTTATTATTTAGTTTTAGTTGGTCTATCTATACTATATCTTATATAATATTATAAAGCTGAAGAATTCATTTCGTTTGTTTCTTTCGAAACTAATGGTCGGAATTGCAAAGTTCTTTTTGAGTTGTACCTATAGCCCATTTATCGCGCAAGGTTATATCACCACACTTCTACCCAGGAGAGCGGAGCAGTAATCATAAATATCAACAAATCGGGCAAATTTCCATACATTATTGTAGAACTAATAAATTACGGACATCTATGGGATAATGGGTGCTACGGGCGAAATATGCCACAGGCGAAACCGTATATGTATGGTATGGTATAGCTAGTTTCATATTCAATCATTTTATGAGGGATACCTCATAAATCAATTAAATATTTGACCAGATATGATATGAAAAAAGTATTGTCTGTGAATACAATGAGTTTAATAAATTCAAACCAACTTGTTGCCTATTACAATAAATACACACAATTTTGCGGAGTTACAAACAGAGCTTTAATATAATAAACTGTTTGTTAATTATCTAAATTTATTTATTTATCCAGAAGCACTATCTACTTATTAACAATTTATTGGTTGGCGTGTTTACCTTCTATCTTCACTAATAAGAAGTGTTGTTAACGAAAATAAATGTGTTATATTTTATATTAATTCAACACGCGATCGAATTTATTAGGGTAACATAAATTTTGAGACAGGATTTAAACCCGTGACTAGTCCATTTTCAAGGTAAATTTTGATCTAGCTGGACATGCCCTAGATAAGGTGACGTTAGAGTTATCTACCTAGAATCTAGAAATGATTTACGATTACTTCCATTAATCAATTCAGCCTACTGTATTCTATCGCTGGACATAGGCCTCTCCTCAGATTTCTGCATTCAGTCCTATCTCAGCAACCTCTATAAGATCGTCATTTCATTTGGATGGGGGCGTCCCAGCTTTCGTTTACCGATTCGAGGTCTCTACTCTTGGACTCGATTGCGACCAGCGGACCTTCGGTAGATATGTTCAGCTAAATGTCACTTCTGTTTGCTTATTCTGCGAGCTATATTGGTAACTTTAGTTATCCTATTCATAAAATAACTAATCATCATTTGTTGTATCGAGATCGTTGTATAATGAAAAAAAAACTGCAAGCAAAACTTCAAATAAACTGCAAGCATAGCTGGCTCCATAACCCGCTGTGTGACTTTTGGTTTGTAGACTTACACCATAATCAGTGTCCACGTTTCAGCACCATAAGTCTTAACAGGCAGGATTCATTGGTGGTAGAAATTTATTTTTAGCTATATTTCTTTAATCATTCAATCAAATGAAATGCCAATCTAATATAACTATATACGATTCCCTTTAGTGAGGGGGTTTAGCTGACTCTTGGTAACTGTGAAAATTTGTTACGCTTCTGGTTTTAATGAATACTATTATTATATTATGTATTATATTGACGACTTGTGTGATGTCTGCATGCTCTTTTTATTTTTATTTTATCGCTCTTTTAAAAAAAAACCATTCCTAATCAAAGTCACTAGATATGCGTTAAAGCAATTTGGCATTTGTGATACAATGTTTAAGTACAGGTGAAAATGTTTCACATTAAAATACTTTTATCTGTATACTTGTGTCTGATATCTAATATTGTTGTACTCATTATAATATTGTGATGATAACTGTGTGATAATAAATATATATGTATATAAATATTTTTGTGTCTACGTAAACCGTAGTCGATTTGTAGAATCATTATATATTCTACGAAATAGGCTACGAAACTTCTACAAGTTCTACATAGAAACGTACCATTACAATATTGATTTTTATCATGTGTAATTAAATAATTTTCGTTGTATTTGAAACCCTAGTTTTGAAGACTTTAATGTCTCTAATGATGTTGGTATCAATAGCCTCATCAATACAGTCGATAGAGTTTATAATTTGATTAAAGGGAACACATTTATTATTTCAGAAGTGGGCATTAACTGACAAGTCTGTGAGGGCACGATGGATTATTCAGTTACTACAGTATCGTCTAAAAGTTGTAAATATCATATTTTAGCCCATATTATATTATAATAATATAATATAATAATAATAATTTATTGTATCGCAAAAATAATAAAACATTACAATAATATGAAATGGCTACATAGTTTTCAATGATCTGTTGAATGAATGATTGAATTGTTGAATTGACATGAATTATTCTTTCCAATAATTTCATAATGCAGCTGGTGCCTAAAAAGGAAAACCTGTGTATAAGCACCAGCAACCTTTAGTTATTCAAGGTTCTCATTTGGTTAGTATGATTACTATTTAGCCCTATTAATAGAAGTTATACAATTTCTAAATTATATCTATCTGTAACCTAATGTGTGTGTATGTGCATGTGTATATGAGTGCGTGTATGTATGTGCATATGCATATGAGCATATGCATATTATGTCAAACTTTTAGTGATACTTTGTCATTTTTAGGGTTTCATACTCAATACGGTTTACAGCTTTCTAAAACGAAAGGTCTTGAGGACAGAAATACCGTAACCGGTTCGGTATATCCGTCGTTAATACCCTTAAACCTACCGGTGGATATATTAGTAGGGATACGAGGGTCAAACTGAAAGTTCTTAGAAAATCAAAAACTGATTACATTAGCCAGTTATTAGTTTCATTATATCTTTTCAAAATATTGTCCATTCACGTCAATACACCGCTGCATGCGATGGAACCACTGGGAAAAGCACTTTGCCCACTCGTCCTTAGGGGTCTCTTCAATGGCATCGCGATACGCAGCCACCGCTTCTTCAGCATTCATAAACCGCTTTCCTTTAAGTTTTTCTTTAATTTTTGGAAATAAATAAAAATCACAAGGCGCGAGGTCGGGGCTATACGGCGGGTGACCCAGTAATTCAACGTTTGATGTCGCCAAATAGTCGATCGTTCGCTTGGCGGTGTGCGACGAGGCGTTGTCGTGGTGAAGGAGGATCCTACTGCGAGGTCGTTTCTCTCGAACTTTTTCCAAGACAAGTGGCAAACAATTGGTAGTGTACCATTCTGCAGAAACTGTTTTTTGATCCTCTAACACAATTGTTACGAAATGACCTATCCTTCCAAAGAACGAGGCCACCATTTTTTTTCCCGCACTTCGATCTCTCTTCACTTTAGTTGGCAACTCCTCGAAAGGAAACACCCACTGAGCAGATTGTCTTTTGGTTTCAGGATCATAACAGTAAATCCAGCTTTCGTCACCTGTTAGTATGTCGAACACAGCATTAGAGTCACCTCCGTTAAATCTTTCAATCATTTTACGGCACCAATCCACACGATGGAGTTTTTGAGCCTCAGTCAAATTATGAGGTATCCACCGGGCGCAAAGCTTCCTGACCGCTAAATGTTCGTGGAGGATTTTGTGCACTTGACTCATACCGATGCCTAAGCTTGTCCGAATCTGCTGATAGGTCACTCTTTTGTCAGTCTCTATCATACGCCGCACAACACAGATGTTATTTTCAGTCGTCGCCGTAGAAGGCCGTCCCTCATGTAAATCATCAGTGAGATTAGTGCAACCACGTTTAAACTCATTAAACCAGTTGTAAACAGTCGCACGAGATGGGGCTTCATCGTGAAAGGCCAATCGTAGTCTATCATAACTTTCTTGTTGACTTAAATGACATCGAAAGTCATAAAAAATCATTGCACGAAAATTTTCTCGTGTTAAATTCATGTTAACGTGACACAGACAATTTTCAATTTGCCGCCAAATCGTAAAACAAATGATAAATGAATGAAATATATACTCAGTAATATTGGCAAAGAGTTCTATTTTCAAATTTTAGTTTTTTTTTTTTATTATATTGTTTATAAGTGGCCAGTTCTAAGAACTTTCAGTTTGACCCTCGTATATGGAACAGCCCAGTGTTTCGAGGTCCCACCAATATCTTCGGGATCCAAGCCAACATGCCTGCATGCCGGTACACCTGGTGACTGATAAACTAGGCTCTGGCGTAGAGTTTTTTCTCGGAGTTGGTCAGACGGTAATAGCTCCCATAAAATCGTGTAAGGTAAACCAAAATAAGCAGAGGGAAAAGACGCACCCGGAAAAAAATCGCCTATCAAAAAACCAATAAAATTACTTTTTTTTACAGTAAAATTATCATCATTTGTGGTTGCACTGAAGTAAAGCGATTTTTCTTTCTTTCTAATCAACGAATGACGCAAGCTCTTTGACTCTGCGATTAATTTTACATATTTCTTTTTTATAAAGAATATTGGTAACCGAAATTACTAATATTTCCCCTAACCCCTCCAGCTAAGCTAAATTGCTTGTGTTAAGAGTGGGTTCTTTGTTTTTTTTTTTTTCTTACACCTCTCGGCTGAAGCCAGAGCCTATTGTTATGCATTACAGTTTTCCGCTACGCTTTTGGCAATTTGTCGAAAAACCCGCTTAGGGTTCATTTTTTTCTACTTTTTATACTATTTTATATTTAATCAGTTAAGAGTGGGTTCGCGTCGGTAGTGTAATGGCTAGGATTCAGACGCTGGACCTCTCAATTATAGTGTCGACTCCAATATCTAAATCGGTTCCGCCCATGCCATACGTTGATCCCCCATGGCACCTATTTAACCCATATCTACATGCCTGTACTTTATTAGTTTTACAATAATGTATGGAAATTTGCCCGATTTCTTAACATAAATGATCACTGCACCGCTCCCCTGGATACCTGGATAGTAGCGTGATGATATATAGTCTTTAGCCTTCCTCGATAAATAGGCTAACCAACACAAAAACATTTTTACAATTCAAACTGGTAGCTCCTGAGATTAGCGCGTTTAACCAAACAAATAAACTCTTCAGTTTTATAATATTAGTATAGATGATTGGTTGTTTAGCGCGCCCCCATCGTCGCACCCCGCACTCACTGCCAAAGAGACCATAAACTCATACCTGCGCATACATTATCAAGATTTTTTCCACTGCCTTTACCTGTATTGGCACCAATCGATGTGTCTATGTACATACGTATCGCAGAAGAGTAGCGCCAACATGAACGTCGGCGATGATGGTCTGTGGTTTTCATTCATCTACAGAAATTTGCGGTTTAGTTCTGATGCAGCTCTTGCTTATTGTACAATATTCTACTAATAAAAACCACAAAAAGAATCTGTTTAACTAATTTTGATAGAGATAGGGTAAATTTAACGTTCGATTTTGGGCCAAAAAATCCAGAACTATATAATACAATCTGTCAAATTTTGTTAATGGTGAGTAGATATTATAATGGGCAATGGTTATGAGTAGTTAGCTACTATGATACCACTAACTAACACTCACCATCAGGTGAGCGTGTGCTTGGTTACAGCCTAAATAAAATAAAAAGAATGTTCAGCCTCTCTCTACTGAACACAATATTACTACTGTCTCTCCCTATATCATCTGCAAACTGGGACAACTCCTGACTGACGCATGAGGCACTGGTGTAGGCTTTCTTTTCGGCTTGGGAGGTCAGATGGCTGTCGCTTCCGTAAAAGTCAAGGTAAGCCAAATCACAGCAAGAGTAAGGAGTGTGAGCATTTGAACTCCGGGCTCCAAAGTGCAAGCTTTGAATGCGACCGGCAAAAGCACTGAGTCATCATGTTGATATCATTACTTAGTCTGATTGACCAGGGGACTAATTAATTAACGTAGATTCTAAACCGCTGGGACCACAAACTTGTAGTCCCAGTGTATAGGCTCAGCGCTTCAGGTGGATTATTACTACCAAGTAAAGATTTAAAACTGCCCTTCTACAGAAAAGTATATTTGTAATGGCACCCAAGATATACAACAAACTGCCGAAAGCTATTAAATCTTGTGAAATATTACTTATTTTTAAAAAAGAACTACAAACATTTCTGCTAAATAAAACTTATTATTCGATAGATCTTACTGAAAAAAGCATTTAATTTAATTTATAGACTCAATTCCAGATTTGATTAATTTTCTTTGACATAACTTTTAATTTTGTTGTTTAACTGACATTGCTATTTGTTATAATTCCATCTTGTTGACTAGTGTAATACAATATAATACATTTGTACATCAATCAATCTGGTTGGACATAGAGTACATTATAACACAACGATAAGACCTGTAACTAACCTATGTTCCACAAATAAATGATTCTGATTATGATGATTATGCTGATTTTTGGAAATTTCATTTGTATTATAGGTAGAAAATCCATACAGAAAGTTGTTCTTTTGAAGTAAGAAACATGAAATTCAATAATAAAACTTCTTATGATTTATATATTTAGAAGTTACCGGGTCAAGGTAGCATTAGATTATGAGATATAAGATGTGCCGGGCCGCAAGTTTAATATATTAATCTGGATATAAGTCAAATAGTACGCCATTTAAGCAATTTCACTGTGTCCTCTTCACTGTTTTGCATACATCGCCAGTTATCGAAATACGAAATATAGGCAGATGTGTATAAATCTGAATTGTAAAAATAATTTGTTTCGCTTATCCTCATATTGTGCAATTTGGGACTAAATAAGAATAAGGTCGTTCATTATTCATAATAACAAATTTCTCACACGGATTTCAAACGAACCAAATTAGATACGCACAAAAAAAAGTTACATAAGTCGTAAATGAAGTGTGTTACGAGTCCCAAGTGTGTTCATAAAACGCGACAGCAACCCTTAATTAAAAACCCGAGTTCAGGAACATATAAAGGAAAAACATATAAGTTAGGAGAATCCCCCAGAAGCAAACACTCGTAAATTTGATGTGCCGCTTCGGTAATGGGTTTTCTTATGTCAACAAATCGCATGTACATAACAATAGGCACTTACCTATCATAGTACAGCCGGTAAAAAGTTCCGCTCTGGTAATATTACTTGTACTCGACATCGGTAAACTCAAATTCGGTTTTAATTTAAATTGCGTCTCGTCTCGTTTTGTTGGTAAATAGGACTTGGTTTTCATGTATGCCATTAAATTTTGTTGTAAGCTCCACTTTGTAATACATTTTCAAAGTATATTTCTTAGTATTTCGTAGCTTTGCAACGTTTTGGATATCTTCGTTTATCTTACCTCTTAGGAACTACTAAGAATGAGATTTTCCAGAGAACAGTAGGTACATCTCAGTACTGAACCGAGACGGCGTGCGGTTTTAGTCGGTTTAAGCCCATACATAACCACCCCTGCTGGCCGGCGGGGGGGTTACCGAGGGGATTTCCGCACGAAAAAAAAAGGTACATCTCAGCACTAGAATGTTAAAACTGTAACTATATTTTACGTCAGGATACATTATTGTATGCCTTACTATAACATCTTATAAGAACTCTATTGGTTTAATTTCTTGGGTAAGTTTGCCCAAAGTTTATGAACGTGAAAGTGACCATTCGTCTTGTTCTGGACGTAACTTTTGCTTTAGATACCCATATCCGTGGTCTGATGTTCGAGACATCCCGCTCTCTTTAACGACATGGGGGTGGACCAGCAGGCTGAATAAATGCCCAGACTGAGACTTGGGATCCCAACTTTTCTGGTGTAAAGGCCTTGGAATAGATCGATGCAATTCTAATGTATCTATCTTGTTGTCTCGTAATGATCTGGCCGATAGAGACCCAAACATGCATTTTGGATAGAGTATACTTCAAATAAATTTAACAACTGTGCGGTATTAAGTTTTTGTCATAACATAGGCTAAAATCAGGGTAGACTGTACAATCGAATATTCATTAGGCTTAATGATGATTTTTAGGGTTCCGTTGCCAAATGGTAAAAAACGAAACCCTTATAGATTCGTCATGTCTGTCTGTTTGTCCGTCCGTATGTCACAGCCACTTTTTTCCGAAAAAATGCTGTTGAAACTTGGTAAGTAGATGTATTCTGTGAACCGCATTAAGATTTTCACACAAAAATAGAAAAAAAAAACAATAAATTTTGGGGGTCCCCATACTTAGAACTGAAACTCATTTTTTTTTTTCATCAAACCCATACGTACGTATCATACCCATACGGGAACCTATTCCCCGGATAAAAGTAGCCTATGTGTTATTATCAGTCTAATTATTCAGCTAGATCCGTTTAGCCGTTTTTGCGTGATAGAGCAACAAAGATTCATACATACATACATACATACACACATACATACATGCATACTCACAAACTTTCGCGTTTATAATATCAGTAAGATGATTTAATAAATTAATAATAAATAAAGAATAAATATTCTACGACATTCTACACAGCGCTTTCTAGAACCAAAGTAAGCAAAGTTTAACTAGCTTGTGTTATGGGTTCCAGAATGCGGATAAGCATACTTATATACTTTTTTTTTGTAAATACATACATATTATACATAGCGGCGATAGCCCAGTGGCGTACGTAACGGACTGATGAGACGAGGTCTCGAGTTCGATCCACAGTCGCCCCAGGCACACACCTCTGACTTTTCATAGTTATGTGTGCATTAATAAATGGTAATTATCGCTCGCTTAATATTGTGCCCGGTTGATGGCAATAGGCTCGCCCCCTATTACATTGGGACCTTAACATAACTGGCGAATCGTGGGTGTGTAATACGCCTCTGCCTACCCCTTCGGGGATACAGGCGTGAAGTTATGTTATGTTATACATAGAAACACCCAGACCAATGCAAATAGACATATTCATGCATACAAATATTTGCACTGAGCGGGAATCGATACCGCGCCCCCTTTTTTTTTTTTTATCGTGCGGAAATCCCTTCGGATACCCCCCCACGTGCCAGCGGGGGTGGTTATGTCAGGCTTGAACCGACTAAAACCGCACGCCGTCTCGGGTCTACAGACGCCGGGGTGTAAGGTTGCCCATAGAGCATATCCCTCGCACCCCGACTGACCCTGGGCCATCTCCGGTTTCTAGATGGCCCCCTCGGGGAACCCGCGCCCCCTGTCGTAAAAAAAACAATAAATTTTGGGGGTCCCCATACTTAGAACTGGGGGCCTACCGCGCAAGTGTCGTCGATATCACAGCCGTCGAAATGTTCCGCTGGTCAAGGTCGACAGCCATTTTGTACCGCCCCATTGATAATCGATGCCGGCGCGGCGTAAGAATGAATGAAACGCTGTTTTTGACGGTGAATAGCTGCCGCCTAAAAATTCATTCATTTCATTACGGCACCTCATGAGCTGTCGTTTTGAATATTATTTTCTTTTCCGAATGTTGATTACGATGCCTATTGCACCTAACACTGGGCTACTATGGCTTTTATGGGTGCGACTGCCGACGAGTGGGTTCTGCCGTCCTATTGCACCTAACACTGGGCTACTATGGCTTTTATGGGGGCGACTGGGTTCTGCCCTCCTATTGTACCTAACACTGGGCTACTATGGCTTTTATGGGGGCGACTGCCGACGAGTGGGTTCTGCCCTCCTATTGCACCTAACACTGGGCTACTATGGCTTTTATGGGGGCGACTGGGTTCTGCTCTTCTATTGCACCTAACACTGGGCTACTATGGCTTATATGGGGGCGACTGGGTTCTACCCTCCTATTGTACCTAACACTGGGCTACTATAGCTTTTATGGGGGCGACTGCCGACGAGTGGGTTCTGCCCTCCTATTGCACCTAACACTGGGCTACTATGGCTTTTAAGGGGGCGACTGGGTTCTGCCCTCCTATTGCACCTAACACTGGGCTACTGTGGCTTTTATGGGGGCGACTGGGTTCTGCCCTTCTATTGTACCTGCGACTAATTAAAACACTCTTTAATCTTTACCTTACCTACTTAAACGATTATGCTCTGTTGTTTGTTGTTTTCGTATCTTTCAGAAGGAAGGAATAAGCGAAGGAGTTGGAGGACGAAATTCCATCGTCGGCAGTCGCCCCCATAAAAGCCATAGTAGCCCAGTGTTAGGTGCAATAGGAGGGCCGAATCCAGTCGCCCCCATAAAAGCCATAGTAGCCCAGTGTTAGGTGCAATAGGAGGGCAGAACCCAGTCGTCGGCAGTCGCTCCCATAAAAACCATAGTAGCTCAGTGTTAGGTACAATAGGAGGGCAGAACCCACTCATCGGCAGTCGCCCCCATAAAAGCCATAGTAGCCCAGTGTTAGGTACAATAGGAGGGCAGAACCCAGTCGCCCCCATAAAAGCCATAGTAGCCCAGTGTTAGGTACAATAGGAGGGCAGAAACCACTCGTCGGCAGTCGCCCCCATAAAAGCCATAGTAGCCCAGTGTTATGTGCAATCGGCATCGTAATCAATCGTCGGAAAAGAAAATAATATTCAAAACGACAGCTCATGAGGTGCCGTAATGAAATGACACTTCAAAGCGACGCCGTCGATTAGAATATTTTTAGGCAGCAGCTATTTAACTGTCAAAAACAGCGTTTCATTCATTCTTACGCTGCGCCGGCATCGATTATCAATGGGGCGGTACAAAATGGCCGTCGACCTTGAGCAGCGCAACATTTCGACGGCTGTGATTTCGACGACACTTGCGCGGTAGGCCCCCTGAAACTCAAATTTTTTTTTCATCAAACCAATACGTGTGGCATATCTATGGATAGGTTTTCAAAAATGATATTGAGGTTTCTAATATCATTTTTCTCTAAACTTAATAGTTTGCGCGAGAGACACTTCCAAAGTGGTAAAATGTGCCCCCCCCCCCCTAACTCAATCCTGTAACTTCTAAAATAAGACAATGATAAAACTAAAAATATATATGATGTACATTACCATGTAAACTTCCACCGAAAATTGGTTTGAACGAGATCTAGTAAGTAGTTTTTTTAATACGTCATAAATCGTAAAATGCAATTTACGTTTCATTCAATCAACTCAATTTATAAAAAACATTATTATGTTACTTGCTGCTACGGAACCCTTCAAGGCCGAGTCCGACTCGCACTTGGCCGCTTTTTTATATTTCAACTGTATTCCATCACTTCATTGTACCTACAACAGGACAATTACGTTGTGACCACAGTAACCTGGAGCTGAATGCTGTAGAACTTGGTTTAGAGATTTGTAAGTCACCTACAACTAGGAACGACAGAAGATTCAGCGATGGCTGTGTCATCATTCACATTTACTTCACGTTGTAGTACCTTATTTTTTCGTGCGCAAATCCCTTCGGATACCCCCCCGCCGGCCAGCGGGGGTGGTTATGTCGGGCTTGAACCGACTAAAACCGCACGTCATCTCGGGTCTACAGACGCCGGGGTGTAAGGTTGCCCATAGAGCATATCCCTTGCACCCCAACCACAATGTAGTACCTGAGTCGCCGTTTAAAACTATAATGGTACTTTTTCATATAAATAATAATGATAATGGTGTAGTTATGTATATCTATATCTTATACTCAGTATATCTTTTTCGACATCAACATGGCGTCAGCTTCCTTATTAGTAGAGAGCATGTTCTGGGATCTAAACAAAGAAATATAAGGACGTAAAGCATGATAATATGTGCCCACAGGATTCTCATCGAATGCAAAAATATATTATACGCACTAAATATATCTTTATCTTGAAAATAATATAAGTATATCCATTTCATTTACTATAATTTTAGTGAAATAACAATATACAAAAAACGCAGTCGACAATTTCTTTTCACGAGTAAAAAAGTATGAAATTTACAAATTATTAAGTACTAGATGTTGCCCGCGGCTCCGTCCGCGTAGAATTCTGATCCCGTTCCCGCAACCCATTGGAACCTATTCCCCGGATAAAAGTAGCCTATGTGTTATTCTATGCCTGTGCCAAATTTCAGCTAGATCCGTTTAGCCGTTTTTGCGTGATAGAGCAACAAAGATTCATACATACATACATGCACACATACATACATACATACATACATACATACTCACAAACTTTCGCGTTTATAATATCAGTAAGATGATTTAATAAAATAATAATAAATAAAGAATAAATATTCTACGACATTCTACACAGCGCTTTCTAGAACCAAAGTAAGCATAGTTTAACTAGCTTGTGTTATGGGTTCCAGAATGCGGATAAACATACTTATATACTTTTTTTTGTAAATACATACATATTATACATAGAAATACCCAGACCAATGCAAATAGACATATTCATGCATACAAATATTTGCACTGAGCGGGAATCGAACCCGCGCCCCCTGTCGTAGCAGTCGAATGCACTACTGCTACTTTTATTATAGATTTCTCTATGAATATGTATGGGTTTCAGATTAGTTCTTCAGTTTAACCAAATAAGCACTATAATCTAAGTTCAGTTCGCGGTCAGCGACCATTAAAAGCCAAAAAAATTTTTGGCTCGTCATCGACCCTGTTAATAGCATATAGGGAGCGACACTAAATGCTATTAAACCTATAGCTAGCAAAATGAAGATGTAAATAATGCTTCTGCTTCCTCCTTTGAGGATTTACAAGCGTGAGTATATACATAGTTATATTATTATAGTAGACGCGTGTATAATGGATTATACTGGTTACTTAATTTATCTGTGCAAATAATCGCCGTTAGCTAGACCGAGAACAACTTAGTTACACACAACGTTAGGGACACAATGTGCCTGAGGCATTCATCGGGTTGCTGACGCGCTCGACAAATTTTGGTCGTCATGTCGTTCATTATTCTATTACCGATGTATATTTCAGCCAGAACGGAAACAAGATACAATAAGGTAAAAACGTAACAAGGATACAGATAATAGGTTTGTTTTCATGTACACGTTACAACCTGCCATGAACTGCCTTGCTCTCTCATATCAGCTTGCAGTCGCTAATCCCTAGTACTTTAAGCCTACATTCACTAACCCTTTAATGAACATGCGATTTATACCATACTGGTCTATGCTTTTTTCATATATATTCGAACTTTCTATAAGTATAGCAAATATCACAGTAAGTTCGCGGTTCCCTAATGGAACATATAAAATACACTGTATCATTTCTCATAACCCCCCAAAACCCATAGTATTCATTCGGCATAAATTGTAAGGTATACTTATAACTAATTCATAATTCACAAATTCGTTCTGAACTAATAACTTTAATAGATATTAAATACGTCTCATTCAGTTCCACATAACACGCGTGATATCCTGTAATCATTTTCATCAACGCTCCAACCTTTTTACATCATCATTCATTGAGCTGCATTACATTAATTAAAGTTTACACCCGTGTCAGAGTTTATGTATTTTTATTCATGCGCCTGAATTATTTATAACTTTTGTCAGTTAACAACTTCAATAAGGTATGTGCGACATATTTCATCGGATCGCGTTTGGTGTTATAAATTACAAGCTGCATCCCACTTTTTATTCACATTGTATTTTTGGGATTAAAGTACATACAATCCTTCTCGATTAACATCACCCGGTAGAAGGTGATAGAAGATTTGATAGACTGTAGTTTATTTATCACTTTCTTTAATACCAACAAGTATTTTTTGAGCTGAGTGAGACGAAGTCGAGCGAAAGCTCCTCATACCAGACTTCAGGATTTTCTTTGTCACAGGTCTCCTCCTAAACTACTAATCCAATCAGAACCAAATTTGGCATGATTAAAGAGGTCAATCAGAAGAAGATTTATGGATATATTTTGAAAAAATTAATGCTACCACAGAGGAATGATCACCGTTAAAAAAATTCCAGATGGAATTACATAATAACCGCTCCAGACACTGTGACTAAACTTTACACGCTCAGAAAGCATGTCCAGAGTTGTGACTTTCAAAAAGAATTTTCAAAATCGGACTTGCCACGGAGGAATGATCACTGTTCAAAATTTTCAAAATCTGATTCACGATGTCTCACTCAGCTCAACATTGCAAGCAGCGGTTCGCCTTGCATACCTAGTATACGAGCCTGCTATCTACGCCCGGCTAACAAAACAGTAGAGAATATAACTTAGGCTAAAATGTCTCAACTTAAATTACTCATTCAGGTAAGGTTACTTAATTAATTAAATTTGATGAAAGGAAGCCAAATTATTACAATATCTAAGCAAGATAAAATGTGATGTTTATATAACATAACATTATGAGTGAAATGTATTGTGATAGGTAACAATACTAGGGTTTCATAGATCTATTAACTAGTTAAACTTAATCTACACTTTAACTTTCACATTTATAATAATAGCAGGAATAATATATAACCGTTTTCCTGCAAGCTATAAGCTAGGTGCCGCTAACGTTCCGAATACAGGCGGTCTATACGGTATAACCAAGTTGAATGCAGACCGTTAAATGTATCCAGTATGATTAGCGCTACACTATAACAGCTATTATATTGATAGTCGAGCACATATTTCGGCAGGTTTAGTTGGAGTGTCTGCTGCAAACTTGGTTACTGAATATGCGAACGATATTTGTGCATGAGCCCAGTTTGTTGGAAAATGAAAATGGTTTTCCATTGGATATGTATGGTTTATATCCTGACTGCGGTGCAGTTAAAAAAGGAATGTGTTTGATGTATATATGTATGTATGTCCATCGCTATGTTAACTGATCACTACTTAATAACTGATCCGATTTTGATGAATTATAATTATGTCGTTACATTATTCTGTCACTGGTTCTAATGTAAAAATATAAGTGATTCAGGATTTTTAGCATAAAATTTATTTAAAAAAAAAATACCGAAGTCGGGTTTATGTTTTTTATAATTATCTTATTGTTCTTTCTTTTCTAATCTATGGCTTTATCCTACATTTGGTAAATTAATTTCAAACATTGGGTCAAATATGAATAAAAATGAAAGTTTATAAACAAACTCGTAGCAGCTAAAGCTTTAATTGTAGCGTCTTCCTACTCCTTTCCTAATCTATTTACATAATTAAAAAACTTTATATGAAACTCCTGTTTACTGTTTTCTCATATCTCATATTATATTTTATATAAAACAGCCTGTGTACACGCAAACAAGTCACCAACTGTCTGAGGCGGTACGTCGAGTAACTCCTCAAGCACCACTTTTGAAGACGCAAGGGCCATTTTACTCGACTTCTACACCCGACTAATGTTTTCACATGTTACCAGGTCTGTTTTGATAAATTCTGGTTATGACGAACTGATTTAAGAGGCTAGAGATGAGTAGTTTAGATGTCATTGTCAGTGTTCATGTGTAATAATATGGTGTCAGTACTGGTGTGATCAGTATAAAAAAGTTGTTATTTTCCTGTCCTACGGTTGCATGGTAGAGATCATTCTTATGGTGGCTAGTGGTAATGCTAGTGGTAATGATTGAAATGCTAGTGGTAACTACAAGTCATCACTTTGACTACTTCAGTACTGACATTAACATCTACAGATAAGTATTTAAAAAGTGAGTATGAAGAAAGCATCTCAATTGTGTTAAAATGATATAAGCTGATCAGTGAAATACATATGGACCTTTATTTGTTAGTTACTTATTTTGTGACAGAAAAGTCCTGGCTAATAAGTAATTATTTAGAACCCTACAGAACCTTTTTTTCTAGCTGAAAACCCCTCGGATACCACCCTGCGAGCCGGCGGGGGTGGTTTGAACCGACTAATACCACACGCCGTCAAGGCATTTCCCTCACACCCCGACTAACCCAAGGCCATCTCCGGTTTCGAGTTAGCCCCCTACTGAATAAACTGGATGGAATTCATAGTCATAACGTTGGTAACCATTTCATTGTATATTTACCTCAAAATGCTTAATGATAATTAAACCAAGAGGGTTATTTTTTGTGGTATTTACTAAAGCCTATACATCATTTTTCACTATTTCTCATCACGAGTGAAGTGGAGTAACAACATTATCAACTCACAAGGTAGCTTTGTATTTGATAATGCTGCTGGTAAAACTCTTAACATTATTGTTTAACATAAAGTGTTTCTTTGGGTCATTTCAATTTGGCATCACGTGTTTAACAAAACAATAGTCTACCACTAGATGGTTGGCGTATCTATTACTTTGATAAATTAGAAAAAAAAACATTTTGGTTATAAAACTAGCTACGCCATCACATAGCCGTAATTGTATAAATCTATATATATTAGCCGCCTTTGTGTAAGTAGTTCAAAATAAATCCAACCCAAATTTAGAAGAAATGGCTTTAACAGAATTCGTGTATGAGCGAAATAATAACCGAATCGAAATACTGTTTTCAAATTGAATTCATATAAAACTAGGAATAATCCTATCAAAGTAACTCATCCATTTGTATGTTATTTTCCTATTTGTTATTGTGCTAATCTTTTAAACGGATTAGTATAATTCCAATGATTGAAAATAGAGGTAGCTGCGGTAGCGTATCATCAAAATGGATTAGATTTTTGTTAGAGAGAGACGCTCACTTTTAAAGTTAGGATTGCAACGGACCGGAATATGAGCTCTTCAATACTGCAAGGACATTAAACATGGAGCTAAGAGAGGTGGTACCCATGTAACTGATGACCAATGTATGGGAATACTTTTTAGGGTTCCGTTGCCAAAGGGCAAAAAAACGGAACCCTTATAGATTCGTCATGTCTGTCTGTCTGTCCGTCCGTATGTCACAGCCACTTTTTTCCGAAACTATAAGAACTATGCTGTTGAAACTCGGTAAGTAGATGTATTCTGTGAACTGCATTAAGATTTTCAAACAAAATTAGAAAAAAAACAATAAATTTTGGGGGTTTGCCCATACTTAGAACTAAAACTCAACATTTTTTTTTCATCAAACCCATACGTGTGTGATATCTATGGATAGGTCTTCAAAAATGATATTGAGGTTTCTATTATCATTTTTGTCTAAACTGAATAGTTTGCGCGTGAGAAACTTCCAAAGTGGTAAAATGTGTCCCCCCCCCCCTGTAACTTCTAAAATAAGAGAATGATAAAACTAAAAAAAATATATGGTGTACATTATCATGTAAACTTCTAGCTTTTTTTAATACGTCATAAATCGTAAAACGCAATTTACCTTTCATTCAATCAACTCAAGTATAAAATTAAAAAAAAAACAATATTATGTTACTGCTACGGAACCCTTCATGGGCGAGTCCGATGTAAAGTTCCACCGAAAATTGGTTTGAACGAGATCTAGTAAGCAGTTTTTTTTAATAGGAACTGCAATTTACCTTTCATTCTAATAAAAATTAAAAAAATAACATTATTATGTTACCTGCCGCTACGGACACCTTTAATGGGCGAGTCCGACTCGCACTTGGCCGCTTTTTTTGTAGTTGTATTTTCACGCTTCAAATAGCCACTATTCCTAACTTTAGCCCGGTCAATTTGACTCTCCGGCTGTGAATAGAAATGAGGGTTTCGGAACGGCAAGAGTCCACATTAGTGTCATTAAGAACACAATTTGTGTATAAACTATTGGATTTTCATCTTGACTTCATTGTTTCGTTTATGAATCGATTCGATGGCAATGGACATGGCTTAGTGACATATTCCTTAAAGCATTTTTCTCTATTCACATACCCTAATGAAATAAAATATCTGCAGTCACACAAGCTTTGTAAATACTTATCGTACCGGTTTTAAAAATAAATTAAAAACGTTCTCTAGATCTGATTTGTGGCTTCGGTCAGCCGGGATTCTCTCCAAGGTACTTACATTTTCTTACCTCATTTCGCAGCGACTACTCTTGGAATCTGTGTTAAGTATCTACTCATGATAGTGCAGTTTTGCACCTTACTACTTAATTAAACAGTATTTTACTAGAAACTGGAAATAGAACGAAACTTTAGTTTTATTTAGGTTTGCTCTAGTTTAAATTTATAAAAGACATAATGTTGGAGAACGAGTTATCCTTTATTATTATTACTATACTATTTTACTACACAATCTAGGGTTTTTTTCAGGATTCTTGTCAGGAAGTGTACATTATAGTGTTACATATATTATATTACTTAATACATATTTAGTGGATAAAACATATACGGTAGTGAATTGGTTCATTACCATTTTGAAATAATCAAAAATCATAACCAAAAAAAAACCGGATTTCACCTTGCATGGTGGTAAACTAAAGGTAAAGTCTAAGGAATGAGGATCACCATTGTAGACACCGATAATACTACAATGGTGGCCCTCAGCTTGACGATCTCATCAGATGCTTTTTCACACCCCGCTTAAAGGACACGGGACAATAGGAAGAACGGAACATTACAACATTGTGCTGGTAAAAAATTCCAAGTCATGATGGCACGGCAAAGAAAAGAGGTACCGAACCGTTTGGTTCTTAATGGAATTGTTTGTGCCATGTTAGTGCGATACCTCAGCCTTGCTCGTGTTGTTCTGTATAGGAAAGGAGAGGGTGGAACTAATTGGAAGAACACATTGGAACTTGCCATGGTACAGGCGGTAAAAATATCAGGGTGATGGGTTGAAAATCTATCTATTTAAGTTTAAAATGAAACCTAAATAGATCAATTTATCGCCCCTGAAACCCTGTGTCTTGTCTTGTCTTTACATACGAGATATTTAAAAAAACTTAGAGAGTTATGTTAAATGCACAATTCTGAACATTCTAATATTTTGTTTGGATTTCTGGTCTGTCTGTTGTTCCCCGATGTACGCCAAAACTAATATCGGATTTGATGCGGTATTTTTATTAGAAAGGTCTTGGTTAAAATCTGCCGTATGTTTGATTGCTATTGATTGAGTTGAACCGAAGATATGACCAAAAGTCGCGATAACCAACATCCACGCGGGCAGAGCCGTGGGAATCAGCTAGTACATAACATAATATTCAAAGAAAGAAAGAAAGAAAGAAAATAAATTTATTAAACACACAACACACAACCAAGCAGGTACAATAACAACAACAAGCCCACCGAAAAATCGGAACACAGAGTACACAATAACAACAAAAAGTAAAAAGTCAAATAGATATAGGTACATGTAGGTATCTGGGCCCGGGGTGTGTGTTGGGTAACCTCCTCGAGTGTCGCTCCGATTCCTTACCGCTGCAGTCCGGGGGGAACGGAATCGGAGCGGCCGGTACACCCTGGGCGGCGGTCAATGGCTTCCCCTTCACCCCTTCATAGGGTTGGCATTGATCGTCGGCCAATACCCAACGTGGCGTGAACACATTGCTCTCCGTACTCCTCTGCTTTCAGAGGAGACAGGATGGCGTCTGAAGACCCGAGACGGCGTGCGGTTTCAGTTGGTACAAGCCCGACATAACCGCCCCCGCTGGTCGGCGGGGGGGGGGGGGTATCCGAAGGGATTTCCGAACGATAAAAAAAAAAAAAAAAAAGGTATCTGGACCCGATGTCCGCGCACACATCCAGCAAGCGTCGTCGCGCTGCCTCTGTGTGTTACATTACATAATACAATGCGACTCCAGCTTTTGAGCGATTCGACGATTCAATTATTCGCGTCCGGACCATGGGGCGCGGATGTTGCACTGTTTGCTTAGGCACTCGTAGTGACGCAATATCATAAATAAATTAGATATAGTGAACCCGCGTCGCCGAACACGCCTCATCATTGCTCGCCAGTCCAATAATGGCCATAACCACAGGGGTAAGTGACTTGTGTGTCCAGCTTCAAATCATTTTCTTTTACAAATCATTAAAATTATTCTGCTTAAGTCAGCACTGTTAATTTGATTCTCAACATAATCTTTTCTTTTTAGGCCACGAGTCACAGACTCTGCTCGAGTCAACTGCAGCCGTTTGCACTAGGTAGCTGTCTGTATATACGCAGGTTCCATACAATATAATTGTTATGCCTTATCCATCATGAAGTGGTAGTCCCAGTTTACATAAATTACATGTAGACAATATGCGTGAACAAAAATTGTATAGGTAGCATAAACACGCAAACGAGGTGTTTTTAGGCTAGCTACATAGTAACCCCGGCTTACCCGGGGTGCCCGGCAACGGACACTTGGGGAGGACACCGTGCGGTTTTAGTCGAGAGACACGACATAACCACCCCCGCTGGCCGGCGGGGGGTATCCGAAGGGATTTCCGCACGAACAACTTAAAAAATAAAAACAAGATTTCTTTATTCCATATCTTGCTAGTCGAATACTTAAAACTACCTTGAAAAGCCGCGGTCTTGTGTTTTAGTACATGTAAGTTCTGACGCGACGCTCTTGTAGGGTATCTACTGCCATCATTGAGCCATTTAAGTTTGGACTACAGGTAGAACGGTTTTCCCGTCTTAACAACCCCAAAGACAACAGTAGCTAGATGCAACTCCCTTCTACACTTCATTTTAAGTATGTTCCATCTATTTAGATATGGGGTCACATGGCTTCTAGGTGGTATATTATAACAGAAACGCGCGCACGCATTTTGCACTTTTTGTATTAAGTTACCCGTTTTAACTAGTAGTCTAGGACCGTAAACCACATCCAAATAATTAAATTTGGATAACATCAGGGTATCGACCAGCTTTTCACGGAGCTCAACACTGAAGTAATACGCATTTTATAAAGAAGTTTTAGTCTGTAAAAAACAGTTCCTCACGCACTCCACAATATGTCCTTCAAACCTCAACCCCTCGTCCATTAATGAGCCTAGATTCTTAGCCTCTTGCACACGCTCAATAGGGACGCCATCAACGTATAATTGAGGATTTAGTTGTGCAATTTGTGTGACTTAATTTTTTGAGCCTAGGATTAAAAATTTTGTCTTGTTGCCATTTAATACGAGTGTATTTTGGCGAGCCCATTGACAAATGCTAGTCATGTCCTCATTGATTTTCGCGATGGCTTCCTGGAATTCATTGGCCTTGAAGGAGAAATAAATCTGAACATCATCCGCGTACATATGCAATTGGCAGTATATTATAACTTGATACAGTACAATACAGTAATATTCACCCACGTTACCGAATAAGCGGCGATAGCCCAGTGGCGTACGTAACGGACTGCTGAGACGAGGTCTCGAGTTCGATCCCCAGTCGCCCCGGGCACACACCTCTGACTTTTCGTAGTTATGTGTGCATTAATAAATGTTAATTATCAGTCGCTTAATAATGTGCCCGGTAGATGGCAATAGGCTCGCCCCCTATTACATTGAGACCTTAACATAACTGGCGAATCGTGGGTGTGTAATACACATGTCTGCCTACCTCTTTGGGGATACAGGTGTAAAGTTATGTTATGTTATGTTACCGAATATCAATAGTCTTCATTTGTTACTTGTAATTGAATACTCTCATCTATTTGCCTACAAACTATACCCATGTGATTTCAAGGATACGCTAGCCCCAAGTTCACATTTCGAAACAGCTAACCCTTGAACAAAATATATTGTCAACGTAGTCATATTTTACTGAGATGGACCCTTTGCTCCTAAGGGAACAACGTACAAGTTAGGTACTTCAGGCCCCCGAAGTAAACCAGACAAAACAGTACTAAATTATTAAGTTCAGCAACTTGTGACTCATATTCGTATTCTATTTGCTTTAGTTTGTTGATGTAACTAACATTGACTTTGTTTATATAAGATAATTTATTGACTCTTGAACTATCTGTGAACACAATATACATATGTGTGTGACAGTTATTATTTGAGTACTAGCTATTACGCGCGACTGCATCCGCGTTGAATTTGGAATAAATCCAAGGTATGTTTACTTCTGCGGTTTAGAACCCAAAATGCATTAGGTTATATATATTTCATTGTTATATTTTCACTTATTTATCATGGAAAAACAGATGTTTATATGTGACATCGAAATTAAATTGATCAATTTTCCCCTTCGCTCCTATCACACTAATATAGCGCAGTTTATGACCATATCCTACAAAAATGTTTAAAAAATTTCACTTGAATCTGCTCAGTAGTTTTTAAGTGATGCTCGGACATCGATAATAAAAAGCAAACAAACAGATAAACAGACAAACAGACAAAAATTCTAAAATCACATTTTTGGCATCGGTATCTTTTCTAGAACATAAAGTATTATTTTTTTTGAAAAAATACTCAATGTACAGTTTTCATCTCGTTACGATTTTATTATATGTACGTATGTATTTACGTTTTATTATCGAGTTTTATCAATTTTATTCAAAAGTTAATGTTTTTGTTCACATTTAAACGTGCATTTAGCGGAATATAAAAATTTCCCATATCCTACAAGACTTGTAGATTTGTGTCCAGAGACACCAAAAGGCGGAAATTATGTTTATGCTATCATAAACATAATATTTCCTTGATTATTTAGGCCTATGCCTAATTAATCAATTCCGGTTTTGTAAATACCGGTAGATGTCCGCTTATAAACTTCTTTCAATTCCTAAGTGATCGTTTCAATGGTCCCTCCAAAAACTTCGAAAAGTGGAGAAGTTCAGTTCAAATTCACTAACGACACTGTATATTCTAAAGTTCAGAATACATAAACATACAAACACTAGGAGCAGATTATCTATTTTGATACCACGAAATATCTAATTTGCGACACACATTTACAAGAACCATCTCAGTGTAAAGTTTGACCTCATTATCGGGAACTCATCGTTTTCTTGTGAACAAAATACGTCGCGATAAATTACACCCTATTCTCCGCTGTACGTTATGTAAATTCGTCTTCAGTGCGACACCTGGTGTAGCTATAAATTATTTAGATATCGCCTGAGATTGTATAGCTATTGCTATGGCTTCATTAATATACAGTAAGAAAAACTGACCCGCCTAACACTTGTCCGACGTTCGCTTACGGTAATTTATTTGATACGAATTGTTCTAAATAAATTATAAGATAGTGGGATATTCGAGTGACATTTGTAACAGACTTTGTAACCCTTGTACCAAAACGTAGCTACTGATATACGCTTTTTTTTTCGAGCAGAAACCCCCTCGGGCTTCACTTCACCGGAGCTAACGGTGAGGTGGGCGTGTCGGAGTCGAACCAACTAAAACCGCACGGTGTTTCGTCACATCGGCCTGTGTGGCCGGGGAGTCTGCTGTGCTCTAGAAAGGAGACACCAGAGACCCCGACCGACCCCGGCCCCGACAATAGTGGCGACCCCGACGTGTTGTTAGGGATCTAAATCCCCCGTCCCCTACAGAGAACGGAGGGTTTGGGAGAGGGGCGCTAGCCGTCCCGGCTTGCTTCTGCTGGGGTGACAGGTGGCCTTACCTGCCACCCCCAGGTCTGCGCTCATGGAGGACGGAGGTCGTTAAGCGACCTCCGGCGCCTGAGTCGCCTGCGACGCGCGGCGAGCAAGTTGCGGGCTCGGAGGGCCGGGAGAGTTCTAAATCTCTCCCGGGCCCGCTCCGCCATCTCCTTCGCGAGCATTACCTGCTCGCAGAAGGAGGTGGTGGTGGCCCACGCGCTCGCGCTCCGCACCATTGCAGCAATCATGCTGCCAAGCGAGAGGACTCCCAGCCTGATGGCTGGCACGAGTTCACGCCTCGGCGCCTCCCACGCCGGGCAGTTCGCCAGCGTGTGCAGCCCCGAGTCCTCGCTCGCGTCGCAGGTCCCTGAAGCTCCCCAGAGGTTCCCCAGAGGTTTTCCAGAGATGACCTGCGTCAGTCAGTACGATAGGCTTCCGTGTCACCTCTCTAACCAATTTTCCATGATGGGCCTTACCGCCACTATTGCGGCGTGCCCTGCGCTTGGTCGCCCAAGTCGTTCCTTCCACTCCACCACGATGGCCTGGCGGAGCTGGGACTGCACGGCCTCGAATTCTCGAGGTTCGGGGTTCCGTTCCTGCTCCCGCGCCTCCTTTCGCCACTGGTACAGGGAGTGTAAGGAGTCCCTACATCAAATACATCAATACGTCCCTACGTCCAACATCTTTCGGGACCCAAACCAACCTCGCCTGCCCGCGGTGCACTCTGCTGATTAACGGAGAAGGCTCTGGCGACCCGCCAACACGCACTGGACCAGCGCGGCGGGTTATGGTCCAAACTCTCCCAAAATGACGAAAGTCAATGGGGGAGGCCTACGTTCAGCAGTGGACTTCCTACGGCTGATATGATAACAATTGCGAAAGGGTTCTCGCCTCCAGGTCGCATTGCGGAGTTCCGGCAAGGTGACTCGCCGCCTCGAAGGAGATCGAGCGGTACCCGCAGATGACCCTGTTGGCCATCACCCGCTACGGAGCGCACAGCATCCGCACACTTCTGGCCTTCAGGGCTTCCGCCCATATTGGGCCCATATTGGGGCCATGGACCGCACGATCCCCGCGTAGAGCCTCCTGCTGGAGTCATCAGGCCCCCTCATGTTGGGCAGCAGCCGCGCCAAACCGAGAGCTGTGCCCTTCAATTTGGGGGCCAGACTTTAGATGTGCTATCCCCATCGGCTCCATCGGCCGTCGAGCACGAGCCCCAAATATTTCATTTGGGGCTTGATGCTGATGCGATTATCTCCCACGATGAGACTGGATCCCTCACCTCTCCCGTACCTTTTCGAAGAAGAAGGCGGCAGCGTTCCACACACTCTCGCTGCCGACCATGGCAGGTCTGCAACGTGAGGCTTCCCGCTCCGACAGCTGCTTCATGGACACGGCACCGCTCCATCCTGCATGCTCCTAATGCATCGAGCAGCCCCGGCATGGGCACTCAGGCGTCGGCTCCCAGCATATACGGTGCAGGAACTCACCGAAACAGCCATATCCAGTGAGCACCCTAGTCATCCGCTAGGAGAGGCTACCGTTGCGCCTCTCCAGCCAATCCTCCATGATGGGTCTTACCGCCACAATCGTGGCGTGCCTTAGGTATTGATATACCTACAATGCCTATAAATAGTTAATTTACGTAGCTAATAATTTACGGGTATTGATTATTACAGTTCAGTAACGAAACATCATATTTGCCTTAAGCAATACCTAACAACCGTATTATTCAAGATAAGTCACGTTGTTGGTTCAGCTTAAATCCCCGGTCATACGTCTCACACCTCAAGCTTTTCTAAGTACATGTGCAAATTAAATAGAATATAATTTTTTTTTCCTTTGAAAGCGAAGGAAAACATAGTGAGGCTTACCGGGAATCTCTTCCCTGCGGTCAGTGAAGTTTACTAACACACACAGGCACTACGGCCTTAAGGTCATGGTATGTTATGCAATCACTGCAACGGCACCGCTCCAAGCTGACGTAGCAAGAAGAGAAAGAGAGAGATAGCAATCTTGACTTCTCGAGTTATACTCTGCCAAATCTTTGTGTAAAAAGTTTTCCTCTTTTCTTTTCACAATATACTAATTTTTATCAAAAATATAAAAACTAGTGTTGAATTTACCACTTCTTATCCATTCGGAGATATACAGGCTTGATTATATGGTGTAGAATAATAACGATACATATTAAAAAGCAGGCAAAACAAAGGCAAAAGTAAATAGAGAGGTAAGTGAGGTAACTGAGAAATAAGATCCGATGTGGTGCTGCTAAAGCGACAAATGAAATCAAATCGGCGGTATTAAGTCAATCACCACTGAAAGAGTAGCAGCAGCTTTTCGAGGTAAAATACTACAAACCATTTTAAATCTTATCTGCGTGAGGAAAAAGTTTATAGTCCATTGAAGACAAAGGAAGGTGCCACTGCGTGACTTAGCGAAGCTGTATGAACCTCCTGCAGCAACTATTTCTAGCAACAAATTACGGCCACTACTTGTTCAATGAGGATTGACCCCTAGCAGCTATTAAGAGAGATAACCAGAAACGACATAATACGTACCTGATCATTCTGTGCCACAAAATGCGATGCCAAAAAGTCATTACAAACTTTTCGATTTAACAATGTTGATCATGTCGATTTGAAATTTGAAAAATTTTACTATACTTACTTCAAAACTTTTCTCTTTATGGAAAATTTCAACCCAAAAATCTAACTGAATATAAAATATGATTAGAGGCTAAAAGGTTAAAATGATATAGAACATTACTTGTCGCATGTAGCAGCGCGTCGTGTTGTGTCGTGTAGTTCAGTGTCGCATCACGTGTCGCTTACGCGAGCGCCGAGCACGTTAAAATAACTCAAGAGAACAGTCAAACTTGTTATCGCTGTCAACAATAATAGGTTCACTTCACCACTCTAGTCCCTAGAGTGGTAAAGTAAACCTTTTATTGTTTATTAACAGCGACTTATTAGGTATTGCTTAAATATTTCAAAATTTTTAGAATATCAAGTGGTAATTGTTAAATTCTCTAATATTATTATTAAATTAGAATTTACAATTATATCATAATATTGTTCTATATAATAATGACCTAGCGCACGAGGTTACCGACATGTGGAGGGTGGGGTCCACAGAAATAGTTCCAGTTGTGACCTCAGCGAATGGTTTGATCCCAAGGAGAGGGTCCTTCAGTCATCAGTCCATCTCGAGAGGCTCGGGATCCGAGGGCAGTCGGTGGCGGCCAAGATGCAGAGAGCGGTCTTGCTCGACAAAACCCGAATAGTCCTGTGGTCCTCTCCCAAACTAGGGGGGAGGCGTGTAGTACTTTGATGTAAATAATAATGTGTATTACAAATCTATATAATTTATATACATCATTGCATGCAGTTTCTAAAATGTTTAGGACATTGCAGCTGAACGAAAGTCGAGGTCCGCAGACGAGGAAATAATACACTCCACAAATAATGTATAATGCGTATTTATTCCGGTAAACGATTCACACCAAAAAAAAAGTTTATCTTACTATTTATACACGGACGTGTAACGAAACCATAGCGCGATTTACAACGCCATCTAGTAGCAAATTACAAACTAATGAAAACTTAATAACTACTGACTACTGTTATCTGGACATACCGCCCACCAAGGACATAATGCAGCTTGTCCTTCAAATAACAGCCCACCATGCTATATCTTAACATGAATACAAACAAATCTCAAAATTATTACAAAATAATACAGTTAGGTGGTTACAGGTAAGATACACAACTTAGAGGTAGGTCTCTTAATAACTGTGCCCTTTGTGCGTACTGTTACTACCCGTGTTATATTATCCGAACCTGGATGTTTTTGCTCAATTTTACCTAGCAACCATCTACCAGGAGGTATATCATCCTCTTTTATGAGAACTACATCACCTAGTGATGGTTCTGGGTTTTTGTATTCCCACTTGTGCCTCTGGAGGAATTGGTGAAGGTAATCCTGCGACCAACGTCGCCAGAAGTCTTGCATCATCCTCTGGTGGAGTTGCCATCGCCGTAGAGTGGATATGGTTGAATTTTCATAATTAATATCTGGTACTACGACAAGTGGTTCGCCCACCAGAAAATGACCCGGGGTTAAGACGACGATATCATTTTGATCCTCTATGTAAGATAGAGGTCTCGAGTTGAGACAGGCCTCAATTTGAGCTAATACGGTGCCTAGCTCTTCGTAGGTCAGCGTGGAATTCCCAATGACGCGTTTCAAATGGTATTTGGTCCACTTTATTCCAGCCTCCCATAATCCCCCAAAATTTGGAGCACGAGGAGGAATAAAGTTCCATTTGGTACCATTGTTTGCGAGCTGCTCGGCCAATTCCTGTCGGAAAGCTGATTTTTCCTCTTGAAAAACCGTGAAATGTCAGAAATAACTTTTCTTTTTGTAGCAGGTTCACTTAGCGGAGCAAGATCAACGGTGTATCGGAAGACATCTTCGCGTGGATGCCAGGTAAGTCCTAGAATCTTTGTTATTTCATCCAGCTTTATTCTCAAGCCCTGTTCAGAACTATCATTCTCATTTTTTATCTTATCTAATAACTCTCTGCTATTACTAATCCATTTTTGCATTTGAAAGCCGCCTTTAGCCAACACTCTAGTCATTTCTTTATAAATATTAAAACAGTTTTCTACATTTTCAGCACCAGTCATTAGATCATCTTTATAGAAGTCGTTCAGAATGATTTTCGCTATTTCAGGACTATCCTGACACTCATCATAAGCAACTTGATGCAGGGCCCGCACGGCAAGATACGGTGCAGCGGCCGTTCCGAAAGTTACTGTGACCAATTCGAATTCTTCTATATCTTTTTCAGGACACTCTCTCCAAAGTATCCGCTGAAATGAAGTGTCTTCCTCATGTACTAGAACTTGTCGATACATTTTGATTATGTCTCCGACTAGACATATTTTGTATTTTCTCCAGCACATAATGGTATGACGGAGTTCGGCTTGCAAAGATGGGCCTATCATCAAGTTATCATTAAGAGATATACCGTTCATCCCCTTACAGGATGCATCAAACACAACCCTGACCTTAGTTGTGTCTTTATCCTCCCGGACTACTGCGTGGTGAGGTAAGTAAACAGCTTCATTATTATTTTTTTCTAAATCAGTAACCTTTCTCATATGATTAAGCTCTAAATATTCGTTAATAACTTTAGTGTAATCTATTTTTTGTTTTATATTTTTTCCTAATTTAAATTCTAATCCTTTAAACCTTTTTTCAGCTATTTTCCTGGACTCACCATACTTGCAGTCCGGGTCCGCGTCACGAAATGGTAACCGTACGATATATCGAACATGACTATCCCGTTTTGTGGTAGCTGTAAAAAGCTCCTCACATCTAATCTCTTCTTCCGTGAGCATCTTTTTAATTCCAGGTGGTTCGGCTTCCAGTTCCCAGAATCTTTTCAAAAACTCGTCAGCGCTTAGACTAGAATGCATCACGGTAATATGAGACGAGATATTAGTCCTATTATCCACTTCACAGACGCCAGATAATATCCACCCGAAAGCAGTATCTTGCGCTAAGATTGATCCACTCGAATTCCACTTAATACCTGCCTTTATGATGTGACTGTATACCTCAGCACCTAACAAAATATCCATTTTATTAGGCCTGTGATACTCAGGATCAGCCAAATCACCCACAGTCAATTCCAGTCGTTCTATTCTAGTCACTTTCGTAACTGGTAGAAGGGAAGTAATAGACTTCAAGACGTAGGCATTCACCATAATTTGGAACCGGGGATCGACTCTAGACCTTATATTAATGTTGACAGTGGACCTTGAGATCACACTTTTGTCCCCACCTACACCTGTTATAGTGTGTTTAGCCGCAATTTTCTTTAACCCCAGGTACTGAACTGTAGATTCAGTAACAAAAGATCCTTGCGACCCTTGGTCTAATAAAGCCCTAACCATACTAAAAGTCCCGTCCTTCGCTTCAGCTTGTACGACAGCAGTCGTTAATAGAACTGTTTTGTTACAGTTCCCTGTTGAAAGACAAGAGACTAGTGGCTCATTAGACCCCTCCGCTTGCGCGGCATGTTGTTGACTACCTGAAGCAGTTTCCTCCTTCATCGACCTAGCCGATGAGGCTTTTTCGTGAACCGTATCCTCGTCTACTGACCCAGAAACACCACTAGGGTGTAATAAAGAGTGGTGGCGGCGTTTGCACACCTGACACCGGGTAATGTTCTTACAATACTTGGCAGAATGGTTGCTATTTAAACAAACAAAGCACAAATTTTTGTCCATTGCAAATTCGCGTCGACTTTCATTGGATTCCTTACTAAATGTTTTGCAAGAAGTTATTTTATGGTCGGCAGCACAATACGCACAGGAACCAGTACCTTTAGCTTTAACAACATGAAAGGATTTCGTGTTAACCTTTTTCTCTATACGGGGTTTGGGTTCTAAATTCTCCAGACCCCTGAAGCGACTTATTAAAAACTCCGAAAATTCTATAAACGTTGGTAATTCGTCGGTCTGATCCGATGACACCTTCAGTTCCCAAGCCTTTCTAGTTTCTGGATCAAGTTTTGCACTAATAATGTAAATAACTAAAATATCCCAAGAGGATATATCTACACCTAAAGTTTGTATCGAATCTAAACATTCAGATGTCGTATTAATTAAACCTTTAATATCTGACGCGGATACTGATGTTAAAACCCTCTGGCTTAACAATCGTTTTGAAATGCCTTTTGCCAAATACCTTTTATTATTATACATTTTATTTAGTTTATTCCATGCGCTTGCGTAATTGTCCGAAATAACCTTAATATTCCGTAATAACTGCTCTGCTTCCCCAGTGACATGCCCTTTTAAGTAAAAAAAGTCTTTGTCCGTTATCAAGTGATTTGTTATCATGAACCAATGCTAAAAACAAGTCTCTAAATGAGAGAATGTAGGGATTTTAATCTCGGGTAACTTGGCTCTGCTGACTACTTTGTCACTGTGACAATACGACTCTGTGTCCGCAGATGCATTCGTAGAACTTACTCTCTTACATTTACTCAACATTTCCTTCAACTCGCTTTTAAACTCCACATAAAACTCTTCGACCTCATCATACAAATCTTTTTTAATATAATCAGAACTACTAAGTTCAGTCTTTTTTACGGTACTAAGTATTTGGGTATGGGTATTTGTAAATAATGCCCATTGTTGATCTAGATTTTCTTTTCTAGTTTCAATATATGCAAACGTTAATCGATCTTTAGGGCACTTCTTAAAATTTGCTTTAGCCTTAAACATTTTAGTTTTAGTGTCCTCTTGTAGATTGTTAAACGCTTCCATTTTTTAATAATTCAAAATACTAACTAAACTAGAATATTAACTAAAAGCTCTAATCTACTAGCAACTAACTTACTAAGTACTTTCAACAATACACAAACAATAAAATATGTTTTCTTATAACTTAGCAAAGGTTAAAGTACAAGTTTAAATATAAAATGAATTGTAGGTAGGGAGCAAATAAATATCATAAGATACAAAAAGCTAAATTTAGATACAGATTAACTACTTATTTACTTCAAACAACGATATAGTCGACTACTTGGAACATAAACCCAAATATAAAAGCGGCTATAAGCAATAAATACCAAATAATATATTCTAAGATCTGCAAATCTATAAAATTGTACAAGTGTTTTGCACTTTCTAGATAAAATCGGGCATGGATTCCCCGACCAAACTACTTTTTACCTAAAACAAACACAAGTCTAAGACTACTCAATTTTTCTAAGTCTAAATATTTACACTATTTTCTAAGTTCCAGCTATCTTTATTTTAGGTTTCAAACTTCTATGCAGTTTACTGTATATTCAAATTTACTTTTTTTTCTAATTATGATGTCAAATTGTACTCACAGTTTATCTTCGGCACTCACTGTCACTTAACTTGGACGGACGTCAACTCCCAATGACGCGGACGCTCCCTAGCGGCGTCGTGCCGCAACTCTGCCTCGTAGTTCCTTCCGCCTCACCTCCGGATACCCGGTACCGCCAACACTGCAACCGCAACGCTTCTCCCAGCGCCTTGCTGCTGTAGGGGTTTGCTCTGGACAGCGATCCACTGCCCAGTTGAGACAAAGAGGTAGTAGCCACTACCACCACCGATGACTACTTAACAGACCCGGTCTTCCGGCTTCGAAGGACCATGAACGAAAGTCGAGGTCCGCAGACGAGGAAATAATACACTCCACAAATAATGTATAATGCGTATTTATTCCGGTAAACGATTCACACCAAAAAAAAATGTTTATCTTACTATTTATACACGGACGTGTAACGAAACCATAGCGCGATTTACAACGCCATCTAGTAGCAAATTACAAACTAATGAAAACTTAATAACTACTGACTACTGTTATCTGGACAGCAGCATACTATGCTCGATACATTAGAAACTCTTAAACTAGGGTAAGTTTTCTTCCAGGCATTTATTTTAGAAACGATGACAGAAGTTGGCTGATCTTGGTATTGTACTGACCAATAATTAAGTAAAGTAATATGTGTGTGCGTGAGTGAGGATGTGTTGGTGGGTGTGAGGGTGTGTTGGTGGGTGTGATGGTGTGTTGGTGGGTTTGAATGTGTGTATAACTGTGCGTGGGTAAAAGTATGGGTTCTTGGCAATGTATATGTGTTTATTAATGCAAGAGAGTTTTGTACCTACGACTAGTTAATCTTGTATAACTGTATGTGATGTAAGTACGTAAGGACTCTGTGCCGGAGTAGTTTTGATTTAGTAATCATTCTGTCACTTTGAGCTGTACTGTGCGTATATTTAACTGAATTATCTTGAGTTCTTTGTGTATTTTTATGGACTTTTATGGCTACTTTTATGTTTTTCCTTGATAACATTCCATAGGGCCTTACGGTTATTCGTTGCTTTTTCTAACTTATTAGTTTCGTATACTGTTTTTAGTTTTTTTAGCAAAGCATTACAAATATCGAGTACACGAAATTTTGAGAATTAGGTTTTCTGGTGTCTTTTTCGTCTCGCTATGCATCATGTTATAGTTTGCGATACACTTTAGCAGGCCGGGAGTTATCCAGGGAGATTTTTGCAGTCAGTTTGTTCATTGCCTCATTAGCATCTGCAATTGTGTAAATATAGGAAAAGTCTGTTTTATTTTTACATTTAGGACACGTCAATTTGACTTCACCTCGCCTGATGGTAAGCTGAAGGTAATGTCTCAGGAAAGAGGGTCACCATTACATACACGTACCATGCTAACAATGGTGGCATTCAACTTGACGGCCTCATCAGAAGAGGATTGTCGTCGCAGGACCGCGTGAGACCCACCGGTCCCACTAGTGCTGCGACTACAATCCCCCTGCCCGTCTATGCACTTGCTGACCCCTGAACGCAATCAAACAGAAATTGGATTACTATGGAGGGTTTATCGCAATCGTGCACGGTGGTAACCCACCCGGCCGAATTTTGTGACAAATTTGTGTCATCAAATTTCTACCACCAGTGAACTGGTCTCCTAGTTCTCTGCTGGTATATCGTATCGTATCATAATTTAATTAGGTAGTGAAGTGATCGTGTTTTCGTGACGGGTTACTATTTGTGATACTTAGTATTAGAGGTTTGTTATCGGTTACGCGAGATTGCAGGAGCAGGGAGGTAGCAAGTAAGTTTGTTTTTAAGAAAATATGATTTAGGCAGTTTTAAATTTTCGTAGGTATTTATTTATTTATTTAATAGGTTTATCCACAGCAAATGCATTACAAATTGGTATATAATACATGTTTAGCGAGTAATGTGGCTGATACATTTGCCAATTACCGATAACCAGCATGCGTAATATTATAAGATTGAAGAAAAGAAAAAAAAAGACTATATTAGCACAGAGAATTAAATAGACAAAATAACATTTCATACAGACTGAGTTTAGCAGAAATAAGTAAAATGAATTACATACCGACCACTATTTACTTATTATACTGAGTAGGTATACTTTCTACTTTAATTTAGTGGTGACTATATTGTTATTATTGGAGGCTCGAAAGGTACTAAATATTTTATTTTTGGAATCATGGTATATGTCGATGTCAGGTGTAGACTTGGATATTGTATTAAGTTCTTTGCACAGCCGGTGCAAAGGAAAATTGGACCCGATGTTCGATTTGAAGGTTGGTAAGTGGTACACATTGGAAATTGGATATCTTGGCATTTTACGGGGTACCTGAATATTGATACGCGAAACCAATTCGCTGCAGTCCAGCCTACCATTCGTTAGGTAGTAAATGGTTAGCAGACCGTGGGTTGCATTTAATATTAGGTAATCGAGACTATGTTGGTTGTTATTACCTTTTTGATATCAATATGCAGGTCTCCTATGAGAGTTATGGATGTATAATAATGTACTGTGACATATTTCATGGAATAAGTAAAGTCAGGTACAAATAAATGAGTCGGTTCAAGCCCGACATAACCGCCCCCGCTGGCACGCGGGGGGGTATCCGAAGGGATTTCCGCACGATAAAAAAAAAAAAAAAAGGTACAAATAAATGGGGGATCAACATCGACTGTGGCAAATCGATTTTTTGTTATAAATCAGTGTATACCAATATTAATATAATAATAACAACGGTATTATTACCATTAGTCCTGTTCATTTCACTGACTGTTATTTTTGGTTAGACTTGTTGTACTTAAAAAAGTATTCTCCGGACGATTGGCAATAACCGGGGTAAAAAACTATTATAAATATGTTTCATTTGTACTTAGCTGCACTTTTTTTAATTTCTGTTCTAATTTTGGACCGTGAAAACAAAGAGATCAAACACTGTTCAAATTCGGTAATGATCTTTTTTTCAGGAAGGTAAATCCAAAATCTGGTAATTAGCATATACCTTTTTTTTTCGTGCGGAAATCTCTTCGGATACCCCCCCGCCCCGCCGGCCAGCGGGGGCGGTTATGTCGGGCTTGTACCGACTAAAACCGCACGCCGTCTCTACCTAGCCTGAAATTAACAGATTAAGAGATTTGTGTCTATTTTAAAGTCAACAACTAATATGGCTGTAAACTTATACATCGTTATAAATCCGTTTCTGCCATCATAGTTTTTAAACATAAAAAAACATCAAAAACAGTTTGTTACTTTATGTAAGAAATAAACAAATAGCCTAATAATTTATTAGTAGGTATAGATTATCTGTTGTCATGAACAAAGGCCATTACTTTCTTGTCTATTTTACATAAACCCTCTTGTCTTTGAAAACACATTGAAATTTTATTCACTCCTATTCTCTGTCATGTTTCTTTAGTAGCACATGTTATGCATCGTCACGGAGAATCAAACAAGGATTTAACTCCATAAGTCATCCCTGAAAAGCGAGGGTGGAATCAATGTCAAATTTTCATAACAAAATATGGATATGGAATATTTTATATCTGTAGGCCTAAATGGGCTTTACGGCACGATGTCAAATTAATTAAGATACTTGACGTATAATCGATCATACATTATTTTATTTTTATAAAAACAAAACATACATCTTTCCTTAAGAAAAGCGACGTGCATTTAATGGCCACTAAAAATAAACACAAATTTCTAGAATTTGTTTGTAAAGAAAATTATGAAAGGGAAGATTGAAAGAAAGAGAGAAGGGGTAGGCCAGGATTGGCATAGGAAAGAGTAATGTGTCGATTACCCCACCAACAAAAGAATTTCTCTTAAGTTTAGAAATAGAGAGAATGAGACAGAGAGAGAGAGATACAGAGATATAGAGAGAGAGAAAACCATAATCAAACCACCACTACCTGAAGAATTCCTTAAATTGTTTTTGTCTTAAAAGATATTAATGTAAATATAATAATAATAATAACAATAATAATAATAACTGGCAACACTAGTATCAACAAGTTACCTATTTTTGTGCTTTAAATCAAATTACATTTACATAAAATCTGTTAAATATATAATAAACTACAATAGTGTAAACATCAAGCGATAAACAATGAAAGAAAAAAATATGTTAAAATTTATACATTCAACAGTAACCAAGAATTTCTTATAGTTATTGACATGACAGTTTCTGTCTGTCAAACACAAAAAAATCTTGAAAATGCACAAAAATACATATGAAAGATGATAACAAGAGCCAAGGCAAGAGCAACAGCCCGTCCAACATCCCCGGACTCGTCGCTCAGCTCCGTCCCACAGCCACCAGCAGACTCTCTGGGTGTGACAGCGACGTCGAGCTCAAGCTCAAGCGACGAGTTTTTCTCCCCGCCGACGTCGTCAACACCTGTACGTCGCCAGGGGAGAGGCCGGCCACCGACTGGCTTGGAGCCCCGATGCCCACCGGCTTCGAATAGGGCCCCCGCTACCGGTGGTGATGTGCACCGCATGCGATGGAGTACTTCAACTGTACGAAAACGTCATGCGGGCATATTTTGTGGCTACAGAGGGAGGAGTCAACCTCACTGCGTACCGTGTTCGTATGCTGCCTTTGTTTCAGGTACTTGAACCAACTGTGAATGTTTCGGCACAACGGCTATCGGATCAAGTGCGGGCCCATACAACGTTGTCATTTGTTGGATGACTCTGTACTTGAGAGGCTACGCTCTGACGTACGAAGTAGCCCGGGTACCACACCCTCTTCGCAAACTGTGAGACCAGCCACGGAGACCATCTCACAACACATCTGTAGCGAAGAAGTGATTGATACCAGGGCTATAGACGTAAGTACCGAGTACAACGAGCAATTAAGGAGTGCTTTGGAATGTACTTTGCGGGAATATCGTTCCATGCCTTTTGTTAATAGACCTCGCCTACCACGTTTGCCAACGCATAAAAAAAATGTAGCGCTAGTGTGTGCCCTGGATTCGTTATTATCAGATTATTTTGATAATAGCGAAGATCTCGGTGATACACATTCAATTCTTTATTGCGCGGCCGTCGTAGTATGTCGAGTAGCTAGTGTTCAATTTCCAAAGTGCGACTTAGCTACTCGACCGAAATCTGCTGTGCCGGCTTGGCAATTTAGAATTGAGCAACGTATCACCGAGACTAGGGCACTCATTGGAAAGCTCATTTGTTTCAGGTCGGGCAATACCCGCCCAAGAGTGATGCGCTTTGTGAGTCGAGCGTTCTCGGGGTCTGACATTAGGCCTCGAGAATTTTTGGCACGAGTCACAGAGCGTATCGACTACCTGAAACAAAAAGTTTATGCGTGGGCAAACCGGATTCGGCGGTATAAAAAAAGAGTGGAGCGATATTCTCAGAATCGCACGTTCCAAAGGGACCAAAGGTGGGTCTACAGAGATTGGGAGCGCCCTGATTCGACTGGGGCTGACGTGTGTCGACCAAATGATGATATTACTAATACATTCTGGCGTAATTTCTGGTCGATGCCCGTCAGTCATACGGAGGGTGATTGGATGCAGGATGTTGAGCGATCGTGTGAGCCTATTAGGATCATGGATCCGGTTACCATAATTCAAGAGGATGTAACCGATGCAGTCCGTCTGTTGCCTAACTGGAAGTCAGCGGGACCAGACGGACTGCATAATTTTTGGTTAAAATGGCTGAAAAGCTCACACGGTCGTTTGGCATCTCAATTCCAATAATGTATTGAATCAGGATTGATTCCCAATTTCATGACCACTGGTGTAACCCACCTTCTTTACAAGTCCGGTAGTGCTACGGACCCTAAAATTATAGACCGATCACATGTCTTCCTACGGTCTATAAGCTTCTTACATCCATCCTTTGATATGGCCATTAGCCAACAGGCACGCCGTAATCGTAAGGACCTAGCGACATGTTGGATAGACTATAAAAAGGCCTATGACTCCGTGCCGCACACGTGGCTCTTGAGGGTGCTTGAGTTGTATAAAATTGATACAACTCTATGTACCTTCCTGAAGGCATGTATGGGGCAATGGAGTACGGTCCTTTGCTATCCAGGGTGTCGACGGATCTGCGAGAATGGCGGGCTGATAAGGACAGAGCGGGGCATATTCCAGGGTGATAGTCTTAGTCCATTATGGTTTTGCCTGGCACTGAACCCTCTTAGTTATATGCTGGAGAGTTCAGGGTTAGGCTGTCGATTGCGGAGAGATGGTCAGGTTATATCCCACCTCCTTTACATGGATGATCTTAAATTATTTGCCCCCAACAATTCCCAACTGACAGCGTTACTAAAGATGACCGAAACCTTTAGTAAATCTATCAGGATGGAATTTGGTGTGGGCAAATGTGCGGTCATGCATGTAAAAAGAGGGGAGATTGTGGAATCTGATGGGGTTGAGCTCTCAGATTCCACAAAACTCAGGTCTCTCTCTGCAAACGACACCTATAAATACCTGGGTATGTCGCAGGCGTTAGGCATTACAGAAGCTAGCATGAAGCAATCGTTACGGGAACGTTTCTTTGGCCGCTTGAAAAAAGTCCTCAAAAGTCTTTTGTCAGGCGGTAATAAGGTGCGCGCCTATAACGGTTGGGTCATGCCGGTTTTAATGTACTCCTTCGGCATACTCAGGTGGACTCAGACGGAATTAGACACCCTGGATAGGAGAGTCCGTACGCTACTTACTGTATACCGAATGCATCATCCGCGTTCATCTGTGATGAGGTTGTACATACCACGGAAATGCGGGGGGCGTGGCTTTTTAAATGCCAAATCCCTCCATAACCGTGAGGTGTGCAACCTCAGGGAATACTTCCTACACAATGAAGCTGATATGCATCGTGATGTAGTAAGGGTGGATAAAGGATTTACCCCGCTAGCTTTGGCCAAAGAGAACTGGCGCAAACCTGTGGTATTAAGTATTAATGACCGCATGGATGTATGGAAGAGCAAGGAGTTGCATGGACGTTTCTATCGGGCTCTTCATGGGTCTGATATAGACTTACCAGCATCTGTGTCTTGGCTACGCTTCGGTGACCTATTTGGGGAAACCGAAGGTTTTGTTTTTGCAATTATGGACGAAGTTGTGACGACGAATAACTATCGGAAGTATATTCTAAGGGATGGTACGGTTGACATATGTCGGGCGTGCCACCGTCCCGGAGAATCCCTTAGACATATAATCTCTGGTTGTTCTCGTCTTGCCAACGGCGAGTATTTGCATAGACATAACGAAGTAGCCAGGATTGTTCATCAACAGCTTGCTCTAAAGTACAACCTTGTGGAATCAGAGGTACCGTACTATAGGTATGTGCCCGACGCAGTTCTCGAAAATGGGCATATCACGTTGTACTGGGATCGATCTATCATCACTGACAGGACTATTGTAGCTAATAAACCTGATATAGTGTTGATAGATCGATCAGAGCGCCGCGCAATAATTATCGATATCACCATTCCACATGACGAGAATCTTGTGAAAGCCGAAAAAGAAAAACAAATAAAATATTTGGATTTGGCTCACGAGGTTGTCGACATGTGGAGTGTGGACTCGGCGATTATTGTTCCGATAGTTGTATCGGTTCACGGACTGATTGCCAAGAGCCTCGAACAACATCTCCAGAGGCTCGCGTTAGGCAGTTGGGTTAAGGGCTTGATGCAGAAGGCAGTGCTCCTCGACACGGCACGTATTGTGAGGAGATTCCTCTGTCTGAAGCCCTAACCACCGGTAGCTTGGTCCCTGTTCCCGATGCCGGTGGGCCACTATTTTTTATATTTTTAAATATATTCGTGTTTTTTTTTATATATAGAATGTATTTAAAAATATAATTGATAAGTATTTAAAGTTAAATAAAGGAAATAATAATTTATTTAACCAAAAGAAATTCGACATAATAACACAATTTATGGTTGACAATGTTAGAATTAAGTTTTACAATTTGTGTCTGGTATTAGCATCTGCTGCTGAACTAGGCTTCTAACCTGTATTTAACCGAACAGCGCCTCCACCACGACTTCTGGGTATATTTAAGATTACAATTTTTTTGTGTATTGTGAAAAAGCGATAATTATAAATTTATACTTAAAAAACAAATCAAAATAAAACAAAGTAAAATAAAGAACGTGTCCCTTTCCCTGTGTGTGTTATGTGTGAGTTGTGTGTATACCCTTATGGTACGTATTGTGTGGTATGGGTGTGTGCATAATATGTGTGTGTATGTTATGTGTGTGTGTGTATAGGTGTTGTGTATAGATGTGTGCTTAATAGAGTGAGTGTGAGAGGAGAGTAACATAGTGTAAGCATGTTACTTTTCTGCAACCTGGTTTGCTTGCTCAAAGTTGTTATGATAAATTATAACCAATACTTAGCTATATTTAATTACTCTATAACGGTTACAACTAACTCAGTTTCATCATATTATAATTCGCTCAAATAGTTGGATACTGCTTTTTTTACTTCTAATTTAGTTAATGGATATATTTTGACAATTTTATTAAGTTTGTTGTACGTGTAAGGACCTAGGAATGGAAAAAACCTGCGGATAAAAGATGTTTTAGATTGTAATGTACCGTCACACACTGCAAAACATCTCCGCTGAGATGTTAATTCCTGTGTATATTCTAGTGAAGAATGTTGTTTCAACGTTATACTTAATATAAATAACTGGCGCACAGTTAGGACATTACAATATTGGTACAAAAGCTTAGTAGGGTACTGAGGTACTGAGCTTAAGAATACTTCGCTGAGCAACTTCCAACTGAATGAGGGTAGTTTTCAGTGCTCCACCCCAAGATGCTATGCAGTATGTAACCACTGATTGACAGAGGGCATAGTAGACTTGCTTAAGAGTGTCAGGCAGTAGTACACATCTCAAAGTTTTAAAGATGAAGGTAAATTTACGAATCCTCTTGCTCAGTGCTTCTATGTGAGCTTAATAATAATTGAATACCTAATTAATGTGACAATTAGAGGTAGGCTTTCATTGCTTAACAAAATTGTAACAAGTTTTGCGTCCGACATTCGAATATAATTCGGTTGGGTATTCAAAGGAATTGTGTTCTACTGCAGCTATATTGCGCCAGAAATTAACCTATTATTATATATATATATATATATATATATATATATATATATTATATTATAAGCGATTTAAATATATATATATTTAAATCGCTTGGTAATCGAAATTCTGATTTGATCATGTGTGTGTAAAACATGGTATGGTACTGTGCGTTTTTCATTGTTAGTTGTGTTTTAGATAATTGGGACATTCTTCTGATTTAACCCTTCAGCAGCTTAATGATACCTACACATAGAGTATGTGTATTGTGCATTATGTGTGTGTGTGTGTGTGTGTGTGTGTGTGTGTGTTGTATGTATGTTCTGCAACAGCGACCTCTACTGACTTGTCCACTTATACTTCTAAAGTATTATAAAATGGTAAATTAGTTGTGTCTGTACATTGGAGATATTAAAAAAACATGTTAAATGAACGATTCAGACCCCAAAAAAATATTTTTTGAATTCTGGTCTGTTTGTTCGCGATGGACGCAAGAACTACTGAACAGATTTTGATGTTTTTTTTTCTATTAGAAAGTTTTTGATGATCTAGGCTGAATCAGACTTAAAATCTGCCGTATGTTTGACTGCAATTCGTTAAACTTCCGACAATATCATGCAATTGGTTAAGTATAACCGGAGATATTATGACCGAAAAACGACAACTGACCTCCGCGCGGGCAAAGCGGCGGGCATGTTTTCTATACTATTATAAGATTGTAAATTAGTTGTGTCTGTATATTGGAGATATTTGAAAAAAATGAACGATTCTGAAGACAAAAATATTTTTTTGGAATACTTTTCTGTTTATCTATTTGTTCGCAATGGACGCTAAACCTACTAAACGGATTCTTTTGTGGTTTTTTTTCTATTAGAAAAGAAGGTATCCATTACAATGTAACAACAATTGCAAATTAAAACAAAATATACTATGTCCCTAAGTATAACGGAAATAAATTTGTTGTAACTTACCAAACAGTCAGTTTAATGTGACATTAATTGTTGTGAAGCCAATAGGGATCTTGACATGGTCGATAGATTCTTACCAATATTGCTTAATGTCTTAGTTTTCTGAATAATAAACGCAACGCAGACTGATATAAATGTGATATTCTTTTGCAGAAAACTATTTGAATAAGAATATTAGAATGAGAATAATATTATTCTCTTTGAATATGGAATAAACAGTCAACATATATAGAAATGGCGGCCGCATCGCTAAAGAAATTTTTACAGGCCACCTTAGGATAGACATTAGTTTGGACATTAATGGGTAGTTATTATTTTAGTCGAAAGAAAGAAAACTAAATAAATATTGTTCATTCATATAAAATAAATGATTAAAAAAGTCGTTTATACTACTATTCTAATCATATAGGTACCAGCTTTTTGAAGAATATTATAAAAAAGTGTGTGTGTACGTAAGAAGCTAAACTTCTTTGACGTAACAAGAAATTCCTAAAAATATTTCTTAAAATTTTATCCTTCGCGTGATCCTCCGTTTATAGAAATAATAATGTAAAAAATATATTATAGTTTATGATGTCAATAAATAATAATACCGTCAACTAAGCTCAAACTGTACAAACGTACTTAAAGTAAAAGATTGACTAGCTAAATTCAGGGTATCGGTTTCCTAGCTAGCTAACTTCATGGCTTTTCGTGACGGTGTGCGCCCGCATCGTAAAAATTTACTCTCATAATTTATAACTAACGCGCCAAAAGAAGTTTAACTTCAAATGGTTGATTGAGTAATTTTTTCATACATTTTACTAAAGTAAACAAATTTATTTGCACGTCCACATAAAGCAGTATTACAATTCATTAACAGACATTGAAGGACCAACAACTAGTAACAAATACAACTCATAGTTTGCTGTTCTCAAAATCACACTGATCTGGCAAATATACATCTTCCTATATCTCTTTCCATCGACCAATTTTAATCTTAATCATCACATCAAAAGAAATACAATTATTTATCTGTACATTATCGATATTAGGCAGAGATAAACAGAATATAAAATGCAATAGAGTAGACAATGTATCGAGGCATCTACAAAGCGACATGTGTAACCCACCCGATGGATAAAGGCGCTATTAAGATAGTGGCAGCGTTACAGTCGTCTTGGCCGGTTTTATTGCATCTTTGTTTGCTTGGAACGCAATAGAGCCTTGCCCAACCCAGTAATTCAACAGTCTACCCGTTTCCGACTGTTATTACCTAGCAACTACAAATGCTACCGATTCCTCTAGGGTATTGGGGGTACAAGAATGATTGATGAAATTATTTGTTCATTGCCTACGAAATTGTTGTTCTGAAAACTGAATATTCTATTTTTTTGAAAAAATGGAATAGTGTGTCTTGTAATGACGTTCTGCGTGTAATTAATAAGAAATATCAAAGTTGTTTTTGATTTTATTTTCATATTAGAATATTATAATTACATTTATCCATTGATTTATATACAAATTTTATGGTATTTTTTTATTTCTAAGTACACCTTCCGCATACGAACGATTGACGGCCTTTTTTTTTACGTGCAGAAATCCCTTCGGATACCCCCCGCTCCGCCGGCCAGCGGGGGCGGTTATGTCGTGCATATACCGACTAAAACCACACGGTGTCCTGCCCAAGTGTCCATTGCCGGGCACCCCGGGTAAGCCCTCGAAAGGATAACCCCGGTTACCGGCGGACCTTGCGCGCCAGCGCGGCCTTGCCTGGTTGGGTCGGGTTTTATCCCGCGTCGGTGAGTAGGCAGGCGTGTGAGGACACACACGACACGCCTCCGCCACGGCCTGCTTCAGTAAGGACGGCGAGTCGACCAACTGCCGTCCTCAGGCCCCGATCATGGAGGTCGGTAGTCCCGGGCGTAGACGAGTCTGCGGCGTCCTCGCCGCAGACTGCGGAACTCGGGGGGCAGGGTTCTCTCCCGCTCCCTCTCCGCCGTCTCTTTCGCGCGCATAACCTGCTCGCAGAAAGAGGCGGCGGCGTGCCACTTGCTCCCGTCGGAGATCACGGCCCTCACCATGGTCTCCAACGAGAGAACGTCCACGCCCAGGACCGCAACGAGATCCCGGCGTTGACTCGCCCACGCAGGGCACTCCACCAACGTGTGGAGCGCCGTGTCTTCGCCAGTGCTGGCACTGCGGCGTTGTCTCCCGGTGGATGCGCCATAGATACTTACCGAAGCACCCGTGTCCGGTAAATATCTGGCACACCCGGTGGGAGAGGTCACCGTGGTGCCTCTCCAACCACTCCTTCATAATCGGTCTCACCGCCGCAATAGTGGATTCCCCCCACCTTGGATGCTCAAGTCGCACCCTCCATGTCTCCATGAGTTCCCGGCGGAGCTGGGACCGCTGAGCCCTGATTTCTCGGGGCTCTGGCCTATGGCCCCGCTCCAGAGCCTACGAGTGAAGGTCTAATAATAAAATCCAATTTTTCACTTGCATGCTAGCTTGGTGGTCTCGAGATATACCTTTGAAGGGAAACATATATATAATCATGGCTTTTTTCTTTACGGTAGGCAGAGAAAACAGCCTACCCTCTGTTTCTGTCGTTACACACTTCACGAGCTACTTCTACTGTCATCGAAAATTTCATGCAAGTCTGGTTCGACTGCTTTGCAATGCTATTTTTTCAATAAACCCACGTAGAAACAGGAACAAATTAGTGTCATAATACTATCCCATCAATAACATTTTCAAGCAAAGAAACACCATGACTAGTACATATTTGCTTACACTGTAAAAAAGGTCTCAGATCTTATAGAGAGCCAATCTCCTAACTCCACACGCCCCAACCTTATAACTCTCTAACTTTTATCATAGCATATAGCGTTATGTGTCAATTCTAGTCTTAAGTTCTCTACCCTTAAACTCTCTACCCTGAATTTAATTCACTAACTAGGTATTAATTTAGTGCTAATTGGTCCTTGAGTAAAATACGGGTCAAGCTCCACAATTTCATCTACTATGTTTTGTTCACTGCCCAGCAATAAATAATATACCAAGAAATAGCCTACTGCCGTCCATTGGGCACTTTTTCCTTACAACAAAAACTCAATAACACTTTGCCCGACTCTGTAATTGAATTCGCAATTTTTACCGCAGCGCCACGGCGACAGTTATTTTAATTATTTAAGTAGTAATTAGTTTATTGTATCGCAGTGTTAGTGTTCAATGTAGTAATGCAAAAATACTCATTATATATCTAGTTAACAATGCGACAGGTAATTAAAAGTTTACTGGTACTGTAACTTCTCGAAGGTAATGTTAGTGAATACTGCAACTGTAATTTATTATGAAACGGAATCTTGTATTGCAGGTAATTTTGTACGTTCTTATTCATTATTATTCTGGATTAAAACATTGGTATTCTATTTCTTTTATGTGACGAAACGTTTGCTTACTAAAACCAGACAGTGTCCCAAACATCAGTCCTATTGCTGAGAGAGGCTGTTTCTGATGTGCCCATCAGTCCCTGATCAATACTGCAGCCATTACCGGTAAAGCCCATTCTTCTTACCCTTTTTAGAAACGCGGGCAAGACTCCGTCCACTCTACTTTTTGTACCACCATTACCACTATTTCTAATCTGTTTTGATCCTGGATTTCCGGTCAGAATTATGGCTTGGACGGACTAACGTTCTTATCGGATTACCGCCTCGTAGCCCCTAAGAGACCGTGACCGCTCAGGGTTACTGCTTGTCTAAGTGAAATTTTGTGCCATGCCATGTCCACCGCTCCCCTGGTCATTTGCAGTATTCACTCTGCTGCATAAGCTAAGCATACAGCCTCTCTCTGGCTACAGATAGCAAAAGTGGTGAAATGAATGGGCGATATAGCACCTTCTACACCTGATAAGGTTTTACAGAGTTGACAATGCGTGAGTGATATTTCTGGTGTAGTTAGCGTTCATAGATTACGGTAATCACTTACCATCACGAGATGAGGATACTAAGGAAAAAAAAGGAACTAAGGCTCCTCTATTTTGTTACTTGAAATTCTAGAATTTTAGTATCGCAAAAAGTATAATGTGAAAGATCAAATTGAATGGTAATACTATTATTTCTTAAATTTTTCTTTTAACATAATAAAATATATTATGAGGTTCTGGGGAGTTTAACCAAAATGGGCAGCATATTTCAATGTTGTAATAAAATACATCTCTGTGTTCATGGCTCTAATAAAAAGGAAGATTTGTTTCAATGTAGCCTTGCATTTTGTGCTGCTTTATACTGGAAAAGGTTTGTATTTTAGTGAATAACTTTCAGCTATTTACATAATATTTATAGCATACAGAAGAAATATTTATTTCTTGCTTTAAATGGTTTTTTTAAGGTTAAGAATTTTACAGTAAGGAACGAAAACGCAGTCCTTGCACACCTCTACATTTTATAAAATATTTGATATGTTTACGATATTAAATGTTCACACCACACTTTAGATCGATAGATAGATAAAAAACACTTTTATTTGTACACCATTTACGATACAGACAGAAGTAGCACATTAAATATTATTAAAAGGTTATTGCAATGTACAAAGGGCGGCCTTATCGCTAAACGTGATTTCTTCCAGGCAACTTTAGGATGAACTGGAATATTTTCACAAACAGAGTGGTTAGTTGGTGTAACATAAAGGAGTTAGCAAACAATATTCCAATTAAAAACATAAAGAATATTATATGAACCTATTTAATTATACCTTCACAGGTACACACTAAATATATATATATACCTACTTAAACTACATACATATTAAGATACCTACATATATATGATATGCATATAGACTACATACCTTAAAGATATATATTAAATATACATATATAAATACAGTGTGTTATTCATAAACAAATATGTGCTTCGTGCTACAGTGATAGGTAATGCTCACGTAACATCTTTTTAAAAATATTAATGGATTACGCTTTCCTGATTGTAACTGGCAGTGCATTTCATAGACGTACAGCTTGTAAAGTAAATGATTGGTCAGAGAAGTTGGTAGAATGAGCTGGCATCTCCAGTCTCAAATGTTCCGATGATCTTAAGCTATTTCCATGAGTATCATTTAAGAACTTAAGCCGTTCTTTAAGATAGCTGAGAGTCAACGGATTAAATAAAATATTGTAAAGAAAAGTAAGTGTATGAGTATTCCGGCGAAGGCGGATCGGAAACCACTTGAGCATTTTACGCAAGTCAGAAACGTGATCATATTTGCGCAAGCCAAATATAAATCTTAAACAAAAGTTTTGAAGTCGCCCAAGCTTATCGAGTTGCGCTACGGTAAGATTCAGATAGCTGACATCGGCATAGTAAAGAATCGGAAGAAGAAGAGTTTGAGCTAGCGCAATCTTAGTACCAGTGGGAAGAAAATTTCTCAACCTACGCAATGAACCCGCAGACTCAACACAGTTTGCGACTTACCCCCTGTATCTGAGAATCCCAGGATAAGGTGCTGTCAATTAAGATACCCAGGTTCTTAACCTTTATACTGACAGGTATGGTGCTGTTTTTAAATTTAACTGCAGGCTGTTGGGACCAATCTATTTTGGAGATCATTCTGGAGCTTCCAATAACATAAACCTAAGTTTTTGTACGGTTAATCTCAAGCCCATAGTCCGCACTCCATCTACATATACTGTCTAGGTCCGTATTAATTGTAGTAAGTGCATCCGATAATCCATTGATATGCGCATAAGTATTAATCTTTAAATCATCCGCATAAACGCAAATTTACAATCTATTTCCATCATGTACATAGTATTTGTAGTTACGTACTAGTCAACAAAACAAGGCCTATCATGAAATTCAGAGAATCTTGGCAAGTTCCGTACGTTTATTTCTACTAAAACTTATATAAATGCCTTAAAACACAGACAATTTATAGAGTATAGACAAATATATAGCAGTGACACTTCTAAACTGCAAATTGTTCATATTCTAGTACATTCTACACAACGCTATCTAGATCCAAAGTAAACATGGTTTAACTAGCTTAACCCCACATAAATGAAGTATTGCAATGTGAAAGGCATACAATTTCTATGTAACTGCACAGCCATTGCTGTGTGTTATAAAAATAAAGAAAAGCTATTTATTCAAAGTGACAGCTTCATTCAAAACATACTCTTGATCTGGGGCACCCATGGTAGTGAGAGTATTGGCAAGCATGCCATCTTTTATGACGCCAGCAGCATTTCTTAGGTGTACTTCTCCTACCGGGGCACGGTAGAGCTGGCATGGTTAGATATTTGTTCCCTACGTAGCATGGCGACTCTCCTAAATTTTATCAACGATGTCGCAGACACGAAGGCTGTCATGGATGCCGGTGTTCACGATCCTTACGCGTGACTTCACACATCTACCGTAGCATAATCGTTTCCGTGACATGTCGTTTTAAAGAACAAGCCTAATTATGGTTTCATAGACCTACCATCAGTGGCGATATGAAAGGGGGTAAATATGGAATGATCGTACATGATTGATACATTTCGCAACTCAGTCCAACTTGGAAAAGACGTATAATAATAAGGTGAACATTATTATTATACGTCTTTTCCAAGTCTACAAAATAAACGTGCAAAACACTTTCCGGTTTTTGGCCAGATATTTTGTGGCAACGCAGCGTGAGGTAACTTAATCCATACATTTCATTCCCTTTCGAAATTCTGCTTGTAAATTCTATCATCATTCATGCTTACTATTACTACACTATTAATAAAAATGATGGCATACAATTTCCCAACCATATTGAGAAGGCTGATGCCGCGGTGATTGTGACACATCTGCTGTGTGCTGTGCGACTTTACCTTTAGAGATTGAGACCTTTTTTTTTTAACGTGCGGAAATCCCTTCGGATACCCCCCCGCCGGCCAGCGGGGGTGGTTATGTCGTGTCTCGACTAAAACCGCACGGTGTCCTCCCCAAGTGTCCGTTACCGGGCACCCCGGGTAAGCCCTCGAAAGGATAACCCCAGGGTTGCCGGCGGACTTTGGCCGCCACCGCGGCTTCGCCTGGTGGGGTCGGGTTTTATCCCGCTTCGGTGAGTTGGCAGGCGTGTGTAGGGCACACACGATACGTCTCCGCCACGGCCTGCATCTGTAGATTGAGACCTTTGTCTAATTTTCCGAGACATTGCCTTCTCTAACAAAGGTTATATAAGTGGTACAACAATCGAGTCACTAATCCCTCAACAATCCTTAACATCCTAATTTTATTCTCACTCTATATATCCAACAGACTTTCCTAACCTCATGTTTTAATACTTTCATAATTTATCCATTCCAATTTCATTAGTAGATGCTAGCCAACCTATTCCTCTTTGATCATAAGATTTCTATCCATGCTGTGCATTTTTAGATGTCTTTTTGGATGTCATAATACAACTATTCCAAAACTTTCCAGTTAAAGTGAATATTTCAACGAATTTCAACATGACAGGTTGTTTAGAAATTATTTGAAATTGGAAGTGCGCTGCGAAAGATTAAAGTCACAGTAGCGCAGATATAAATAGCCAATATAAATTGGTTATTTTTATCAGTGCTAACCATGAAAGCATTTCAACTCACTGAATAAACTACTTATTCGTTCTTTTACCCTGACTACTGATATTCTTAACTCTTCATTCTTTTTCTAGGGAATTTTGATGTGGTTTTCTACATTCGTGAGATAATTTTATAGCGTTGTTTTATAATATGTAAAATAAATTATTGATCCGTATCGTGTACGACGAGTAAGGTGAGCAGCGATGCAGCGCCAAACCCAGCATACATGACCGTGCAAGAAACATACGGAAATCGGCCGGTGTAGCATAAATGACTGGCCTGTTTTTTTACAGCAAGTAGCATAACCACGATTTAGGTTGGTATAAACGTTTTTTAAACTACCTGACGTTAATTCTTCCATTAGTATTAAAATTAAACGTTTAAGAATGTTTTTTTTTTTTTTAAACAATGTTATGCAAATGTTCCAGGAATGAAAAATGTAATGATCAGTAAAATAGCCCTATATTTTACAAAGCAAAAAAACGGTTATTATAAAAAATAACCGCAGGTCTATTTCATTAACTAGTGCCTCTGCAAAGATTTTTGACGATTTGATAATGCTGAGAATGATAAAACTATAAGCTTTCACGATAGTCAGTTAAATGCGGCTTAAATCCAAACTATCTACAAAAAGTGAAATACTGAGCTTCAAGCAACACAGTACGTGATAATAGAATACCAGTGAAAATACTAAATGTTAGAGAGAAGGAGGTACTTTTACCTGCATTTATATCTGATTATTACTTTTAAGTCTATTATTAGTATTTATCAATTTAATGATTCTAACCATAAAGAGTTCGAAAGAGTTAAAAAAATATCGAAGGAGTTGCAAATAGATTATTTAAACACCGAAGAAAGACAGTCAATAGCGGCTATTGGTTCCAAGTACTCAGATATTTCGTATGTTGAAGGAGATAAATTAAGTACAAATAGTATTTACAAAACATCCATAACTGTAAAACCCAATACTAGTGCTATTTATGTGATACCATGTAGACAACCCCAAGCGTTAAAAAAGGAAATTGTTAAACAGTAAAATTATATTTTAGAAAGTGATATAATTGAGGAGTCTAATAGTGAATGGTCAAGTCCTATTTTACTAGTTCCCAAGAAAAATAAAAATGGGGAAAGAGAATGGCGATGCGTTATAGATAATAGGAAATTGAACGAATATATTTGTGATGACAAGTTTCCTCCACTAAAAAAATGAAATTTTAGACTTTTTGACTGGTTCTGTTTACTTTACGCATCTTGATCTTCACCAAAATTATCGTCAGGTAGCGTTGGAGACTATTAATCTTAAATTAACAGCTTTTAAAACCAATTCAGATCAGTCTCAAATGAAACTTTTACCCATGTGACTTAAGACAAGTTTAAGTGCCTTTAGTCGTATGAAGTCAGTAGCAATGTCTGGGTTGCCATACGAAAAGTGCTGGTAAATCAGGACGATTTGATTGTAGCACCCTTAATCCGCATAATTTTATTTTTGATGAGTCTAGATTTTTTTTCTTTTATTTGTAATAACTTACAAATTAAAAACATAGTCATGACATAGTTTTTTTCCCATTCCTCCGGGACATGAAATGTGTAAATACATACTGTCAAAAAAAGTACCAGGAATTTATGATGAGTTTGTAATTGTTTATGGCCTCCTTATTATTGTTGTTTTGTTTGGTCATTTGCTGCTGCCATCTACAATTAGTTTTGCGTCGGCATCCCCATTAATATAAATATTTTGTGGGTGCAATGTAAAATACTGTTCCGAACCTTTGCAATAAACTTTTATTTATTTATTTTATTTATCATTTAGAAACTGCTTGAACTGGTCGTAGAAAATTTAATAAAGATAATTTTAAGTAGATTCGATTACCGCGATGCAGATGTGTCGTGCACTTGGAATTTCTCTCAGATGAGTCGGTAAATAAAAAATATTCTGTAATATATATCGTCGGAAAAGGCCAGACTTGCGAGAAGAAAATGCATGAATTTTGCACCGCGATAACGCACCATCTCGCAAGGTTATCATTGTGGACGAATTTCTGGTCAAATGCTCTACCAATCATATCGAACAGTCACCATATTTCTCTGATATAGCTCCGGCCGACAGTTTTCTTATTCGAAACCCAAATTACTACTTTAAGGCACCCGTTTTCAGATGTCATTTAGATGTCATTTAAAAATCACGGGTAGTCTTGAAAGCGACTCCAAAAACGTTTTAAAACATGGTTTTGATGATTGAGTAGTTCGTTAGCGTATGAAAATTATTTCGACTCTTTCAAAGGTGATACAAAAAAATTGGACGAATAATACATATATTTTAAGTTTTACTGACTAATTCCCGATACCCTCTTGACAGAGTAGTATATAAATATGTAAGATTCTTAAGCATAACCAACTTAGTGTGTACGGTACGGTACTTATAATAATTATGTTAGTGCTGACTAAGTATTTTACCTTATTGTATTTTGATTATGGATAAACCATGCCCTAACGGAAAAGTTGTATCTTTTAATATCCTTATCAGAACCCCCAACATTTCACCTGAAATTTATAAGCTTCTGCCGTTAATGATACAAGAAAGAGCAAGACAGATCTATCAGACTCGTAGGAGCTGGAGTGCAATGAAAGCCAAGAGACTAATAGCCCTTTCTGTTACCATGGCAGAACACTACAAAACACTGTCCTAAACAATAATAATAAGCCACAAAAATGATAAATAAAACTAGCCCATGTCAGAATCTCACTGCAATTGCGGCAAGAATTTCTACCTTGTTTATTTATAAACTAAAACAAACTGAAAGTATTCGAAAAGTACGTGACTACCTATCTCTGAATATTCTATGAAGACAGGCTAGGTATAATGTTCAACCTGAATCCTACACGTCTTCTTCGCCAGTAAAACTCGGTATTCGTGAATTTCATGTGATCGCTATTTTGAATAACTTGAAAGCAATACTGTTTAACCATACTGTTTACTGTTTTCATAACTAACGTCTAAAGATTTCAGCTATGATTATTAAATATATTTACCGCTTATTTATATTTCACAATCAATTTAGTCATATTTTATTCATATTCATACGTCGTCACACGTGTTGTACCAAACGGAGAGCTGTACCAGGTCACTCAGAAAGGTATGTGACTAACAAAAACATAAATAAATATAATTTGAATATCGATCTTCTGTTTTAAGAGACAAAATATTTTTGAATTCAAAATTCGAATCATTAATCAAGTGATACAAGAAGAATCATTTGATGGACTATAAAATGTCGTTCAAGACATAAAAGTTTTCTACAACGATTGTTTACTGCTGGTTCAACAAATTGAAACGTGGTCAAGTAAGCAGTCTAATGCAGATGCATACAGAAAAAAATGCAGCTGGCTGTAAAAAAAAAATTCAAAGCACAGGCGAATTATATAATATTATGATGAGTTTCAGCATATTATGCTACATTTTGGATCAAGAAGTGTGCATGAAATATTACACGGGCATCTTCAGATGAGAAAGATAGTCTCATGATGGGTGTCACATAATTCAGCACAGGTTCAGTAGGACGTGCAGGCAGAATAGTGTCAAGAATTTGTTATCTGGAAACAAAACAATAATCGACCTTGTGACTGTTTCAAAATCAAACAAAAACCACCAAAATGAAATGAGTTAGAAGTGCATACGAAATTTTTATCGCAAGGTCAAAGGCATGGCGACAAAGAAGTCGGATTATTTGGTGTCGGTAGCTTACGAGTTTTTTTTTTTTTTTACGTGCGGAAATCCCTTCGGATACTCCCCCGCTGGCCAGCGGGGGTGGTTTTGACGTGTCTCGACTAAAACCGCACGGTGTCCTCCCCAAGTGTCCGTTGCCGGGCACTCCGGGTAAGCCCTCGAAAGGATAACCTCAGGGTTGCCGGCGGACTTTGGCCGCCACCGCGGCCTCGCCTGGTGCGGTCCCCGCTCATGGAGGTTGGTAGTCCCGGCCGTAGATGAGTCTGCGGCGTCCTCGCCGCAGACTGCGAAACTCGAGGGGCAGGGTTCTCTGCCACTCCCTCTCCGCCGTCTCTTTCGCGTGCATTAACTGCTCGCAGAAAGAGGCGGCGGCGTGCCACTTACTCCCGTCGGAGACCACGGCCCTCACCATGGTCTCCAACGAGAGAACGTCCACGCCCAGGACCGCAACGAGATCCCAGCGTTGACTAAATACATAGCACTAACATAATTATTATAAGTACCGTACCGTACACACTAAGTTGGTTATGCTTAAGAATCCTACATATTTATATGCTACTCTTTCAAGAAAGTATCGGGAATTAGTCAAATAAACTTAAAATATGTATTATTCGTCCAAATTTTTTGCATCACCTTCGAAAGAGTCGAAAGAATTCTCATACGCCAACAAACTACTCAATCATCAAAACCATTTTTTAAACGTATTTTTTGGAGACACCAATTGACTGAAAACGGATGCCTTAAAGTATTAATTTGGGTTTCGAAAAAGAAAAAGTCATCCGGACCTATATCAGAGAAATATGGTGGCTGTTCGATTTGGCGTTGGCTACCGATATTTATAAACAATTCTCTTCGTTTCTATTCTAATTTCAGTGACCTACCAAATATTTTGGATAATAAAAGGTTTATTCTGGCCTTTCACAATCAATTTTCTGAACGTATGCAGTTACGCAGTTGTTCGTAGAGGTTGTCAACCTTAGTTCGGCCCCGTCTAAGCTACATTGGGTATATGATAAATTTGGCGTAGCAAAATATCGGACATGTTCCGTCTGTGTCTCAATCAAATGTCTGTGAGTGAAATCCGCTTTAATGACCGGAGAATGCACTGGCTGCATTTGAGAAAGTGGTTGAAAAGGTGTTGCAGATTGGCAAATCATCATCATATATAGTGTCCAGATATTTGAAATACACACATCTTACCATAATTTCTCTACTATAATCTTTACTAATCTGAAAGGTACATAAAAAGTGAATCGGAAAACACTACTCCAGAACACTCCTTTACAGAACATTAAGGAAAAGAAACAACGTTTTCAATATCTGTGCTACACCATGATAAACCAGTTCGCTCAAGTATGTTTGTAGGTTTTCTTTAACTATAGTCACACAGCTTCACTTTATTTTAAAATTTCAGTATATCTTCTCATTTTTTTACCATGTTAGAGATATATAGGAATTTTGGATTACTAATGTTTGACCAAAAAATTATTGACAAATGGTCATTCGACAAACAACATTTCACCAAATGTTCATTTGGCAAATGAGACATTTGACAAAAGTATCATCTTACAGAAACTCACTTAGCAATTAATGATCCATTAACAAACACTATTCTTGCCAAATGTATTAAATATTAAAATGTCAATTGACCTTTCTTCATTTAACCAAATACGTTAGACCTAATGATGTGTGATGATAATGATGTGAATACTTATTTCACATAAACATTGATTACACTAGTGTATTAATATCTTAATAAATAATAAATAAGTAATTATTTTCCAAATAATGTGTATTAATTTGATTTTTATTATTATGAAATCTAATAATGATATGGTATGATATCATTATTAGATTTCATAATAAACGAAACACTTGTCACTTAATACATTTTATCAAACGTTTTTAGACCAATAGTAGTTTTATCAGATAACTCAGTTGCTAAATGTTCATTGTGTAAAATAATTATTTATTGAATGTATATTTATGCGTTGATCATTTGGAAAAGTGAGTAATTTGTAAAATGATAACTAGTAAAATGATCAGTCGGCGAAACCATTGTTTTACCAAACGTTGTTCAAATAGTCAATGTCAATAGTGTAATTTTGCCAAATGACTTTTGGTCAAACTTTAAAGAAAACAAACGAAAAGAAAACGAAATATTTAAAGACGTTTTAAAACGTTTATCAGGTAAGAGGAAAAGTTTCAAAAATGAACCTGTATTTCATACTAACTTTCTGTTTACCTAATTTAGATTGGCATATCCATTTTAATCTTATAGCGAACGTTAACTTGACGTAAAACTAGTTTCAAGCCCACAAATAGGCAGTTGAAAAGTTTCCTTGCAGTAAAATTTTAATCTTCGTATCAACTTTGGTCGTTTTTAAACAAAATATATTTTTGGATCAATTTGTGTTTGAACTTATTATGTGAATCCTTCACATAATAAGTTCAAAAGTTTTTATATTTGTAACAAAAAATATATGTCATCGCTAAAAATATTGAGATAATTGAAACGAAAAATTTATTTCAAAGAGTGTTTCTTTGCAATTTTTTTAACAAGAAACTGCTCTATTTATCCAAAATCTTTTTGGATGTGTGTGAACAGTAGATAATTAGCTGCACATATAAAAAAAATCAACTGTCTAGCATCAGTAATCTCAGAGAGAGAGAGAAATAATCTTAGAAACAAAAAATAAGCATAATTATGGTAGCTTGCGTCCAGACAGGGCCTTAAGCGTCGGTAGCTTAAAACGTTTTCTGAGTCGACCCTACGATCGAGAGGTCCCGGGTTCGAATCCTGGCCATTACACTACCGACGTGAACCCACTCCTAACACAAGCAATTTAGCTTAGCAGGTGGTAGAGTCAAGCAACTGTCATTTTGGCAGTTGCATGAATGGGCCGACTCGACCGGGCAAGCACCACCCTCTCACAGAATATCGACGCCAAGTAACAGTATTTGAACTGTTGCGTTCCGTTTGGTGAGTGAGAGTGCCGGAGCCCAAACTCCTTTCCCATCCCCTTTCCTTTACAGGGTCGGCAGCGCGAGTGTGACGCCACTGGTGTTGCACACGTCCATAGGCCACGGTAACCGCTTCCCATCAGGTGGGCCGTGCGCTTGTCTGCCACATTAGTGGTATAAAAAAAAAAAAAAGCTTAGCTGGAGGGGTTAGGGTTAGGGGGAATATTAGTAATTTCGGTTACTAATACTCTTTAAAAAAAATGGATAAAAGAAAGAAAGGATTTATTTGACTACTACGATGATCGATAGCCAATTGGGATTGCTTTTACGCTTATAATCACTCATTTTAAACTTATTTCTATTAACAAAACTTGCGAAACCCGAAAAATCACACGACGAGTACAAGTAATAAAACAGACGAATAAACTTTTGACAGGTTCTGTCCTACGCTATAATACGACAAAAGCGAGTTGACATGACTTTCGCTTACCACGCTTTTTAAAACAACGCATTATTGCCGGGTATTACATTCATTCATAATTCACTCTGCTATTCGCGCATAGATTATATAATCTAAGTATAACTATAAGTATACGGTAGATTGCATGTAAAACCGTCTATTGATTTACTCGAGAATAAGATCTTGGATTAGATTAATAATTCTGGAATAGTAACTCGTGTACAAATTTAGGTTTGGTCGAATCCACCCTTAAACTGCATTCATAGATTTTCGAAAACTCACAAACTTGGATTCAACTTTACACTAACCCTTTCTTAATATCCATAAAAATAAATCATACAGATACTGTCGATTGATGCGATAAAAGTACAGGATGTTATTTTTCAAATTTTAGCCGGTTTGATTACCGAGTGTGGCAATCGAGTTTACGCAAATCAAATCTCCTCGCCAGTTAACATGATTCGTATACCTTTCTGAAGAATTTTCCACAATCTCTCCTTTTCATGTCAAAGTTTAATATCCCGTTTTTAATTCGTGTCTTATCATTGGTTCCGTCACATCGCGTGTCGTGTCGGACAGCGATGCGAAGGCGATGGCCCCGCTGTTTAGTTTCTGTTATTGAGATAAATTCAGGGGACAGATAAAGGAAGGCAGATAGAAAGTGCAAATATAAATAGCGAGTAGCTTTGATTTCTACATATTTTAACAAAAGTAAATATAAATAATGTTGACCGAATTTTATGCAGTGTTACCTACGAGTATATCAATATTTTATACATAACTTTCGATAATCCTACTCCAATTAATATTATACGTGAGAAAGTTTGTGAAGATTTTGTATGTTTAACGGCTTTACGGATCTAGTTGAAATATGATACATGAATAGATTAGAGTCTGGAATAACGCTTAGGTTACTTTTATCTGTAGAATAGGTTCCCATGGGAAGCGAGAACAGGAATAGAATTCCACGCGGTGAAGCCGCGGGTCGCAACTAGTGCAAAATAAACGGGAGAGTGCATAGATAACTACAGCAATGTCCGTTTAAAAGCTATGGACTTGTATAGATTTCGGCTTTACTGGTTTAACTATTGCGAGTAGGTTCAATACAAGGCTTCTAGGTTACTAAGCGCTATGCTTATTTACCAATTATGCAGTATGTACCTATACCTATAGGTACCTACTGCATATTTCACCAAACAAACTTTACGACTTAAGCGTTAATAATATCTTAATAAACGAATATGATACTTATATTATGGTCTTACAGCCTAATTGATAGTTTAAACTTTGACGTTCTGAAAGAGGCACTTGGACATTTTTTTTTTTTATACCACTCAGGTGGCTGACAAGCTCACGGCCCACCTGATGGGAAGCGGTTACCGTGGCCTATGGACGCGTGCAACACCAGGGGCGTCACACTCGCGCTGCCGACCCAAAAAAAAAGGAATTGCAAAGCAGGAATAGCCTTTAGTCTTCCGAGAAGACCAAAGGCTACTCCCGCCTCTCCCTTATTTTTTAGTTTTTCTGCTGTCAGAAGGAAGACTCTTCCCTCTGACAGCACAAAAACTCTCAGTGAGCTCTGGCTACCCTACTCACCGCCGGGAACACAACACGAGGTTATTATGGCCGCGGTAATCTGTAGGGCGGAGGTACTTCCCCAGTTGGACTGCTCAGTTGGACGGGAATACCGTCATGTCCTACCTCTCGGAAAAATATCGGACATAAATGAAAGGACAGAAGTAAGTTTATTGAACTTCCGTTATAAAATCAATACAATATGTATCGAATTACGTTTGAGTACAGTTCTAACAATTAAGAAAGCATTTTAAGTATGTACGTCTGAATAATTAAATAAATGTGCCATATTTTGATATTTATCAAATTGTTTGGGTTTGTAAGTAGTTACATATTCGTGATTGGAAATATTTTGTGACTAAACAAAATTATCATCATCATCATCTCAGTGTTGTGTCCTGTTTGCGTCCGAGGCCTATACCTATATATACGAGGGTGCATGAGAGGAGCCTCCCCGAGCGACGTCAATAAAGAAAATCCGATTCCCAACGTCCGGCGCACCCTGGACACCTAGCACTCGATATCGCAGAGTCTCTCACCACGATGGCAATAAACAGTCCTACAAAGGAAAAAAAATTGCCATCGACACGATGAAGAAGAAGACCTCGGAGCCCGGGTCAAAATGGTGCAAAGTGGAGGAAAGGCAAGAAGCCTTTCCTCCACTTTGCACCATTTTGGGCACCTATGGTAGTAAGACCATTGGCACGCATGTCATCTCTTACGACGTCAAACCAGCACTTCTTGGGTCTCCTCCTCCTACCGGGCCTGGCGGAAGGGCCATTGCCATTGCGGAGTGAGGTGCATTTGTCTCACATGCGGAACCGTATACCTGAAATCAGTCATTTACGTGATTATTAGTGAGATCTGACAAGACTACTCATGGCCCATTGTTTACAATATTGGCTAACGTGACTTGTGCTCCAAGTTTTGGTTTCATCAAGCGTCGATCAAAGCCTATGGGGTATGCGTTTACACCTTCTGAAGTACTGATGACGAAATATACGTACTTAGGCCTCTTGTTTGTATATAACATACAATATTCATTTATTGCGCTATCGTACACAAACAAGACAATTTATATTACAATAAAAATTTAACACTTCAGAACTATTACAATTATTTTACATTAAAAAGTTTATCTCTCAGAAAAATCAACTTCTATCCATAGTTTCAACGGCCTTTTTACCATCATTATTACCAGAACCATCATCGCTAATGTATATCATTTATAAAGTACTCACTTATTTTCTTTCGCTATTTCTTCGTCACTTTTTTCATTAATAGACGCACTTTGTTTAATTTCCATATTTTAAACACGCGTTTCAGGGGCATTTTTATATCAATAGATTTATGGCACAAAATACGACCACTCATTAGACGAACGCGCCACTAGGGTTGTTAAGTACAGTGTGAAATTAGCGCTTCTATATTTGTTGTCTTACGATCAAGTCATGTGTTTACTGACGCGAGTTTAACTTTTTTATCCATTACAAAAAAAGTGCACAACGCCGCTAAAGAAGTTTTCACTTCAAGTGTTTTAATCGCTTACATAATATTACTGACGCGTCAAAACTCTAGCGAATAAGCATCACACGATCATTAAGATATCTAAGGCGAATCCACGAGACACTGCTTGCACAGCGAGTCTTTTGTGATCTCCGTAATTAATAGGCTTAATATTTCATACACTTCCTGAGGATTTTCGCTAATTTTCTCCGTCGGCGATACGTTTAGGTAGATTACAGTGCGCTTAGCGTAGACACCATCAGTCAAGATTAAGAAGAAGTGGGAATAACTGCCCTCCTTAAAAGCTTCGCCTTGTTCCGTAGCTCATTAAGGTAACTTCATTAACATAATAAAATTCATTTCAAACACTATTACGTTTTAGTTAGATAATGAGTTTAATTTTCACAAAATTTGACTTATTTTTTATGTGATGACATAATGTATACATTTCCTTCATTGTCCCTAACGTCTAAACAAAGATAACAGCGTTATTAACTTTAATTGACAGAAAGACTTTCATACAACTTCAATTTTGGGTGCTTCTAACTTAAGTTTTTAGTCAGCATCATGAAATTCATTGCTATATGTTCTTTGACTCCTATCCAACCGGTTGGATCTCCTTCGCGAGCATTACAGGCTCTCTGAAGGAGGTGGCGGTGGCCGACGCGCTCGCGCCGATATGTAGAGTACCTTCGCACTAACGTGCATCACGGTGGAAAACATTCGAATTGTGTGTAACAATATGGTGCACTTTCGCACTAACTACAGTTTATTGCTATTTGAACATCGAATTTCAGTATTACAGTCCTCACAGAAGTTATCATTTAAATATGTGTTATCATATTGGCCATAGAAGTACCAAAGTGATTTAATTTATGAAAATCTTGTCTCTAACTAATGAAGACAGGTATACGAATTTTCAGGAATTACGGTTCAAAAGTTTAACGTATGCGGGTGGGTGGGGTACAAACAAAAGACTGCGACAATCCTGTGATGTGATTACTGGCTAATGACTTCACATGATACTATGCATTTGTATGAGAGATGACGTCTGCTTTGTTGACATTTTTAATGAGAACAGGGAGGTGAATACGCTTTTTACATCCGATGGTAGGGATGTGAAAATATTAAATCATTAAGAATATGGTTCACGATAAATTTTTGTTTAGTTGAAAAGATTAAAGTTGATAACTTACATCATGAATTTGACGCATATAGAAAAACAGGTATTTTTTTAAATGTCTTAGTAGATCTGTATTATCAATTTCTATCAATATAAAATATGGAATCAAATAACGAATTTGGAGTTTTAAACTATATTTACTTGAGATGAGATATTTACTTATTTTTGAGAGGTAGGACATGACGGTATTCCCGTCCAACAGAGCAGACCGACTGCGGAAGTACCACCACCGCCCTACAGAATACCGCGGCCATAATAACCTCGTGTTGTGTTCCCGGTGGTGAGTAGGGTAGCCAGAGCTCACTGAGAGTTTTTGTGCTGTCAGAGGGAAGAGTCTTCCTTCTGACAGCACAAAAACTAAAAAATAAGGGAGAGGCGGGAGTAGCCTTTGGTCTTCCCGGAAGACTAAAGGCTATTCCTGCTTCGCAATTTCTTTTTTTTTGGGTTGGCAGCGCGAATGTGACGCCCCTGGTGTTGCACACGTCCATAGGCCACGGTGACCGCTTCCCATCAGGTGGGCCGTGAGCTTGTCTGCCACCTGAGTGGTATAAAAAGAAAAAAAACTTTGGTTCTAGAGAGCGCTGTGTAGAATGTCGTAAAATATTTATTTCCTTTTTAAACTTTAAATACATATACATTATATTTTTAAATACATTGTTTTCGAAAAATGAAATTTTGATAGAATTTTTTTATAGTGTGGACCCATTATTATGTTAATTGATAGAAAATCTAGGCTACTAGATCAAAAATTCACTTACAGATACTACACGATCGCTCTGCAAAAACCATAAAGATATAAACAGTCTTATTTCATGCCGGAAAATGTAGACAAAGTTGTTCGTTCCGCTCCATGGCGCAACAGACGAGGCCTAAGTCTATTATAATGTACGTCAGAAATACATACAAATGAGGCTTTCAATTATGTATGATGCTCCAACGGCCCAATGAAAAGGTATCCTATTAAGTTAAGTAGTCGGTAATGAAGAGGCACGCCTGGTATTTTTTTATGTTTGTAATCTAGAAAACGAAGTGTCAGAAGGCCGGCTGAGGTATGAGTCGGAAGAGCTTTGCGTGCCTCGCACTGCGTGACCATTGCCCATTGATCACAGGTCTTAAGAAATACGACACGAAGGACATTTTTTTTACACGAAACTCCGACCTTAAAAAAGCTAACGTTGTACGCAAGTTTCAGGCACTTTCATGTGGGTCTATCATGCTTAGCACATTTTCGGCGGTCTACCACAGTTTGTCGAATTCAAAATATAATTTGAGATTAGAAATTCTACACCGATAAAGTTTCAGAGCGACGTTGAAAATAACACGGAAACTTTAAATACTTTATGCGATTTGTTTTCGTAGTAGTCTCCGAGTTTTATCGTAAATTAAAGCTTTCATATTTTATGGTGGCAGTCTTATCAAACGTAGTTTGGATAAAAATTAAATACAATAAACTATATTATAAAGTACTTAGTTTGAAATAAAATGTTTTATAATAAATGTGACCTCGTATCTTATTTACTTCAAATAGAACTTCTTAATCACCTTTAAAACAATATCAAATTTATTGATGATATTTTAAATACTAGGGGTACGTAAGTAATTCGTTTAATATTCTAGAGTTAATTTAGTAGTCTACACTAATAATATTGTAAAGAGGAAAGATTTGATCGTTTATTTGTTTGTATTGAATGGGCTCCGAAACTACTGGATCGATTTCAAAAATTCTTTCACCATTAGAATGTTACATTATTCCTGAGTAACATAGGCTACTTTTTATCCCGATATTCCCATCAGGACTTACGCATGTGAAATCACGTGGTGATGTCAGTATACGAAATAAATTGGCAGATATCATAATAACTAAATAGCATGAGTATTCTTTGAGTATTAGGTACTATTTCATTACAGATTCACTGCATATACGCGATGCGTATTAATAACATGTACCGTTTAGGTTGCCAGTGAAGCCATGGGCCTAGTTATCTTCAGGTACCTACAGTTCTCAACTGTACCAGCGAAAGGAGGCGCGGGAGCCGGGACGGAACCCCGAGCCTCGGGAAATCGAGGCCGTGCAGTCCCAGCTCCGCCATGCTATCGTGGTGGAGTGGAAGGAACGACTTGGGCGACCAAGCGCAGGGCACGCCGCAATAGCGGCGGTAAAGCCCATCATGGAGGATTGGCTAGAGAGGCGACACGGAAGCCTCTTGTACCGACTGACGCAGGTGATCTCTGGGAAGGGGAGCTTCGGGGACCACTTTCATCAGGAAGGAGGCAACGCCTGAGTGCCATCACTGCGACGCGAGCGAGGACACGCTGGCGGACTGCCCGGCGTGGGAGGAGCAGAGGCGTGAACTCATGGCAGCCATCTAGGTGGGAGACCTCTCGCTCGGCAGCATGATTGCGGCAATGGTGCGGAGCGCAAGCCCGTGGGCCGCCGCCACCTCCTTCTGTCTGCGAGCATGTAATGCTCGAGAAGGAGATGGCGGAGCGCGTCTGGGAGAAGTATAGAACTCTCCCGGCCCGCCGAGCCCGCAACATGCTTGCCGCGCGGTGTAGGCGACTCAGGCGCCGGAGGTCGCTTAACGACCTACGTTCTCCATGAGCGAAGGCCTGGGGGTGGCAGGTGAGGCTATCTGTCACCCCAGCAGAAGCAGGCCGGGACGGTGGGGCGACTAGCGCCCCTCCCCCAAACCGGGGCAAGACGGGGACACCGTGATGGTTCCCAAACCCGAGGGGACCATCTCGAAACCGGAGATGGCCCAGGATCAGTCGGGGTGCGACGGATATGCTCTATGGGCAACCTTACACCCCGGCGTCTGCAGACCCGAGACTTCGTGTGGTTTTAGTCGGTTCAAGCCCGACAAAACCGCCCCCGCTGGCCGGCGGGGGGGTATCCGAAGGGATTTCAACACGATAAAAAAAAAAAAAAAAGGTATATTTATTACCATTTCAAAAGAAACATCTATTAAGCATATTATAGTTATTTATGCAACTGTGGTATAATGAGGGGTATTAAAACATGAATGTGGGTTTATCACACGAAGCGAAGCTGAGTGTGATAATAGTATCACATGAGTGTTTTAATACCTAATTATACAGTTGCATACAAGACTTTATCTACACCCATGATGTGTCCTCTATAAAATAGTAAGTAAACAAAACAATTTGCAAAAATAATAGCGAAGAAAAATAGCGGGAATTCGAATTCGAACGAATAAGCTTTAATTTTTTTTTACGGCGCGCCGCCGCCGCTCTGGTGGTGCAATGCAACGCGCGTGAATGACAGTTCTTTTTTTGAAACTCATACAGATTCCACGCATCGGGCGGTAAGAATTTGGCTGTCTGATGAGTAACCCTTTGCGCGGAAGAGATTGAAAAAGCGAAAGGAGTGTTATTATGAAATTTCATACAACATTATAACACCCGTTCGGATGATATTATGGTTATTATGACATTGGATGTATTAATGTTGGCAATAAGCTAACTGTTTCAGAATCTTTTATAGAGGATTTATAGCATGGGTGTAGATAAAGAAAATTAATGGTTTCCGGCTTGTTTCGATCTTCTCAGCAGCGGTTTTATTTTGTGAAGTTATTACTAATTTACAGTTTTCGAGCTTATATACGTTTTTTTATGATTCTAGCTCAACGGGAGTACCTGATAGGTTTTGAATTCCTTACGAGTATCTTAATGTACCTCATACATGGCTATATCTTTTGTTGGCGTTGACTTTAATGTTTGCTTTTTCCCAGCTTCAAGGGGGTGCAGACCTGAAGTATTTGACGTCAATTTTAATTTGATTTCATTTGAATTTGATAATATTAAGACAGAAAACAAAACCAAAAGGATTAAATATATAGAGAGAGACAGACCAACAGACATACAGACTGACAACGAAGTGATCGTAAAAGGGTTCCTTTTTTCCTTTCGAGGTACGAAAACCTATTAGTAACGTAGTACTAAATACTATTTTTTTTTTCGTGCGGAAATCCCCTCGGATACCCCCCCGCCGGCCAGCGGGGGCGGTTAAACACTAATGATGCAGGATTTGACTGATTTAGTCATTCCTGTTGGCATTAGAAACCTAAATTTTAATGTTCTAATTATTGCTTAAGTTTCAGATCTACAGACTACACAAGCACAGAACACAAGCTTCCGTTCTGTGCTTGTGTAAGGGAATCGAATCTTTCTATAAGATGAAACTATAGTTAGAGATAGTTGGAATAATTTTATAGAATTAAAATTCAATATTCGATGTTAAGCTATGAAAACTTTCGTTAAGTACACATTTTAAACTTTCCCTGAAGTACTTGACAAGTTATGATCGTATATTAAGATTCTTTCGTATAATTTAATATTTACGTACACCGAGCTAAACTTTAGCAGTACCGACTGATAATGAAGTATGCTTGATGTGCAGAAGATTCTTATCAATATTCAATATCAAAAATATTAAGGCATTCTGTCTTATTTTCTTTGCTGTAATTAACTTGTCGTTAAAGGTAGTCAAGTGATGTCATCTGCAAATCTGGTGAGGCGCTTTCGCACGGTCTTTGGCATCCCTGGTAGTGAGACATACTCGTGTAATCCTCTACTACGTCAAGTAATACTACGTCAAGTCATAGTCATCATGACAAATATGCAAATACCTAACAGTGTCTACCTCTCCTGCCGAACCCAGGGGAAGTGCCAGACATTTTCCTACCCACGTAACCAGGAAGTTGCCTCGAAACGGGGCCACATCAGCTGAGACTGAACTGTTTATCGGCGATGTCGTGGATATACAGGCTGCTACGGATGCGATTCCACCCATGATCTTCATCCCCGTGATATACAGCTCCTACTTGTGTCGCTCTACGATGGCCTTGTTTCACAGTCGTGTAAAATGGCATAATTATATTACCGTCACACAAACGAAGTCTTTAGTGGTACCATATAACTCTTAATAATAAGACAGTCAATAAGACTGTCTTATTATTAAGAGTTCTATGAGTGGCAATAAGTGAATATAGTTCGTTAAAGAAAAAAAAAGCAACCATTGAAAAAAATATTACTTTTCAAAAGTACCAACGTTCACTGTATCGTAGTGTCCTGACGAAGAATTGATTTTCAGTATGTTCTGGAAATGGTTTCACTTCAAACATTATCTTTCATTCGCGAACGATAAAATATAATATATGAACGGTTAAACAAAAAGTATATCGCACCCCGGTAAAAAAAAGCAGCCAAGTGCGAGTCGGACTCGCCCACGAAGGGTTCCGTAGCAGTAAGTAACATAATAATGCATTTTTTTAAATTTTATATTTGAGTTAATTGAATGAAAGGTAAATTGCGTTTTACGATTTATGACTTATTAAAAAAAAACTACTTACTAGATCTCGTTCAAACCAATTTTCGGTCGAAGTTTACATGGTAATGTACATCATATATTTTTTTTAGTTTTATCATTCTCTTATTTTAGAAGTTACAGGGGGGAGGGCATATTTTACCACTTTGGAAGTACCTCTCGCACAAACTATTCAGTTTAGAGAAAAAATATATTAGAAACCTCAATATCATTTTTGAAGACCTATCTATAAATATATCACAAGTATGGGTTAGATGAAAAAAAAATTTTGATTTTCAGCTCTAAGTATGGGGAGCCCCCAAAATTTATTATTTTTTACTGTTTTTGTGTGAAAATCTTAATGCGGTTCACAGAATACATCTACTTACCAAGTTTCAACAGCATAGTTCTTATAGTTTCGGAAAAAAGTGGCTGTGACATACGGACGGACAGACAGACAGACATGACGAATCTATAAGGGTTCCGTTTTTTGCCATTTGGGAACGGAACCCTAAAAAACGTCATAACACTTATGTTATGTACCTACTTGTTGTCTCTTTGTAGTGCAATGGCACTGTTAATTCATCTGACCGGCTGTAAAATTGTCGTTAATTCGCTTAGTTGCTGAAAGATCAAAGAAAGTGGTAAAATGTGTATCCCTATATATATATATATATATATTTCATCTAACCCATACGTGTGAGGTATCTATGGATAGGTCTTCAAAAATGATATTGAGGTTTCTAATATATTTTTTCTCTAAACTGAATAGTTTGTGCGAGAGGTACTTCCAAAGTGGTAAAATGTGTGTACTCCCCCCCTGTAACTTCTAAAATAAGAGAATGATAAAACTAAAAAAATATATATAATGTCCATTACCATGTAAACTTCCATCGAAAATTGGTTTGAACAAGATCTAGTAAGTAGTTTTTTTTAATACGTCATAAATCGTAAAACGCAATTTACCTTTCATTCAATCAACTCAAATATAAATTAAAAAAAAATGCATTATTATGTTACTTACTGCTACGGAACCCTTCATGGGCGAGTCTGACTCGCACTTGGCCGCTTTTTTCAAATATTATCGATTAGTTTCTTCTTTTTATGTATCTTGCTAATGATATTCGTATTTTTATTAATTATTTTATTTCTTCTTGCAAATAATGTTATGATGTTAGACAAATGGTTCTATTTGAAATAATTATTGATTTATATTAATTTATATTGTTTCTTTGTTTTAGGGAAATCATAAATATTAACAGTCGAGGATCTTTTTTGATAAGTTGACTTTTGAAAAACACCAAAGAATAAACACAACAGTGGCTGGTAAAAAGCTTGTTATCCTGTCGAAGGTGCGATAGTACTTTAATCCGGAACAGCTGCTCAATTATATCAAGCGCAAATATGATCTTGTATGGAGTACTGCTTGTATCTATGGAGACGATAGAGAAACCGGCCAAGAGGCTCATTAACAACGATGCACTCGTTGAGAAAAGGCTTCAGAGCCTTGAACATCGACGCAAAAATGCAAGCCTGTCGGTATTTTATCGGATGAATTTCGGAGAGTTAGCGCTAGAATTGCGCAAGTTAAACCCTGATGCACAAGGATACGCCACCGTTACATGTTGGATATTCCACTCATACGCAGGAAACGTTTTGGCAATATATTCATTATGCGTACAGCTAACAAGTAAAACTCCCTGCCTGTATTTCCAGAAAGCTATAATCTGGGACTCTTAAGGTCTCAACTGTATAGATTACAGGTAGTGTATAGGTACCACATCATCACTTACCAGTAGGTGAGATAGTGATCTTACGTGAGCTTATCAATAATAAAACAAAAATAGATACAAACCGAAACTGAATGAAAATAATATTAGTAATCTCCTAAATTCATTACAAAATAATCACATTTTGCAATTTTACGAATATGCAATCTTTTTTTTTAAAGTGCTCTCGCCTAATTTTGATAATCATTTATGAGTCTTCATTTGATATTCACCTTAAAAAATATTGGCTACTTACCCAAAATCTTCTTGCATTAGGTTTACATTGATGATCGAACATGACGTCAATGGCGAATGTCTTTTTTTTTGTTTTCGTGCGGAAATCCCTCCGGATACCCCCCCGCCCACCAGCCGGGGCGTTTGAGTACCTATTTTTTTCCTTTTTCGTGCGGAAATCCCTTCGGATACCCCCCGCTGGCCAGCGGGGGCGGTTATGTCGGGCTTGAACCGACTAAAATATTTTAAAAGGCGGTATAAATTGGTGACGATTCTGCTGTTATAAAACTCTCTAAGCTAGACCTAGTTCCTTTTTAAAAAAGTCTAGTCTAGTTTAATCTGTTGGTACATAAAACAAAATTTCGAAATTCAAATGTAATAGTTTTAGAGGTACTTTAGTGTAGTGAGATGAACAACAGAATTAACGCCATTGTGTGATTTGTTTAATATGCTCCCTCACCGTGAGCATTCGCCTGTAATATAACCTTACAGATTCGCAATATCGCAATATATTATTATAAGTGGAAAGTGCAGCGGACTAGAGAGTGGGTAGTGGATAGTGGAGTGGAGAGTGGAGGGAGTGAAACATAACATTATAAAGCATTACAAATTCAATAGGGTCGGTTACATGTATTGAACGCATAATATACCTACCCGCATGTGATCGGTTGTATTTTGTTGGCGAAATGGAGACCTCACTCACATTGACACATTTCATCGCTTGCACGGGGCGACTCATGATGTGGCGGACCCACCCTATTTACCTAATTAATACCTATTTGGCTTGGCACCGACTTTAACTAAAAAGTCTTACGTGTTTTGAATCCTTAGAATTAAATATGTAATTCAATTATTTTTACACTCTTCAGTATTTTTTGGTTATTGAAGTCAGTTTATTTATTTTTTATTCATAATAAATTATATTTGTTCTATCAGTACTTACCCATGCGAAATGGTGAAGTTTTGAAGCTTTTTAAACCAATCTAGTATTTCATCTTTAGGGTAAGCCATCATGGGGGATTGGCTAGAGCGGCGACACGGAAGCCTCTCGTACCAACTGACGCTTCAGCTTGACTTGTCGGGCTTGAACCGACTAAAACCGCACGCCGTCTCGGGTCTTCAGGCGTAAGGTTGCCCATAGAGAATATCCCTCGCACCCAGACTGACCCTGGGCCATCTCCGGTTTCGAGATGGCCCCCTCGGGTTTGGGAACCACGGTGTCCCCGTCTTGCCCCAGTTTGGGGGAGGGGCGCTGGTCGCCCCACCGTCCCGGCCTGCTACTGCTGGGGTGACAGGCGGCCTCACGGTCCACCCCCAGGCCTGCTCTCATGAAGGACGGAGGTCGTTAAGCGACCTCCGGCGCCTGAGTCGCCTGCGACGCGCGGCGAGCATGTTGCGGGCTCGGCGTGCTGGGAGAGTTCAAAATCTCTCCCGGGTGCGCGCCGCCATCTCCTTCGTGAGCATTACATGCTCGCAGAAGGAGGTGGCGGCGGTCCACGCGCTCGCGCTCCGCACCATTGCCGCAATCATGCTGCCGAGCGAGAGGACTCCCACCCCGATGGCTGCCACAAGGTCACGCCGCGGCGCCTCCCACGCCGGGCAGTCGTTGGCTCCTTCCTGATCGGGGACCACCTGCATCGCAGGTGGTCCCCGAAGCTCCCCTTACCGAAGATCACCTTTGTCAGTCGGTACGAGAGGCTTCCATCTCGCCTCTCTAGCCAATCTTCCATGATAGGCCTTACCGCTGCTATTGCGGCGTGCCCTGCGCTTGGTCGCCCAAGGCGTTCCTTCGAATTCACCACGATGTCCAGGCGGAGCTGGGACTGCGCGGCCTCGATTTATCGAGGCTCGGGGTTCCGTCCCTGATCCCGCGCCTACTTTCGCCACTGGTACAGTTGCGAAAGGGCTCTCGCCTCCAGGTCCCATGGCGGAGTTTCGGCAAGGAGACTCGCCGCCTCGAAGGGGATCGTGCGGTACCCGCAGATGACCCTTATGGCCATCACCCGCTGCAAAGCGCGTAGCATCCGCACACTTCTGGCCTTCAGGGCCTCCGCCCATATTGGGCACCCATACAGGGCCATGGACCGCACGATCCCCGCGTAGAGTCTAAAGGAGTCATCGGGCCCCCTCATGTTGGGCAGCAGCCGCACCAGAGCGAGAGCTGTGCCCTTCAGTTTGGGGCTAGACTTCGAATGTGCTATCCGAAGTCCCATCGGCCGTCGAGCACGAGCCCCAAATATTTCATTTGGGGACTCTTATGGTACCTAAATAATCAATATGAAAAGCAATAAAAAATTATGAAAGTCACGTTTTCTCAAAACATACCTTTTCACGTTATGGTACTTTTTACCGAGGAGCGCTATGTGGCTTAATTTTAAAGAATAATATTATATTATTACATTACATATATATGGCATATATACTCGAGTAGCTTTTATCACCTGAATATTAGTTATGCATTTTGTAGATACTAGTTGTCCCATGGCAATAGCCTGCGGCGGTAAGGCCCATCATGGAGGATTGGCTAGAGAGGCGACACGGAAGCCTCTCGTACCGACTGACGCAGGTGATCTCCGGTAAGCGGAGCTTCGGAGACCACCTGCATCGGATCAGGAAGGAGCCAACGCCTGAGTGTCATCACTGCGACGCGAGCGAGGACTCAGGGCTGCACACGCTGGCGGACTGCCCGGCGTGGGAGGCGCCGAGACGTGACCTTGTGGCAGCCATCGGGGTGAGAGTCCTCTCGCTCGGCAGCATGATTGCGGCAATGGTGCAGAGCGCGAGCGCGTGGGTCGCCGCCACCTCCTTCTGCGAGCATGTAATGCTCGTGAAGGAGATGGCAAAGCGCGCCCGGGAGAGATTTAGAACTCTCCCGGCCCGCCGATCCCGCAACAGGCGACTAAGGCGCCGGAGGTCACTTAACGACCTCCGTCCTCCATGAGCGCAGGCCTGGGGGTGGCAGGTGAGGCCGCCTGTCACCCCAGCAGAAGCAGGCCGGGACGGTGGGGCGACTAGGCCCCCCCCCCCCCAAACCGGGGCAAGACGAGGACACCGTGGTTCCCAAACCCGAAGGGGCCATCTCGAAACCGGAGATGGCCCAGGGTCAGTCGAGGTGAGAGGGATATGCTATATGGGCAACCTTACACCCCGGCGTCTTAAGACCCGCTGCATAACCACCCCCGCTACCCGGCGGGGAGGTATCCGAAGGGATTTCCGGACGAAAAAAAAAAAAAGATACTAGTTGTCCCAACAGCTAAATTTATTTTACAAAATAATTATTTCGCTGTAATCATTGCCCTGGTTTGTAAGATTACAGTAAGTAGACATGTAATGTCACAAATTAGTATCACACATCAAAAGATGTAACACAAAATGTCACATATTGTAATCTCGCCGGCCACCCGAGGACGTACTTCTCGATAATATTCACTTCTTTGTGGCGTCGCCAGCTGCGACGAATTACGTTCTTTGTGGATATCCTACCCAGATGCCATTGTGTTTTGAGCATCGAGCAAATATCTTTTTAGAATGTGCGAAAATCGGTTTCTGTACCTAAGTATCGTCCGTATAAACGAATGTTTACTCGATGTTCAAATCAGTGAATCAGTGCTCAGTGTGCCTCGTAAGATGTTTAGATACATTTTGAACCTTAAAAGTCTGTTATAGGAATACAATATGATTTATTTTTATATATTATTGTTATTAATGCCTATTTTTTATAGATTAAGGAGCTGTTACCCACGGCTTCGCCCGGGTGGAATATTGATGCCGTTTCCGCTCAGCTGTTAGAACGTGATTGAGTAACAAACATCCAAACATCTAAACATACACACATCTAAACATCCTAACTTACAAACTCAAATACTTCTTCACAAATGTTCACAATTACAATATTAATTAGATAGGATAGGATATGAAGACCTACAACTATTAATAACCTTAAAACTAAAAATATCTGTCGAGTTTTTACACTTATTATAACATATTATTAATTATAATAAATTTCAAGTTATATTTCCATGTAATAAAAAATTATAATTAAAAGAAACATACATCTGAGCTGCCTTCCAAGCGACAGCTATTCGTTGAATTGTTAATTGTGGCCTTCCTCGGAAGTGTCTTGTACCCCTCGCACTGGTAGATAGGATAAAAAACACTATCAGTTAAAGCGTCTTATCTATAGAAAATATTGCGTGACAAAATGCAAGTACACAGTAATCAGATCTGACCATTCAGAGGCGACGGCCGTTGGTCGACTATCACCCGCCACTTCGAGTACTAAAATACTCGCCTATCAGCTTTTACACCCTGTCGGTTCCTCGTGTCAATTTGAATAAAGTACGAATAAAAAAGTGTAGTGTAAGGACAGCCTAATCGGTTCCTGATTTTATCAAGAGTTTGTGCCAAGCCTGTAGGAATTTTTTACGCATCAACAGACCAGAAATAGGAGCCAAGAATGAATAAAACTAAAATCGTAACACAGATAACAATAGGTTCATGGTGTACATAAATTTACCGCTTTGCATGAGGCGAGCAGTTTTTTTGATGATTAGGTCATAAAAAAAACTAAAACTCTATTTAACTTGCACTCATAAATGGTAAAAAATCTGGGTAATTGAGTAAAAATTAAACCTAGCTGAACGATTCATCGCCCCCGAAACCCCCTACATTTAATACGATATTTTTTTATGAAAATCCTTGCAGCCGTTTCCGAGCTTCAGATTATATATATATATACAAGAATTGCTTCGCGTAATGATTGTTTGATACTACATGCTTACTTTTAATTGTTTGACGATTCGCACATGTCAGAATTATTGTAGATTGAACAACATTATTGTATAATAGAAATTACGATTTTGCTGTTTTGTGACTACCTAATAATTTGTAGGTGTACTCCAAAATCTGAGGAACATTATAACATTATTGTTAAAATTAAATTGAAAAAAAAAATTTACATGGTTTATTATAGAAATACATTGTATCAAAACCACCTACATAAATAAAAATAATAATTCTAGGACATATTACACAGCGCCATCTAAACCCAAACTAAACAGAGTTTATCATATGGGTTCTAGAATGCGAATAAATATATTTAGATACATTTTTTTGTAAATAAATACATATTATACATAGAAATACCCAAAACAATGCAAATATACATATTTTCACTGAGCGGGAATTGAACCCGCGTCCTTTGACTTAGCTGTCGAACGCTCTGCCGTTATAAATTAATGATAGCATTAACTTGAGAGATAGTTGAGTAAATAACACCAAATATATTACGAAACAATCCGTTAAAAATGGTTTGGACAATATCGCCTAAGAAGTTGTAGAACAAAACTTTAATAGTTGTCAGTACCATCTCTATGGATTTAACCTAATTTTGTAATAATGTTACGAATATGTTGTATGTCACATAAAGAAAACAAACAATTTCAACAACAGGGAACTTTTTGTAATATATTTTGCAGAGTTTTTATTCTTGCAACAAAGTTTTTATCCATTTTGCGAATAAAATGGATTTCCGCTGTCACGTCGTATTTTCTTGATGAGCGAAAATTTCCTAACGTCTCAGTAACTGTGACGTTTTCATTAAAGTGTTGTCTTCTATTCGGCTGACAGGAAATCATAAGCCATTGTTGTATTAATACCATCCAGACTGTTTCCAAGACATTAAAAGGATGAGGGCGGACGGATTTCAAACCAGCGTCCTGTTGCAAGAACTTTTCTAAGAAGACGAAGCGAGAAATATTTGATGTTGTTGATGTGAAACTTATTACACTACTGACAGCTCTTATTGTTTTAATCTGAAGCCTAATAGACTTTCATTTCCTGCATTATTCTTACATTAATGAGTTTCAAAGATAATCTTTATTTTAGCTAAAGTATTTATTTGCAGGTGGAAACTTTATCAGCATCAAGCTTGCTTAGCAGCTGTGTGTTTAAGACTTACAAACACGCAATCCTTGAATTATGGTTACAACGTTAGCCTCAATTGTTCTTACGAGTGTTGATATCACTAGTTAATTGGCAATTGTATTTTTTACAAGATGGTTATTAAAGTGATCAGTATCTAACAACCGTTTTTGATTATTTCCTTAGGATTCATGTTAAGTTTAACCAAAACATAGCGCTTTTTAAATAATTCTAATAATAATATTTTGTTAATTGTATTTATATCTACTGGATTTTCTCATTTAGCAACTGCAGGACACTTAATTTAAAAAAAAAGGTACTACAGTTACTTTTTAACCGTCGTAACATATTATTGTTTAATTTTTTTTTTAAAGAATACTAGTAACCGAAATTACTAATATTCCCCCTAACCCCTCCAGCTAAGCTAAATTGCTTGTGTTAGGGGTGGGTTCACGTCGGTAGTGTAATGGCCAGGATTCGAACCCGGGACCTCTCGATCGTAAGGTCGACTCCTTAACCACTAAGCTACCGACGCTTTATATTGGTAGAATGTTTTTTACTTAAATTACCACTAAAAAAATAGTTTCAGAGGGTGGCATAGTGGTTACTAACGTTAAGTTATTAATCTATTGGACCGAACTAGTAGCTCATACATTTAAGTTACGTATACTAAATTTCGATTTCTATTTTTTTAAATTTATATTTGGAAAACCAACAGCCAATTTACATTAACATTTATATAAAATTGATAATAATATACATACCACGTCTAAATTCAGTACAATTGTGACATCATTGTCAACGTTATAATTAACTGCACTCGACGGTACGAGCTTCTACAGGCGTCACGCGTCAGTATATTATCCTATCCTATCCTATACTATTATAAATGCGAATGTAAGTTTGTTTGTTACGCTTTCACGCAAAAACCACTGAACCGATTTTGTTGAAATTTGGTACAGGGGTAGATTAGACCTTGGGAAAGGACATAGGTTATGTTTTGTCGCGATAACCGACATCTACGCGGGCGGAGCCGCGGGCAAAAGCTAGTCTTGATATATTTATGTAGGCACATTTCAAAATAAGTGCATCGGCGTCTTAGTTTACAACTACTTATCTCTTTGCGTTCGCACCGTATTCGTATAGAATCTTTCAAACTATCTGGCTGCTTTGAAAACATCTTTAATAGTTCCCCAAGTAACATAAAAACAAAATTCTCAATTTATACTAGTACGTAGCTAAAATTATAAGTTACAGATAAACTTTAAGGTTATCAGGATTTCCAACACAGAAATGGTCTGGCACTGAATAATGGGTGTCTATTAGTATCCCAAAATAAAAGATAATAAAAGTGATACTTGGTTGCCTGTAAGATATTGCTTTTAGCGATAAGGCCACCATTTGTACACACAATATGTTAATTATGATTTCTATATACCTATTTATGCATATTTTGATCGGTGTACAGTGTATTCTTTATATCATCAAGTTTTCGAGCAGTTATTTTCTACACTTGCACTACTTGTTGCCTAAGGTTCGTACTTGCCAAATATTCTTAACTACTATAGTTATTATACACACAAAAAGACGGTCAAGTGTGAGTCGGACTCGAGCACTGAGGATTCAGTACTAAACTGGATTGAGTGAGACACTTACTGTTGATTTTGCACCGGTAACTGCAAATATGTTTGTAACTTTAGTGCGTCCTGCCTGTTACAATATCGTAAAAGTCGCACAGTGGACTAAGGAGTTTCTTTAAAGGTTAGCATCAAAGTTATTTCATCCGACAAAGACCTGAAGAGATTAAACAAATTAAAGGGACAATAGGCTGGTTACATCTGCTGAAGGATAAATGCTTGCAAGCGAGTCTAGAGTGGAGATTGTGAATCAGCGAATGTAAGGTGGAACGCCCTGCCTGCAGTCAGATTGACGACCTGAAAAAAGTAGCTGTGACGAACGAAATGACGAAAGGCGGAGGATTAGGGTGTTACATTTGGTAGACTGTAATCATACTTAAATAGATATAAATTATTATTTAATTGAAATGAGTTCCTAAACGTATTTTTTATATGATGTGACCAATTTACAGTATTCGGTATTTTCCTTTTCTTGCTACAGGAACAGTACAAGGAAAGCTTAGTTCCGTTCTTTCCGTTTTCCATGAAATATTTTAAATAACTAGTATCAGTCGCTATCGTAGGCTCTAGTCTATGACCACCAGATCTACGTTATGACCTCAGAATTAAGAATTTCAAAAATACACCTAAATAGAGTACTTTGACGCGAGCAATAATTCCTAGAGCATTAGATTAAAATTACTTCTACTATATCAGAAAATATATCTCGTCGTTTGCAAGCATGTTCTATGAAAGTAACGAAATGGTGTTCATTGAAACGATTGTAAGTGATTAAAATTGCTCATTTGTATGGAGAGCCACAGATATGTCCAGACCCTCGATAATAAATTTAAACATTTCCTCATAATTAAAGATTCGGTATTCAATTTAACAAAAATAATCCAACTTAACATTTAAGGATGTAAAATATAGACAGTTTGTAACAAATTATTCTTTATTTTAACAGAAATCATGTCAGTAAAATTACTAATTACAGTACACATTAACAACGAAAGCATTTGTGTTCTACATCGATATGTACAATCAGAATTGTGATATACAGCAATTCAGGATATGGACTGACAATAATTCGCTTCAAATGAATTTCTTACAAAAGTTACTTTAAATATGTATGAAATTGAATAAATTATAAATTAGTGCAGCGCTGAAATAATATTTCAAAATTAAAAAGCTTCACTATAAAATGTTTAAGTAATCATAAAAGCATTTGATATCACCATTTTTAATAATATAACCAAGACATATAGCGAACGTTGGGGATTGAAATATTTTGAATAAGTAAAAGCTATGTACAATAAGCGTAGCGAGCCGAAGGCGAGCGAAGCGTCTTTCTCCACAAATCGGGTTTTCGCGTGAAACCATACTCCTCCTAGACGGCTCGACCGATCTTGACCAAACTTGGCACGGTTATCAAGCTCAGTTTGCTGAGTGTCTCTATGGGTCGAAAGTTGATGTCCGACGTACCATCGAGGAATAATCACGGAAAAACCAAATCAATGGAAAAAGTCGACCGGTCACGTTGACCTATTGTTGAATAGGCAAATCTCGCTACGCTTAAATTTGGGTTGATTGCGAAGCTGGTAACCGTCCTAGTATATAATGTTACTAAATGCCAATGTAATGAAGATTACCAATTTTATGTTATGTCGAAATGAAAAGTAACATAAATTTACAGATACCGAATGCTTTTAAAGTACATACATTTTATAAATTAAGTTTTCGTAGCTCAAAGTTTCAATATCCTCGTAAATAGTATATTAGTTTTTGATTCTGTAGTCTTACAAAAAGATACCTTGACTAATATTTACTTTATATACATCAGTACATAATATCTAAGAAGGCGATTCTAAACTTTTATTTACAATAAAATTTTAATTCTCAAGATAGATGTACCAAAAAAACTTTAATACTTTAGCCTTTACTGCAAAAATATAAACTTTTTACCCTAACAATAACATGTTTGTTTTGAAAATACTAACGAAAATATTTATACACCAGCAATGACCGAGATATGTATCGAGGACTTAATCAATATTTTACTATAAAACATTAAAATATTTTCTACCTACCTGAATTGCACATGTACAATATTATAATAAACAAATATCGTCTGATAAATCAATTACAGTTATAAATTATTCAAAGTAATTCTTTAATTACATCTATGAAGTTTGTTTCCACATTCGCAAGGAATAAACTGGAGCCGTGCCTGCGTCTAAATCACGTTTTGTTAATAAAAGAGTTGAGATAATTTATCACGTTTCTGATTGCATTAGGGATCTGAAGAACAGGGTGAGGGAAAGTGTTAACAGTATTACACTTAGCGCTGACGCCTCGCTTGAACTCTTCACTGAAACAAACAAGCTTTGTTATTCGAGTTAAATGATGAAACTCTTCCAAGAGAACCCCTAAAGAGTTGGACGTCACAAAAACATGTACCAACATGTACTTGTTCTGGATATTAATAAGATATTTATGACTTTTTGTCAACAGTTACATCGTAAGAGTTATAGTTTTTATTTTAATCCAATTACAGCTTAGGTGTGCTCTATCTGGGGTGTGTGTTGGGTAACCTCCTCGAGTGTCGCTCCGATTCCGATCCCGCTGCATTCCGGGGGGAACGGAATCGGAGCGGCCGGTACACCCTGGGCGGCGGTCAATGGCTTCCCCTTCACCCCTTCATAGGGTTGGCATTGATCGTCGGCCAATACCCAACGTGGCGGGAACACATCGCTCTCCGTACTCCTCTGCTTTCAGAGGAGACAGGATGAGCGATGCTGTTAGTGGTGAGATGGCCCAGGGTCAGCCGGGGTGCGAGGGATATGCTCTATGGGTAACCTTACACCCCGGCGTCTGAAGACCCGAAACGGCGTGCGGTTTTAGTCGGTGCAAGCCCGACATAACCGCCCCCGCTGGCCGGCGGGGGGGTATCCGAAGGGATTTCCGCACGATAAAAAAAAAAAAAAAAAAAAGGTGTGCTCTATCTGGGGTGCTTGGTTGGGGACCTCCACGCGGTGCACCCTGGGCAACGGAGACAGCAGCGCCTCTCTCCTAGGGCGGGAGAGACGCTGCCGCCTACGGCCAACTCCGACCGAGGTAAGGACGGCCCTGCAGAGGGCTGTTCGGAAGCTTTCCACGTGTCCCTCTGATTAGCAGAGGGCACAGTGGAGAGTAAGTAAGGGGGCCATCTCGAAACCGGAGATGGCCCAGGGTCAGTCGGGGTGCGAGGGATATGCTCTATGGGTAACCTTACACCCCGGCGTCTAAAGACCCGAGAAAAAAAAAAGACTATCTAAACTATTTAAAAAAAAAGAGTATACTTATCTAACGACTATTACTACGACTATAAACGCAAAAGTTTGAATACAATATATGAATGTTTGCAACCGAATTACGTCCGAACGACTGAACGCAAAGAATACAATGGCAAAAAATGAGCACAGAGATAGATTTAGATCTAAAATAACAAATAGACTATAATATTCGGTAGCAGGATCAGTATTTCACAAGAGTAACAGCTAGTCCTATATATTTTGCAAAATAGCATGTTCAATACTTAGTACGAATTAATTAACGAAATTTACATTTCTACCCCTAATAAGTCATTAGAAATATAAGTTTCAAATAAAATTCATTGGGCGCGCGGGAGTGGCGCGCGCGTTGTGGGAGGAGTACTGACGGTTTTGGGAAATTTAATTGCCATGGGGCATTTCACCAATGCGGTTCGCTTTTTTGTATGCACCAGTTTAAAAAAAAATGATTTGGCTACCATTGTGCGGTGTAACTTTCAACAACATCACATTTAACGCAACTTTAATGATGCGTCGAGTATTCAAACGATTAAGAACTGGGTTATTAAGTTCAAGGAGACTGGTTTGACATTGTATAAACAGTGATCAGGTCGACAAAGGACATCACGTGCTGAAGAAAACATTGACTTACTGACAGAGTCAGTTCTTGAAAATCCCACTCAGTCGACTTGTAAGAGCGTTCCAGTGCATTGAACTTACTCAGAACATCGTTACAGCAGCAATAATCCAAGACTTATTTACACTAGATTTGCAGAATTATCCAGGTTTCATTACGCGGACTTGAATTTGGACAGATTGAAGTGCTACAATCGTAATGAATTACATTTACATAAAGTAATTTTCAAAAAATATTTTTCATTTAATGAGAATTACTACAAAATAAAAACCTATTTCAAAATATAATTATATTTTTATTATTTCTTTTCTTACACTTTTAAGGTCTTGGGCCACCCGGTATGCAACACAATTACTAAGATAATATTGTTTATACAAATTTTGATATGAAACACGCCAATTTAAATATTTACAAAAATATTAATTGGTTACTAGGGGTAACGTTAACAAGCAGCAAGCATAATGAAGGCTAAAACATGCTATCTTTTCTTTCCCAGTATAAAGAGAACGTAACAATAGCGTAATTACTTCGCAATGTTGCAATATCGTTTAAACGATACCCAGAAGTCAGTTCTAAATCAATATAATCAACGAACATAAGGTCCTGTTCATTAATAACATTAGTACAACAATCCCATTTGAAATCAATGACGTATCAAATTACACATAGCAAATTAATCGTTCCATTTGTAATTACGTATCAGGTTAATATTATGTGAATAAAATATCAATTGTCAATTACGCTAGTTGATGTGAGTAGCCAATTTGAGGAGCCCATATCGAGTGACATAAAGGTACGACCATTTTGTTATGAATACAATGGATTATAGTTTTTTTTGTATTAGTATCTTTTTGTGCCTTCATAATTATGTCAGGCTCCCTAAATAATGGATATAAAACAATGATTACAATCATTACACTATTTTTATTGATGATCGTTCTCTATAAATTATCATTGTATGTCGAAAGGAATTGAGTTACACTACACGAGAGAGCCGATTCACTTGTCGAATCTTCCAGAAGACACGTGTAAAGTGTAGTCAGCATCAAAAATAGATGATTATTCTTTTGAAGTAATTTATATCTCTTAATGAAAAAATACTATTATCTACTAAGTTGGCTCTAATGCAATACTTTTAAATTTTAATTTAATTATAATTAATCATATTCGTTCAATTTTTAGGGTTCTGTTGCCAAATGGCAAATAACGGAACCCTTATAGATTCGTCATGTCTGTGTGTCACAGCCACTTTTTTCCGAAACTATAAGAACTATGCGAAACTATAAGAACCGCATTAAGATTTCCAAACAAAAATAGAAAAAAAAAACAATAAATTTTGGGGGTTTCCCCATACTTAGAACTGAAACTCAAAAATATTTTTTTCATCAAAATCTCTATGGATTTATATATAGGTTTCTAATAAAAAAAAATCTAAACTGAATAGTTTGCGCGAGAGACACTACCAAAGTGGTAAAATGTAAACTATTATATATATATGATTTCTAAAATAAAAGAATGATAAACAAAAAAAAATTATAATGTACATTACCATGTAAACTTCCAACGAAAATTGGTTTGAACGAGATCTAGTAAGTAGTTTTTTTTCGTCATAAATCGTAAACCGCAATTTAGCTTTCATTCAATCAACTCAAATATAAAAATTAAAAAAGAACATTATTATGTTACTTGCGGTTACGGAACCCTTCACGGGCGAGTCCGATACGCACTTATTAATTTTTAAATCTGTGAATTCATCATCTACTTTTGACGATAACTGCACAATAAAAACGTTTTGCTTACCTAATAGGTACAATGCTTTAGCATGCAATAATAACAAAGAATAGGTAGTATTCATCGAGTTTGTTTCTCCACTACGAGTTGATATTAGCGTTATAGTAGCGCGTTAGTATCGTTACAGACGTTGTTGTGTAAAACATCAGTGTAATAAAAAATATTATACGGATTTCTTCATGATTTTTACAGTGTCTTAAGTCCTTCTAAACTGACCTCCTTTAAAATATCCGGATTTGATACTATCCTAATTTCCTATTCTACTATTTTATATTATGAGTAGGATAAATGTGAAAGCTTGTGAAGTTGTTTATATGTTTATTACTTAATCACGCTCTAACTGCTGAATTGATCATACAGAGATAGATTATAGTCTAGAATAAAAAAAATATTCCTGGAATAAGTTCTCATGGATTGCGGGACCGCGATCAGAATTCCACGTGGGTGGAACCAACAGCTGTGGATTCCAGCAGCTAGCTATACTCCACATTACACTATTGTCACACGTATTATAATAATAGATTATACGCAATCTTCACCTGTCTTCTTAAGAAAGACTACCCAAGACGACCCCTATTGGAACTCGGCGGAATGGATATGGCCAAACTTTTCTTATTCATGTAGTCATTAGCCAGGCAAAGCGTGATTATGATGGTACTAATATGATAAAACATTAAACTTTCAGTACCTAACACGATTGTTTTCAGTATTAAAGTAACTAAAATTATTAAAATCAAATTACCTAATAACATTGCCTCCTTACTATCAGCAAGTTGGCTGTTGCCGACCACGGCCTCGCTGCCTTCCCGCCAGCCAGGTGCTACTCTTGCTGTACAGCGAACCTGTTTGGTTCTGTCGACCGGCACGCGGAGGCCTAAAGCTGCTGAAAGCAACCCGTGCGCATGCTGTGTAGATGGATATTGTACTAGAAGATCTGGATCCGTAACCTGGGAAAAAATTACTATTATAAAAATAACTTTGCGCCATTCCGCCAAAGGCATTTTAGTCCATAGTTGAACTAAAACCAGTATGTCAAATGTATCATTTATCTGTACTACTATTATAAAATTGTAAATTATTTGTTTTCTGTACATTGGGGATTTAAAAAAATACTTGTAACCCAAGTATTTTTTTTGTTGTTAAATGAACGATTTTGTACACTAAAATATATTTTTTTGGAATTCTTGTCTGTTTGTTCGCGATGGATTTAAAAACTACTGAACAGATTTTGATGCAGTTTTTCAATTAGAAAAGTCTTGGTTAGAATTAAAATCTGCCGTATGTATGATTGCAATTGGTTAGAACCGGAGATATGACCAAAAAAACGATAACTAACATCCGCGCGGGCAGAGTCTTTAAATGCAGTCTTTAATTTTTTTTAATAAAAATATACTAAATTCATCCATCATCCAATTTCATTCATCCTCCAAGACTATTAAGTTCAAGGTTTCGAAAAAGAACACAGAAATTGTAATAAGATATAATCAATAATGTTGTTCTTCTTTGATAACATTATCGATGTAATCATCAGCCTGCTTAACAAACTTGGTAATTATAACAATTTAGTCCCGCCTCCCCACCCCTAATACTGTGACAATGACAGGCATATAATGCGGGGAAGCCTTCAGCAGGGAACGGCGGCAGCCCCATTTACAAAGTGAATCTATTCCTTATAATAAGCTTCAGTCAATTGATTCACCGTAACTAATCCGAATGGTGACATTAGTAACTTGTGCAATCTGTTTCAATTATGGACAAAAGAATTAATAAAAGAGGGTCAAACCAATTTTCGCTATTATGAATTGACAATTACTACGCTTTGGGGAAGGGGGTTATGAAATATTGTTACGATAAGCTTCAGTTTGTTGGGTTTCTTGATTTCTTGAATAAAATCAATTGATGGATGATTATGAAAATAGACAGAAATAGACGAGAAACAGACATAGACGTTAGTTATCTTGAACTCTTATGCTTTTGTATGTTATTATTTAAAGTTTCATGGATATATCGGTTACCGATTGATTTAACTTGACAAAAACTCTTCTTTATTGACATCAAATCTAAACCGCGTATCGAACTTCTAACCCGGATGAAACCGGGACCGGGCAATATGGTCATTAAATAATTGTATTACGAGTTTGCTAACGTACTTGGCAGACATTATTTTTGCTAAAGTCAATATTCAAGTACTTAAATCGAGTCACCAATAAATTAGTGTAGCCCGAATTTGGTAGAAGCATATGGTATGGTAGAAGCGGGTACCCGCAAAATTGTAGCGCAAAGAAGAGAACTCTACTTCAGGATATACACAACCCTTCGATGTGTAACGTCTTGTATGGAAATTGTTCATAAATTTTATGCACACACTGTGAACAAAGGCTAAGGCCTTTGTCCACAGAGTGTGCATAAAAATGAATCTATTAATAAGTTAATAGATTCATCTGTTGAAATTGGTTGAAATACTACGTATTCAGAGTTGAACTTTGAGAAAACTATTACCTTAGGACGGTATGCAAAGTGAATTTCACGGGGCTTAATATTGATTAAAAATTTATAGAAGTTGGTCGGAAAACTGCACGAATAAAAGTAAGATCTGAATGTTTTATTGCAAAGCATTTCCTACTTCTTTGAACTTTCCCTGACTCCGTAAAAAAAAAAACGATTCGACCAGTCTCATATTTTTACCTAAAACAAAATGAGTTTTGTCAAAATCACAAATAACACAAAATTAAAAATATAAACTCGACCTGGCACTTTAATAAAACTGTGTAGGGAAACAAAACGAAATTTGTAAAATCGTTTCAACGAATGAAAAGGTAGAATTACCAAAACCCATTTTAAGGGTCCAATATCAAGATGAAACTTGATATTGAAGTTAATAATTATGATAAAATAATAACTGGGGGTCTGTATTAGATTCGATTACGTGCTGTAATGTATTAATGTATTTTAACTAAAATTAATACAAGTTAATTAAGTTTCACAATAAATTTATAGATACACTTTATTATTCTTCATTAAATGCTTAAATCCATCGTAAAATAGATAAAAGCTCCGTCGTAAATTCAATAAATAAATTGCCTTATACATTATTTCATGACATGGAGAGATTTTATTGGTGCTTACTGTGAATTTTATGAAATAAAAGTTTATGTTTTATTTTAGATTCTTGTAATAAATAGGTCGTTAAATACGCATACATATACTGGTATTAGATTACCTATTGGTTACACTTTATGATTGGTTTTTATATTGTTGCTTATATAAACCGTACTATTAGGGGTTAAAGTATGAAATTGCTGATTTATAGTCTAGTTTTCCAGAAGCAAAGTTAAGTTTGTCCCTTAATCCCTTTAAGTACGGACCCTCTGTGTTCGACTCCGATTCACACTTGACTGGTTTTTATGGAACTCAGTCACACTGTTATTTACTATAACTATAACTATAATTACTGTTTAATTTTTTTAATACGTCATAAATCGTAAATTTACGTTTCATTCAGACAACTCAAATATAAAAAAATTACTTGCAGCTACGGAACCCTACATGGGCACTGTCATACTGAATTACGCAGTCGCGTTTCACAGGGCTTCAGTTCATCGCTATTTTGCATCAAATCACAGATGAAATTTTTGAATTTACATACTCTTAGTGGTTTTCTTACATCACTGAAATCGGCAGGGTTAGGTTAGGTTAGAACTGTGGCCACAATTAGCACGAGGCGAGCGAGCGAAGCGAACAAGCCGCGGCAGCGGCCGCCGAGTGCCAGATAAATAACACAAATAACATTAAAAAAATAATGAAAATCCCCTTTACATTTGCAAAAAAATATGTTCTGTGGACTTTTAACGGACTGTCATACTGAATTTCGAAGTTCAAAATAGCGATGAACTGTAGCCCTAAAGTACCGAAACGCGACTCGATGTGGAATACTTTCGCACTACCGTGCTTCGCGGTGGAAAACATTCGAAATTATGGGTATCGAGGTGGCGCACTTTCGCACTACCGTGAGTCGCGTTTCGGTACTTTTAGGGCTACAGTTCATCGCTATTTTGATCTTCGAAATTCAGTATGACAGTCCTACATGGGCGAGTCCGACTCGCACTTGGCCGGTTTTTTTTAGATCTCAATATTCGACCGCTTATATACCCACATGAAAGAATTAAGAGTATCATAATAATATATATATTATCAACGCGCAACGTTAAAGTATTGTTTTCTATATCTTATTCAAAATAATCAGTCTATTATAAACTCTTATGAAGAAACATATAATCATATTAAAAGGGAGCATATTAATGGATAGAAGTATAAAGGTATTATAAGTAAGATATTACAGATACAAATTTATAGATTGACAATATTTACCTTCATATTGAAATATTCCCTCACAATATTAGGATTATATGCATAAAAAAATCATCTTTTAATGTTTATATACAAAATGTTAATATACCTTTTCCCCATCAATATCCCAACTGAGGACCGCCGCGGGGTACGATCGGCCTGACGTACAGTTGAGGAATAAGGAATCCCCTCTTCTGTTCTCTTGTTCATTGCCTGTTATTCTTGGACCTTCTCTTGGTAAATCTAGATAAAAAATATAACAGTTTATTTTTTGAAGTTAACTATTTTGAAACTCTAGCTTAATATCTAGAGTCCCAATACACTACTCAATAATGTACTGGCTAGATTACTGCATATCAATAATATAATATTTGAAATTCGTATCGTAATCCCAAATGCATTTGGATTTAAATGTGAAATAATAAATGCGAAATTAAAATCAGAATTAATTACATTTTGAAGTAATGTTCAGTCAACGACTAAAGAATGAATTCTAATTTATTAACCATCTTATTTCTTAAAACTTTCATAAAATAATAAATAAAAAATTAAATATATTAACTGAGTCCTCTGACAATTATAAAACTACTTATTTGTTGATACATGTATTAAAATATAACAAAACTATGTAAATATTTCAGTGATAATCAACTTTTATAGTTGATTAGTACAGTCAACGACAAAACTTGATTAACACAAAACAGTTGAAATTCGAAAATATTTTGTCATAATTAAGTAAGTGATTATTTATTTTTCCGTTTCTAATTTACTATGTTATGTTAAGTAATTTCCTCGTTAAAATATTGCACATTTTCATATCTTGAAATTCAAATAATATGTACTATCATATTTACATATAACTTCCATTCTACCCTCTCCGGCTGCTGACGCAAAGCTGGGTGCTTCAGCCGAGACCTCACATTTGTATAGTCCACTGGACTTGAGTGTCACCTGATGTAGAGTCACTCTTCGGTCGTCAGACTTTTGTAACTGTAGAAAAAAAAATAGTCATAAGTATCATTAATTCACAACACGCTCAGAAGCGGCGGTATTATGCTAATAATGACTAAGGCACAATTAAGAGATTTCATGTGCAAACTCCATCCAATATACAACATCGACCCAGTCCTAACGCTCACTAATTGTACTTTCTACATTATTTCGACTGCTACAACAGGGGGTGCGGGTTCGATTCCCGCTCAGTGAAAATATTTGTATGGATGAATATGTCTATTATTTGCATTGGTTTGGGTGTTTCTATGTTGTAACGTTGTGGATTCTTTATAAATCTAATTAAAACAATATCCGTAAATTTATCGAGAATTTAGTATGTTTCGATACTATTACTAATTATCTATGGTTGTGCAAGCGAGATTGGACAGCACTAGCCCAGTCATCAACTGACGGCTCTTATATCGTTCCTTTCCTTGGTAACCTTCGCCGGGGAAAGTCACTTTGACCCCGTGGCCAACTGCTGTCGGCTCCGGGTAAGTTTTGAGATCAACATTTCCTACTTCTTTCTACAGGTGAAGACTTTCCAGCGGTGCAGCTTATTGCCTGCTAAAATGCATGGCTTAACATATTTTGTTTTATACTGTGTGCTATTTCAGCCTACCTATTTAGTGCCACGAGGCCGATGACCCCTACGGTCAGAGGTCGCGGCACCAGCTTGTGCTGCCTATTCATATTCTTTTTATTATAGCTTCTAGCTACGCTGTATTGCCGCTGGGAGATTCTCTTCACCTGCTATTTTAGCGGGTCACTTGGACGTAATTGCCTAGTGACAAACTGACCCGCACTTTTTCTAATTCCAGGGTCTTCGCACCGGGCTTCGCACCATAATGGAGGTAGCGAAGCACACCAGCGGAGACCCTGGCACGCCGGCATCACCACCAGCCACGTGTCCACTAGCTAAGTGCATACTACCATCTTGCACAACGGACCGAACAACGCCACGGCAGAATATTTATTAAGAATCCATTCCCTGAGGTTCATTTACTCATATACCTAAAATAAATTTATGTAACATTCTATTCACGATTATAATGTCATACTATATATTGTAATCAATCCTTTTATTTATCTCTGCTCGCCCTAGCCGGTAGTTAGCATCAATTACATCAATTACTTTATTAATTTTCACAGAGCATATCCCTATAATTTCATGTACCTACCTAACTGGTTCACATTTACGAAAACTTTTTATAACTTAAATAACTCATCTATCCTGTTGGTAGATATGGTCTACAGGTCAATTATGTCTTCTTACTAAATAATGTAACACTTTTCAATTGTTATTACATCTTTGGTTCGTATATTTGAACATTTTATTCTATCTAAAGTTTGTTCTGAAATTGTTTCAAATATTGAATTTAACTTAGTTGTCAAACTTAATATGGTTTTGACAATCAAAAAGGTTGCCAGTATAGTATCATATAAGATTACTACTAGTTATTGTTTAAAAATTTGTCTTGTTTTTTTAAAAACAAAATAAAATTATTCTTTCATGAATACCAACTTTTGGATTTTTTCCTGAATATTAAATATTAATATCTTTTAACCTATTGGTTAATTCTCTATAATATTGTAATACTTTTCTTAGGAAGACAGTTCCCTTTTAGGTTTCTGTTTTTGAACAAAACATTAAAATTTATTCATTAGTGAATAAATAATAATATTTATTTTGGACTTGCCCCAAAATAATTTATTATGTATATTTCTACTTATTAGTTTTTTAACTTCGTAATTATTTTGCCTGTTGCAATTTTTGTATGATCCGTTGGATCAACCCTAAAATGCCTTCATGGTCATTTTGAACTTGAAGATTTTTTTTTTACTTTTTGCCACAAAATATAAATACAAACATAAACGACTACAAAACATTAGAGAAACTACTTACCTTGTTGAACCGTGGGTTCTTAATTTTTTTTGGAATTTTGAAAAAAAAAAAAAAAAAAAAAAAACGTTGAATTTTTTTGAACACTTGTTCCAATTGCAACTGATGTTTGCATATATACTCACTGACGTGGGTCAAATAATAAACTATTTTACTTTATACAATAACACTTTTCATAATAAATTGACTTGGTCATAACTTTAAAAGTTGTTAATTATATTTTTTTGACAATTTGATTGTCTTTATTGTTTTAAATCATATTACCCTACCACTACTATATATTTTCTTCTTTTCTCCTCTCTTTGAGATGGAACTTTGAACTTCATGTTCGTTTTCTTTTATTACTAGGCTTTGCCTAGTAAAGGTTGTTGTGGGTCGGTTGGCGTTTTAAACCAACTGATGTTTTTTTTGGGTCCGTTGGCGTTTTAAACCAACGGATACCTTACCTTGGTGCTGGGATATTCAACCAGTCACCAGGAGTTTTATGGTTTTATACCATTTGTGGGTCCGTTGGCGTTTTAAACCAACGGATACCTTTTTTTAGAGCTGGGATAACCAGTATCTGGGTATTGATTCTTATGGTTTATACCATTATTATGCTGAGCGGTCGTGCAAACTCAGTTCCAAAAATAAGCCTCATTGCATATCTTGTTATGTCTTCTTCCGAGCGGTTTGCAAACTCGTGAAATAAGCCTTATTGCAGATGCGGTAATGTATACATCTAAAAGAAGCCCTATATTAAAAACATAACACTTTATCTTTTCTAGTCGAAAATATATAGTGGTATTTATTGCTCTTTTTCTTCCCATTGAAATTGTTGTCTGTGACAATTCAATGTTTACCATCTTGCTCGGTTTATGTCTGAGTCTCCAGCGCCTATTATCCTGGAAACTCTCTTCGGAAGGAAGCGTGTGCTACATTATTTAAGTGGTAACCGCAAAGTATGGATGAAAATGATAGAGGAGGTATGTAAGAAAGTATGTATGTGTAAGCGTAAGTCAAGCATTGTATTGAGCAGTCCAGTATCGGGTTTTTGGGTAACAAAAACCCTGAACTAATTGAGGGGGTATTGTAACGTTGTGGATTCTTTATAAATCTAATTAAAACAATATCCGTAAATTTATCGAGAATTTAGTATGTTTCGATACTATTACTAATTATCTATGGTTGTGCAAGCGAGATTGGACAGCACTAGCCCAGTCATCAACTGACGGCTCTTATATCGTTCCTTTCCTTGGTAACCTTCGCCGGGGAAAGTCACTTTGACCCCGTGGCCAACTGCTGTCGGCTCCGGGTAAGTTTTGAGATCAACATTTCCTACTTCTTTCTACAGGTGAAGACTTTCCAGCGGTGCAGCTTATTGCCTGCTAAAATGCATGGCTTAACATATTTTGTTTTATACTGTGTGCTATTTCAGCCTACCTATTTAGTGCCACGAGGCCGATGACCCCTACGGTCAGAGGTCGCGGCACCAGCTTGTGCTGCCTATTCATATTCTTTTTATTATAGCTTCTAGCTACGCTGTATTGCCGCTGGGAGATTCTCTTCACCTGCTATTTTAGCGGGTCACTTGGACGTAATTGCCTAGTGACAAACTGACCCGCACTTTTTCTAATTCCAGGGTCTTCGCACCGGGCTTCGCACCATAATGGAGGTAGCGAGGCACACCAGCGGAGACCCTGGCACGCCGGCATCACCACCAGCCACGTGTCCACTAGCTAAGTGCATACTACCATCTTGCACAACGGACCGAACAACGCCACGGCAGAATATTTATTAAGAATCCATTCCCTGAGGTTCATTTACTCATATACCTAAAATAAATTTATGTAACATTCTATTCACGATTATAATGTCATTCTATATATTGTAATCAATCCTTTTATTTATCTCTGCTCGCCCTAGCCGGTAGTTAGCATCAACTACATCAATTACTTTATTAATTTTCACAGTGCATAAGTCACACCCTTAACTTTTGTATCTTCATATAAAAACCTTCTATAAAAATTTATTTATCCGTTATATGTATATATGTATAATATGTAGGTATTTACAGAAAACTATTTAAGTCTCCCCGTGACCATGGCTGCTGAAGAGCAACCGAAACGTCGGGATCAACGTAAAATATAAAATAACATCAAACAAATCGCGATAGAATCCGTTAAAAATAGTTTTATTTCAATGTGTGACATTCGCGTAAACTTCCGACTATATTTATATACTTATTTAAATGTAAGTTTGTGAAGATCTGACTGATCGGCTGAACGGACCTGGCTAAAATTTAGTACAGGCATAGATTGTAGTCTGGAATAATACATAGGCTACTTTTTATCCCCGTAATGGGTTCCCATGGGGTGCGTCAACGGGATCATAATTCTATGCGGGCGGAGTAATGGGCATCACAAAATAATAATAAATAATAGTGTAAGTCAAAAACTACAGGAGTAACTTTTTTGACTGTTTTTCTGTTTAATAAGTTTATATTTTACTTGTATTATGAGGAATATGACCTTTTGAATTATGCAATGTGATTTTGAACTATATCTCAAGGGAATTAGGACAGGTTTGGCCTTGGCCGGCACTATTCATAGTCATATAAAAGTTTGTGGTGCAGAACGTTACCTACGCAACGCGAATGTTGTGTTTTATAGGAATATCTAATATTATTATCTTTTCTCAACAGGTAGCTAAAACTCTTAAACGAATATCGTATGCAAACTTTGCAGCATTAGAGTTTGTATGAAACACGCTAAGTTGCTTCTCTTACATAGTATAAATGTTAAAAATGAAGGCAAAGAAAAATATAAATTGTTATTTATTACAAACTTCAAGGTCATTGAGAAATTATGCCATTAAAAATGTATTTTTAAATGTTTTAAATGTATAAATGTATTTTTATCCAATATGTGTCTTAACTACATAATTATCTTTTTCTTTGATAACCTCACAGCGACTAAGGTTGACCTGACCGCTCATTACATACATCTTAAACAAAACAAAGCTATCTAATTACCTACAAGTTACGTCGATACACTACTGTCTGTAGACTGTCTTATCTCTAATGTATGGTAGCCCTAACAGTGAAGTAGTTATACCGAAATCAAACCGGATATAAGCAAATTGCTGTTGTATCATAGGGGTGGTACAAACAGATTGCAGATAGGCGATCTTTTTTTTGTAACGCCTTGTTTTAATACAAATCAACCGTCTTTGTATTTCTATGAACATAAACTCAAGTGGTAGATGAATTAGGTTTCATAAACTGGCTAGATCCCCGCTCCCCCTATGCCCATGTTTCAAGATAAAATCATCCTTCGCAAACTAATTTTGCACTAGTATAGATGTGAGTTGAAATATTACACATTTTCTTATTCTTAGTTTATTTCTTACTAATAATAAAAAAATGATTAAATTTAAGGCACGGTCCGATCTGAACTCAACAAAAAGTAAAACGTTTTTAAATTTTTTTTCACCAAAACTGCTGTATTGTATTTAGATAATACAATGTACATTAAAAATATAAAAATAAAAAATATTTTACTACATTTTACACAGCGCTATCTAGACCCAAAGTAAGCATAGTTTAACTAGCTTGTGTTATAGGTTCTAGAATGCGGATAAACATACTTATATGCATTTTTTTTTGTAAATACATACATATTATACATAGGAACACCCAGACCAATGCAAATAGACATATTCATGCATACAAATATTTGCACTGAGTGGGAATCGAACCCGCGCCCCCAGTCGTAGCAGTCGAAAGCACTACCGCTACGCCACAGAAGCCGATTCCTACTGGCGATGCTTTTCTTCATCTAATGGTAAGTGAGACAAAGAATCAACTTCGTTTTTCTATGTGAAGAAACCTATGTCAGATCAGATTCAAGAAATCCTTTTTTGAACATAAATTTAAAAAATAACACAATACAAAAATCAATAAAATGATGTAGATATGAAACTGTAATAAAATGTAGTGTTATCGAATAAGTAACTTAACTTTATATCGATTTATATAAAATAAAGTCGTATTAGTGATGACCGCGAAGAACTCGAGAACGGAGGGACCGATTTTCATGATCTTTGATTTTTTTGATTTGACTCCGCCTATATTGTGCCTTCTTGTGGTTTTTTGCTATAATCCCCACGGTTACCCCACCGCCAGCGCAACTGGGGGTATTTATAACCGCACGCCGTATCGGCTCTCTAATGGCGTGGTGTAAGGTGGCCAAATAAGGTAATTCCCTCCCTACCCGCTTTGAGATAGTCCCTCCGGATACTGGGCCTATACTAGCATTTAGGATAATTAAAATACTCGTATGAGATAGTCACGAATATCAGCTGATAAGGTAGCACACACTTGCAACATAACTTGATTCTAATGCGGAATGAAGTATTCCGGTTTCACATAAACTAACAAAAACCAACAAAAAAAAATTAATTCGCCTTATCTAAAATTATGCAATTTTAAACTCTAGACACGGATTGTTGAATCAAAACACGACCGCGCCTTAAGTATCCAAATTGATATTACAAAGAGTTACGCTGAGTGTTATTAGTCACCTAGTTATTTCCAAGAAGAAGCAAATATAATTGCTTTCCCAAGAATATTTGTATTTTGTAGTAAGAAACTGTAGTGAGCTAATTGCAAGAAGTCCTACAAAAGTTGTTTCACTTATTGAGTGACCTGATGCCTGAGTTTATAGTTTAAGCTACTACTGATGCTATATTTTTTAATTATTATCAAAATCATTAACTTGCGATTAATGACTTCGTTTTCATGATATTTTTTTTGCATTGTTAGGGTTCCGTACGTCAAAAGAAATAAATAACACTTACAAGATCACTTTGTCTGCCTGTCTAAAAATACCTTTTTATCATTAACTTAGGTATCAAGTTGAAATTAATAAGAATACTAGGTGCCCCTACCTAGCCGGGGTGGTGGTGCTTGGCGCATCCTCCCCCCTTTCCGAGGGCGAGACGGGGACACCGTGGTTCCCAACCCCAAAACCGGAGATGGCCGGTGAACCTTTTGGGCCACCTCACACCCCGGCTTCTGAAGACCTGACATGATGTGCGGTTTTAGTCGGTTCGAGCGCGACATAACCTCCCCCGCTGGCCAACGGCGGGGGGTGGGGTTATACGAGAGGATTACCGCAACGAAAAAAAAAGGTGGTGACAAAAATCTTGACAATGTACTCTAGAAGCGCCGTAACGTGTTCTTAGGTGATGTCTCTTTGATGGTAGGAGCGAGGCACCACGGCGGCGGAGGCACACCAATCAATCAATTATAGATAATTAAATCTAATCACGGGCTCATAGGGTTCGCGTCGTTGGTAGATCACTACTTTTATTGGCCAGTTAGTGCACATGCGTGAACTTTTGGACGTAAGATTTTGTCTCGCTATATATCTCAAGTCTAACCTCTTAAAGTTCAATTTAGAAATTAATCTATTAACGAAACTCCGAGTATGGTTCACTCCATAACCCATCATCATCTTAGCGTTAAGTCTCGGTCGCATCCGAGGTTTTCCCCTCGAAGTCCGGGGTCCACTTTCCGGCTTTTACTCTACCACTTTGCACGATCTTTGGCACCCTACTCCATGGCCACGTAGATAGATAGATAGATAACACTTTATTTGTACACCATTACATACACAAGAAGCACACTAATTACTATTAATAAGGTTATTGTAATGTACAAAGGGCGGCCTTATCACTAAATGCAATTTCTTCCAGGCAACCTTAGGATGGACTGGAATATTTTCACAAACAGGGTGGTAACAGTTGCTGTAACATAAGGAGTTAGCTAATAATATTTCAATTAAAACATTTAAAAACTATTTGAACCTACTTAATTAATTATACCTTCACAGGTACAAACTAAATATATATATATACATATATATATATATATATATATATATATATATATATATATATATATATATATATATATATATATGTAGGTATATATACATATACTTAAACTACATACATATTAAGATACCTACATAAATATGATATACATATAGACTAAATACATTTATATAAATACAGTGTGTTATTCAGAAACAAATATGTACTTCGTGCTACAGTGATAGAAAATGCTCATGTAACATCTTTTTAAAAGTATTAATGGATTGCGCTTTCCTAATTTTAACTGGCAGTGCATTCCATAGACGTACAGCCTCTACAGTAAATGACTGATCAGAGAAGTTGGTAGAATGAGCTGGCATCTCCAGTCTCAAATTTTCCGATGATCTTAAGCTTTTTCCGTGAGTGTCATTTAAGAAATTAAATCGTTCTTTAAGATAACTGGGAGTCAACGGATGAAATAAAATATTGTACAGAAAAGTAAGTGTATGAGTATTCCGGCGAAGGCGGATCGGCAACCACTTGAGCATTTTGCGGAAGTCAGAAACGTGATCATATTTGCGCAAGCCAAATATAAATCTTATACAAAAGTTTTGAAGCCGCTCAAGCTTATGGAGTTGCGCTACGGTAAGATTCAGATAGCTGACATCGGAATAGTCAAGAATCGGAAGAGGAAGAGTTTGAGCTAGCGCAATCTTAGTAGCAGGCAAACAGTTTGCGACTTACCTCCTGTATCTGAGAATCCCTTTTTTTTTCGTTCGTGCGGAAATCCCTTCGAACCCCCCCCCCCCCCGGCCAGTGGGGGTGGTTATGTCAGGCTTGAACCGACTAAAACCGCACGCACGTAACTTGGCGGTTACCGTAAAACGTGGCCGCACAGGCGAAGGCAATTCTACTACATTTTATATGCGATGTCACGCTCGTGAGTAAGACTCGTACTTGACTGTTTGTTTTTATATATTGTACTATATTACGATTGGCTGTACATATAGGAGTGATCGTTCCCACACTTATGTATGGTAGTGAATGTTGGGTATGGCAGAAGGAACATGAAAGTAAACTGAATCCTGGGGAAATGAGAAATTTGAGAAGTATTGCTGGAGTGACCCTGATGGACCGAGTGAGAAATAGCGTGATAAAAGAATGCTGTGGTATGGTCGAATATGTAGTAACCAAGGTAGAGAAAGGGATGCTTAGGGATGAAGGAGATTAACGAAACAGATTTATGGGGCGAGGGCTACTGGGCAATCTAGGCGTACCATTCCCAATCAGATCGAGGACGTTTTGAAGAAAGGCCAGATCAGACCCGTAACCGAAGCGCATGTATGAAAAAAAAATCATGAAAGTGAAAAAAGCGAAAGGCGTATGCCAGAATCGTAACAAGTGGAAAGATGTTGTCTCTGCCTATCCCAATGGGAAAGATGCGTGCCTATATATATGTGTGTACTATACTCGTAGTAGGAAACATCCACTGCTTTGCTTCAGTACCTCAAAGTACCAGTGCTTCAAAAATAGTCAAAAGTGGAAAAAAATAATAGCCTGCATGAGACATGTTGGAATTGTAGAAAATATAGGGAAAACAAAAAAAAAGGTATTTCACGTTTGTCAGCGAAACTAGACTTCGTATCAGAAATGGTCAAATGTACAATTCGTAGAAATGTGGTAAATTAATTTTTGTATGAAACATTTTTCACAAACTTTCCGAAATAAATGGTTTGTAGCCGACTTCGAAAAAGGAGAAGGTTCACAATTTGGATACATATTTTTTTCTTGTTTTTATCTACCTCAAAACTTTTTTCCCTACCTTTTTTTTATTACATACGCTGTAATGGTTTTTGTTTATTTTTCGTTTTTTTTCATATAAGGCAAAAAAAAAGAGAACACATATTCATACGAAAATGGATTAAAAAAAAAATTTGCATGGGGAAAATCGCCAAAAAATGCGAAAAACTGAGAATATTATCTAGATTTAAAAAGTCATATCAAAACATGGCGAAAATTTTTCATTTTTGATTTTCAAAGTTCAAATGCAAATGTAAGTAGAAATCAATGAAAAAAAAGAATTTGCGTAAAACATAGGAAATTATATACCTTTTTAAATTTAGTGGCGAAAGGGGCTATCAGTGGCGAAAGGTGGCGTGGGAGCAGGGACGGGACCCAAAGTCTCGAGAAATCGAGGCCGTGCAGTCCCAACTCCGCCAGGCCATCGTGGTGGATTGGAAGGAATGACTTGGGCAACCAAGCGCGGGGCACGCTACGGGGCAAGCAGCGGTAAGGCTCTCTTATCAGCTATCGCAGGTGATCTCTGCGAAGGCGCCGGTGTGGGCGGCGGCCTTGACCGCCGAGAATAGAGCCTGCCTGTGGCGCCCTCAGAGGGCAATGTCGGTCAAGGTCATACGTGGTTACCGTACCGTACCGGGCGGATGGTGGCAGTCGGCCTACGTCCGAGGAGATTCGCGGGTGGCGTGACGCCGCCCTCTCGGAGATTTTACAGAGGTGGTCAAACCGGCTGGAGGCTACACGCGCTGGTTTTGCCGAAGTGGAGGCGCTCCAGCCGGTCATAGTCGAGTGGGCAGGGCGGCAGCACGTGACCCTCCGACTGACGCAGGTGCTTTCCGGGCACGGCTGCTTCGGAAGGTACCTGTTCAAGGTCGCTAGGAGGGAATTGAGTCCCACCTGCCACCACTGCGTCTGCAGTGAGGACACGGCGCAGCACACACTTGCGGTCTGCCCGGCCTGGGAGTCGCAGCGCCGGGCCCTCATTGCAGTTATAGGGAGTGACCTCTCGCTGGCGGCCATCATCCGATCTATGGCCGCCAGCGATAGGAATTTCACCGCGGTCGCAACCTTCTGCGAGGACGTCAGCTCGCGGAAGGAAGGCGCGGAGCGGATTAGGGAGGGAGATCCCCTTGCTGATCCGAACCGCCGCCGGTGAGCCGGGTGGCGGAGGCGCGAGTATTTGCGCCTCATGATGCCGCCCTGAGCGTGGCTGCGGGTGTAAGTCCCCATGACAGCTCTTCACCCGCTGGTCTAGCCACCCGCGACGGGGACGACGTCCATGTGTGCCTGCACGTCGCCCAGCCGAGACTGTCATAGGTATGGTGCGCGCTAGGGGGGGTCGCCTTAGAAGTATTCTTGCATAGTTTAGTAGGTATGACCATCCAGCTGCTGGATGGGAGAGTCCCACACACGATCTCCAGCTATTGCCCTGTAGCCGGAGGTGCCGTGCATAACAGCATTCCAAACGTACAAAAAAAAAGTGATCTCAGCGAAGGGAAGCTCCGGGCCTATCTGTGTCAGATCAGGAAGGAGCCAATGTCTGAGTGACATCACTACAGGTGGAGCCGCGAGTCGCCCTAGCAGAAGCAGGCTGGGGTGGTGCGCGTACCGCGCCCCCCCTTTCCTGGGGGCAAGACACAGTGGTTCCTAATCCCGAGGGGACCATTGGTAACCGGGGATGGCCCTGGGTCAGCCGGGGTGCGAGAGAAATCCCTGAAGACCTGAGACGGAGTGTGGTTTTAGTTGGTTCAAGCTCGACATAACTGGCCCCGCTGGTAGTTGAGGGGGGGGGGGGAGATGGGAAGTACCCGAGGAGATTTCCACACGAGAAAATGAAGCATATTCAGTTATTTGCATTTTCTGGCAAATTTCCCGTTATTTTTATTTTTTTAAGATTCAGTTGAAAAAAAATACACTAAAATCTTTTCATGAAAGTAATGTATATATAACATAAGTTTAAATTGTGTCGATGTAAGTGAGCTTGACATTCCAGCGTAGACAGATTTATTGTTCGTCATGGAGCCTCTAGCTGTGTACAAATCGGAATGTTGTGGATTAAGTTTTAGGACTGTTAATTTCTGCCTTGAATTAACTCATGCTAAAAGTTGTTCTCCGGAAATTTGAATAACAGGCTCGCTTCCGAAGTCGTAGGCATGAACACGTTGGGTGTAATTTGTGATTGTAATCTTTTTAGGTTTGTTAATAAAGTTATGCTTTAATTTCGATAAACTTTATATAAAACTTTTTTGTTTCAGAAAATGAAAAGGAAATGAAGCTACAGACTCTCTGATAAAATCGCTTTTCTTATTCACCTTCTTGAATAAACAACCTTTCTGCTGTGGTTTATAATAAAACCTTTAGGCTTGCAATAAAACGCCCAACATGAGGGGGCCCGATGACTGCTGCAGGAGACTCTACGCGGGGATCGTGCGGTCCATGGCCCTGTATGGGTGCCCAATATGGGCGGAGGCCCTGAGGACCAGAACTGTGCAGATGCTGCGCGCTCCGCAGCGAGTTCTGGCCATCAGGGTCATCCGAGGGTACCGCACGATCTCCTTCGAGGCGGCGAGTCTCCTTGCCGGAACTCCGCCATGGAACCTGGAAGCGAGAGCCCTTTCGCAACCCCGAGCCTCGAGAAATCGAGGCCGTGCAGTCCCAGCTCCGCCAGGCCATCGTGGTGGAGTGGAAGGAACGACTTGGGCGACCAAGCGCAGGGCACGCCGCAATAGCGGCGGTAAGGCCCATCATGGAGGATTGGCTGGAGAGGCGACACGGAAGCCTCTCGTACCGACTGACGCAGGTGATCTCAGGGAAGGGGTGCTTCGGGGATCACCTGCATCGGATCAGGAAGGAGCCAACGCCTGAGTGTCATCACTGCGACGCGAGCGAGGACTCAGGGCTGCACACGCTGGCGGATTGCCCGGCGTGGGAGGCGCCGAGGCGTGACCTCGTGGCAGCCATCGGGGTGGGAGTCCTCTCGCTCGGCAGCATGATTGCGGCAATGGTGCGGAACGCGAGCGCGTGGGCCGCCGCCGCCTCCTTCTGCGAGCATGTAATGCTCGCGAAGGGGGTGGCGGAGCGCGCCCGGGAGAGACTTAGAACTCTCCCGGTCCGCCGAGCCCGCAACTTGCTCGCCGCGCGTCGCAGGCAACTCAGGCGCCGGAGGTCGCTTAACGACCTCCGTCCTCCATGAGCGCAGGCCTGGGGGTGGCGGGTGAGGCCACCTGTCACCCCAGCAGAAGCAGGCCGGGACGGTGGGGCGACTAGCGCCCCTCCCCCAAACCGGGGCAACACGGGGACACCGTGGTTCCCAAACCCGAGGGGGCCATCTCGAAACCGGAGATGGCCCAGGGTCAGTCGGGGTGCGAGGGATATGCTCTATGGGCAACCTTACACCCCGGCGTCTGTAGACCCGAGACGGCGTGCGGTTTTAGTCGGTTCAAGCCCGACATAACCGCCCCCGCTGGCACGAGGGGGGTATCCGAAGGGATTTCCGCACGATAAAAAAAAAAAAAAAAAAAAAGGCTTGCAATAAAACGAACGACAGAGAATAAGTCAGCAGACATGTACTTCAAGTTTTTAATATAGTGTCAACATAATTTTACATAAACGGTACCAAATATAGCCCATAATATTTGTGCCCATGGTGCTTTATCTCTTTTATTAATTTTAGGAAGATCAAGTATAGAGAAATAAGAATAAAGTATGTGTTTTTTACATAGTAGATTTTTTGAAGTCTCCTTCAACAAATTGTCGCTTATAGATAACTAAAATAAAAAACAATGTTTACCAAATAGTTGGTAATTAGAAGTCATATTGGAAACTGATACGATGAACTTCTAAATATATTTTAAATGTACCACATAGTGACCATGAACAGAATATTTATTTATGACGTCAGGTTATCATGTCCCACGCGAATGGTTAGCCCCCCCTGCCTTACGCCTCTCATCCCTTGTGAACCAAGGAAGTATCACGCATGAATTTGCCAAGCTATTTTAGTAGTAGTTTTATGAATATTTTAAAGTTAACAAATTCACGGAGTACTGTGAACGCACACGCATTAAAATATAATAACCTAACACAAGATCATAATTGTTTATCAGTTCACATACTGCCCTTAATATTAGTTCAAGTTTTTCACACACCCGTACGAAATATAGGTAAGCATTACCAATAAGGAAAATAAAATGCTGACTATAATTTTATTGAATATGTTTCCACTAGTTTAGATGATAGTACTCCTCAATATATCGTATGGATTGTGTTGGCTTCAGCTCATTTCTATCCCGATCCTTTATCAATCTCTTCGGCGTACCTATTGTACTCCCTCAATAGATAACCGGACTACAGATCCTCTTTAAAGAATGAAGTTCAAGGAAAACCCTGCAAATTATACTATAATTTGCCTGATAGCATTTCATAACGTTCAATATTTCATTATAGCCACAATTCTCATTGTGCTTTTTTTTGAGGAGTGTTCATTATAATATACAAATTATATCTATAGCACTTTTTATATATCTACCTACCTTTGTATATATAAAGTGGCATGCTCAATATGCCTATAAATCAGAGAAAGCAAAGAAATGTAATGCTAAATATTGCAACGACCAACGGCTACAAGACTGCTGAAATTAGATTCAAGTTAAACGCGGTGTTTGATAAGGGTGGACGCAAGCATGGTGAAGACACTTGGTGGACGACACAGTTCAGAAGAAAACTGGCGTGTAGAACGACTTCTTTAAAAAGAATAAAGAGATACTACTACTACTACTACTACTACTCTTTAAGTAATGGCAAGGGTGCAGACAGCGCCACTAAGAGAGCGCCAGACGAGACCACTTTCACGACCTAACGATAAATTGGAACCGTCTGAGAAGCAAAAACACATTTATAAGTTGACGTGCTCCAGGGTCAAAGTGGCACAAAATATTTATACGTACCACTACCAAATTAAGATGTTAAAGAGCCTAGGGCAACCTATTATACGAAGACCTCGTGTACTTTCACGAGCTGCTAAATAAATGGCATAACGAGGTTCGTTAGGGTGAAGGAACAGACCCATGAAATTATCATTAGGCATGCCGTTTTATACGGTTGTGAAGTGTGGGTGGTGCAAGAACAACAGAAACCAAAGTTACCTGTCAAGGCAATAAATGTGCTGCAGTGGATGTGCGCAGTCATGCTAGTGATATCGCAGACAGACTACAGAAACTACAGTCACTTTTACTGGGACTGCCATGTTATGCGGCAACTGGTGAATGCCTGGCCATTCCACTACCCTGCAGGAGGAGTAGTTAGTTGCTACCCAGTAAAACTTCAGAAAAAAGACATATTCACGTAAATTGGTATTGGTTACATTACCTTAGTTTTCTAAGTTAAACTAGAAACAACTTTGAGTGAAGTGAATAAAATTTTAAATTGTAATATTTTAACTACATGGAGTGCGGTTAGGATTGGTGAAAGGCGTGACAGTGCTTTTCATGAAATATTAATTTAATTTTATAAATTTTAGAAATATAAACAAATCTAGCCGTTTCCATTTGTGTGGGTTGACTGCTCGTTTAGTATTGTGGTTTTTGTTTCCTACTAGAACCTACTAAATAGTTACCAGATTAAAGAATTTTTTTGTAGATCATTTTTGTGGTGAGACGAGCAGCCCCTCACTGAACTAGATGGTAGCGCGGTTGTGTCGCGTTCTCCGAATGTTTATTTGAAAGCTATTACCTTTAAATTTTAAACATTTACGATTCTTGTATATAAAAACAAATAATATAAACTCCTTCGAAGTGACTGATATAGACGGAGCCGCGCATTACAAGGTTCCTATTTATTCACGCATTATCACAAGTAACCTGACACGAAGGGCATGGTGGAGGTTATCGATCTTCTTCGAAATGGCTAGACCGATTCTTATGCTTTTTTTGTGTAGGCATCTTCCGAGGTCATCAAACTGAATACTAATATTTTAGCACTGTAATATCTATAATCGAGGGTTTTATTATTTGCTAAATTCCAAATAATGAATCGAAACGTAACAGATTACCATTAAGTTGGATAAAAACATTATGATAAGCCAGATTTAAAAAAAATACTTATAAGAAATGAAATAGCTAGTTTGAAGTATTATATAAATCTCGTTTTAAATAGTCTAGAATTAACAATCCTTAATCTGTTACAGCTGACCCAGATGGGTCGTGGCCAAAGTATTTCGTTTTTCTAATTTAAATTTCGAGAAATAGCATGATAAATATTTTGAAATTTATTTGGATAATATTGAGTGACAAATTAATAATTGTATTAGTATCGTTTGTGTCAATCAATATTCGTTTGTTTTAATTATTGGAAGCGGTGTGTATTGACCTATTATGTCACAGATTATTCAAGACACCCTTTTCTAATGAGCTCAACTCAATATTTTTCAAGTATAATTTGTTTTCATTGTTCGTTAATAATTTTGCTTATTTTATTTTTTATAATGTAAGAAAATTAATAGTACCTGATCTGGTTGACTGCTGTAGGTTGATAACTCCGGCTAAGGTTGACTTGACTTTAATTGAAAGAATCGTGTTGGTAATGTGCTAATAATGCACCAGAATACTATTTCTCTTGTTACTTCGTGTTTATCAAGGGATGATTGCTATCGTAAAATTTGAGCTTGTCAAACAATTAATAGGGGATCAAAAATTTCATTTCTTTCAAATACTGGGTATCCCCAAAAAGATACACAGATATTACCACAGTCTTATCTTACCTCTCTTTTTTGTTAATTGGAGTGAACCAATTAGCATCTAATTCACACTTCTAAACTTTACTGAGAATGCTCTAATAGAATAATGCCCTTTGACTGAGGACCGATCGAGAATTTATTCATGGCCTGACGATCACGTGCAACCACAACGAGAAATTTATTTTCAGAAATAGACTAACCTAGGTTTTGCCCGCGATTATGTCAGCGTTAAGTTCAGAATTTATTCGATCAAGGTATTTTTACTTTTGCAGTCTCGATCTCAACACGTGTTTAATCGTGATGAAGAAGAAAGCCTTATTCGCGTGAATGATTCATTAACGCAGTGCCGAAATTATCGAAGCTAGAACTACAAAATTAGGACAGTGGGTATCTTCTATGGTTAGGAGGTAATAAGAAAGAATTTTGAGGATGTCCACTTTAATTTAAAGCACAAAAATGCGCAAACAATCTCGGTATAGGAAATTCAATACCTTAAAAATTTGTACCATGAATATCGACCATCTAATCTAATTGAAAGAGACCTCTTTGATTTTACAATTATCTTATAAACTAAATAATAACACAAGATGATATCTTGAAATCTTTCAACTTATTATCTACTCACATCTACTTTGATCCCTTCTAATTTGTATGCATGTTTCGGTGGGTCGTACTTCGGCATGAAGCGGTAAAACTCTTCGTTATCTCTGTACCATTTTACCGAATATAGAATATCTTCGCCTAGTTCATAGTCACATTCAAACTGGGCCGACTGTCCTCTCACCCTGTATGCTGGAAACGACACCCGAACGATCTTCAGCATTAAAGATTCTGTAACAACAAGAAAAGCAAATAAACATACTTAAATAATTGTCAACTACTTTTTATTTGCCTAATTCTATTATACTATGTGATTGTCTCTTATACTGTGTGATTTTTAGCCCAATAATATTTGCCTGATGCCTACCCAATTATTGTTTTTATTTTTGTTTTTAGTAGTTGACGGATGATCAATGATGATGATATCTGAAGGCCACTTCATTCATCAATGAAATATTTGTGATTAAACAAATTAACAGACTCGTCCAATATTGAAGTACGTACTGTCCGTTAGTGATTTAACACTACTTTAGCTACTGCTTTTAGAATTTCTTACAGCTTTATAAAGTTTTTTTTTCTAAAACGGGTGATGCACTGTATGTTTCATATTCAGATTACTAACGATAGCGTTTGATATCTAATATATTTAAAAATCGGGAACGTAATCAGCTGTGGTGATTTTTGATCAACTTTGTTTGGAGCGAATTTCAACACTTATAGAAATCGCGATTGGGTCAAACTAAACTATATCATTTCAATTATCTTCATTGTGTGTGAAACGTGAAAAGTCAGGTATGTTAGTAACTCTGATGGCAATTATTTTCACTGATTTAGTTATTTGAATCGTGATCAAAAATCATCGAATCGCGAGAAATTTATATACATCACTGAAAAAATTGCATTAAAGGTCATCTCATAGCTGATTTTCAACTTTTTGTAATACCCATGTACAGAAAACGGTGCCTCTTGTTGGAACGTCGGGAAGCACAGAGAGTATCCGGCTAATATCAGCGTGCTTCGGTATTGTAAAGCGTTCTCTCTGTCGTCCATCAGATTGACAGTAAACGTATACAGATCGTGAACTATATACTAGGTAATAGCGTTGACGATAGAGGACTTGTTATAGTTTTTAAGGGATTCTATTACTCAGGCTCCTCTGAAAAAAAAAAGGCTCCGCTGTCCGTCCGTCCGTCTGTTACCAAGCTTTATCTCATGAACTGTAATAGCTAGACAGTCAAAATTTTCACAGATAATGTATTTCTGTTACCGCTATAATGAATACTAGAAATAAAATAAATATCCCATAAAAACACGTGTTTTTTTTGCTCGATATTAATATCGGCAATAAGTAGATGCTTGAAATATTCACGGAATATTTAGTTATATATTCACTTCAAAATAAATAATTATACATTGGACACTTGGGCAGGACACCGTGCAGTTTTAGTCGGTTCGTGCCCGACATAGCCACCCCCACTGGCCGGTGGGGTATCCGAAGGGATTTCCGCACGTAAAAAAAAAAAGGGACCCATGGTACGGAACCCTTCGTGCCCGAGTCTGACTCGCACCTGGCCGGTTTTTTTTTTATTGCCAGGCTATGAATTTTATCCATAAAGGTAATAAAATCCATCAAAAAAAGGCATCACCTACTGAACTAATGCTATCTATTCTAGTCGAATAGTATTTGTCAATTTCTTTAGTTTAGTGTCGTGTCCATATTTATTCTCTGTCTACAAACTTTACAGTCAAAGTGTCAGTCTGATGTGCGACAGAGAGAACGCTCTACAAAACCGAAGCGAGCCGATCTTAGGCGGACACTCTCTCTGCTTCCCGACGTGCCAACTAAAGCATCGTTTACTGTAAAGCAATCTCATATTAATGTCAGTTTTGCAGTGCAATATAGAGACATAAATACTTGGAATACACACACACGTATTTCCTTCTTCCTACAAATAAACGGAGGCATCCGATGGGACCGTCAAGCTGAGGGCGACTGCATATTAATAACTAACCATCAATCCTAACCTACATAAAGAAGGAAAAAAATGAATTGAATGTAAAAGAAAATGTACATACTCGTACTATTTTAGTAAAAATGGTACTTCGTTATGTCTATTTCCAAAAATACATGAGTTTACCATGATCGCTGTCTAATCTAAATCATTTTATACCCACAATTACAAGTTTAGATGTAAACAAATGAAGGAATTATTGTATACTCACTTAGCCTCTTATTTTATGTTTCAAAAACTTTACTCAGGTTATATATGTCGGTAATATATTTCTAGTCGGAGCTATTGAATACAGGTAGCTTAATTGAAAAAAGAAACATATATTATAGCGCTTTTTTACATGATTGGATTGCTCTGTGAAAGTATAAAATGAACTAAATAGGACTACGGTTTATAGGCCACCAGGTTTTCTAAATTGTTGCACGGATTTCAATGAACGCATGTGGTGTGGTGCAAACTTGTTTTTTTTTGTGATAAACCGGTGCAAGGGTTTATTGAAACTAACTGACAAATTTTCTTTGACATGGGCAGCATCTACAATAGTTCTTCAAGACGACAATGCCGATCTTTGGTCTTATTAATGTTACATTTCCTACAACTATAAGGGAAAAGTCCGAAAACTGTAAATTTATTATGTAGTTACCCACATCACAAAAAAAAACAAATACACTAATCTGCAACCCCTAAAGGTGTGAAAAAAATAACTACTATGTCAACTTTATCAAAACATACGGTCATTTATGCGATCCTTTATTTAGGTACCGATTCAAGGTGGGGTGTGTGTTGGGTAACCTCCTCGAGTGTCGCTCCGATTCCGATCCCGCTGCAGTCCGGGGGGAACGGAATCGGAGCGGCCGGTACACCCTGGGCGGCGGTCAATGGCTTCCCCTTCACCCCTTCATAGGGTTGGCATTGATCGTCGGCCAATACCCAACGTGGCGGGAACACATCGCTCTCCGTACTCCTCTGCTTTCAGAGGAGACAGGATGAGCGATGCTGTTAGTGGTGAGATGGCCCAGGGTCAGCCGGGGTGTGAGGGATATGCTCTATGGGTAACCTTACACCCCGGCGTCTGAAGACCCGAGACGGCGTGCGGTTTTAGTCGGTGCAAGCCCGACATAACCGCCCCCACTGGCCGGCGGGGGGGTATCCGAAGGGATTTCCACACGATAAAAAAAAAAAAAAAAAGGTACCGATTCAAGGTCTCTTCTCTCGGACTCGCTTCGGACTATTGGTCCATTGGCAGATGTGGCCAGCCCAGTTTGTGAACTAGCCCCTTCATTAATTTATATACAGTAACGTTATGTTCATCCTGAATCTAGTTTTGTACGGAATCCGACTCGCACTTGCCATTTTTCGTTGTTGTAAACACAAACAAATAATACATAAAAACAAAGCAAGTGGACATACTCATGCATACAAATATTAGCACTGAAAGTGTTTGCACCGCATTTTATAACTGACGCAAAAGAGAAAACAATTTACGATTAAAATACACATAAGTGAAATATATGATACCAACTAGTTCACGGAGCAAGTATACCTACCTATTATAACAACTAATAGTTCTGGTGATCTTATTCGTCAGAAAAAAATAATTATTTAGGTGCTATTTAATTCCACTTTTCTGTAGAAAAGAGTTAAATAAAAGTAGCTTGAAAAATTCTAATATGTTAATCACCTTAGCTGTTAAATCTTTCATAAAATAATACACAAAGCATGAAAAATATGAAGTTTGTCCTCTGGGGACTATATAACTACTCTTACAGCAATTCATCATTCTTATCTCTGGGATGGGTCTGCACAGTACTTAAAATACGCTTTCGACCGTTTTCAGCGACGTGCAGACCGCATTATTGGAAGTCCTGAGGTTACTAACACCCTTGCCCTTTGAAGGTTTTTTTATTGGTTTGCGTCATTGAACTAATATTACTAGCGTATAGAACTAATGGCGCGTACTAGATTTTTGCGCCATGCGTTGTAGACGGTCGGCAACAGCGCATTCAATCGCTCGGCTAGACTAGTAGTGACCGCATGTGCGTGTTAAAAAAGTGGAAAAATCACTCAACTGCAAAGAAAAAAGATAGTCGTATAACTAATTATCGGTAAGTAAACAAAACATCAAGTAAAATAGTTTTGTGCCAAGTAAATCTAAAAACTAACTTTTGTACATTTTGTGTCCGCCATTCGTACTGAAAATCATGGATTATGAGAAGTGAACCGTTCAGATGTGATACCTAGGTAATAAACGTTTTTGGAACTATATGTTTTTTTTTTTTTTTTAATATTTAGGACACGTCAATTTGACTTCACCTCGCCTGATGGTAAGCTGAAGGTAAAGTCTTAGGAAAGAGGGTCACCATTACATACACGTATCATGTTAACAATGGTGGCACTCAGCTTGACGGCCTCATCAGAAGAGGATTGTCGTCGCAGCACCGCGTGACACCCACCGGTCCCACCAGTGCTGCGACCACAATCCCCCTGCCGGGTTTTCTTTTAATTATACATTGGGAAAATGAGCAAATTGCACACCTTATAGTAAGTGATAATCATCATAATTATTAAATCATCATCATCCTAGCGGTAGGTCTCGGTTGCATCCAAAGCCTATTTTTGGAGCCCGGGGTCTAAAAATAGGCTTTGTCAACGCTAAGCCTGAGGTCCGTTTTTTTTAATCGACTGCCTGAATGAAATGATGCCTGAAACTGAATTGAGCGACTGTCGTCTGACCCCATATATATAATATGTATTTATTTACAAAAAAACTATCGCTGTACATTTATGCGCATTCTAGAACCCATTAATAAGCTCTGCTTAATTGGGGTCTAGATGGTGCCGTGTGTAATATGTCCTAGAATATTACTTATTTATTTATGCAAAGCTCTTTTCAACTCATACGTGCACGGAGAATACAATTACTTGCATAATAGTGAATGGTGTCTTTGAGGTTTCTCCAAAATAGCAATGAAGATACATGGCTACCGAGTGATCATACAATCGTATGTTCAGATCATTTTAAATATAAAGATTAACATTACCTTACAAAAACAGGTCGATTATATCTCAAAATATGCTAATGTATATTAAATAAAATAAATAAAATACATATAAACATAACATAACTTCACGCCTGTATCCCCGAAGGGGTAGGCAGAGGTGTATTTACACACCCACGATTCGCCAGTTATGTTATGGTCCCAATGTAATAGGGGGCGAGCCTGTTGTCATCTACCGGGCACATTATTAAGCGAGCGATAATTAACATTTTTATTAATGCACACATAATTACTAAAAGTCAGAGGTGGTTACCCGGGGCGACTGGGGATCGAACTCGAGACCTCGTCTCAGCAGTCCGTTACGTACGCCACTGGGCTATCGCCGCTAAATAAAATGCTAATAATTTTGAAAGGAAATTGAAGTATATTTATAGTTAAAATACAATTTTTATTTATTTATGTGTAAGTATTTAGTGTAGACAGTTTCAAGTAGTATAGGCCAGGCAGAAAAATATGTCGCATCTGTGCGCATTGGTCGGTATCTATGAAACCATAACAACCCCCGCTTGCACCGCGTATTTTCATTTCATTTTCATCAGGCTGCATCCTGTCTTTTGTTTGGCTTTCACTAGTACGTAGTACATTATAACTCGAATGTTTTGTGTAGTTTTTGTTGCGTAGAGACGTTGCCTCTTTGGCTGAATTTTACCAGCTCTGCCATGGCGAGTGTTCTAATGAGTTTTTCTGATTATTTCCACCCTCTCTATTCCAATCCAGAACAACACGTGAAGTGTTGAGGTGTCACCTTTATACAGTTCAAGAAATTCCATCAAAGACCAAAAATTTACATTGCCTCTTTTTTTTATCGCAGCATAAAAACTTGTTTTCGTGTTTCTATAATACCGGGTCCTTCAAGTGAGGCGTGAAATAGCATCTATCGAGGTCGTCAAACTAAGGACCACATTTTTAGTATTGCTCACTGATGGCATCTATAATGATGGCCTTCATTCTGTAGACTTTATTTACATCTCGCACCATCTAGCAGGATAAAGTTATATTGATATTCCCTATTTATAAAAAAAAATTGGTCCCATATACAAAAAGGTTTGTAACATCTCTCCTCGGTTGATGGCCTCTGTGGCGTAGCGGTAGTGCATTCGAATGCTACGACAGGGGGCGCGGGTTCGATTCCCGCTCAGTGCAAATATTTGTATGCATGAATATGTATATTTGCATTGGTCTGGGTGTTTCTATGTATAAAATGTATGTATTTACAAAAAAAAAGTATATAAGTATGTTTATCCGCATTCTGGAACCCATAACACAAGCTAGTTAAACTATGCTTACTTTGGGTCTAGAAAGCGCTGTGTAGAATGTCGTAGAATATTTATTTATTTATTTATCTGTAATGAAGCGGCTCCAAATTTAAGCGTGAACCACCGTTCTACTAAATTCCAACTGATTCAAACATTACGAAAGATCTATAGAGCCTGTAGCACCGATATATTTCTTCTTGGTTCAAAATAGCTGCTCTTAACAATAAGAGAAGATACGTACAGACGAGTGGACATAATCGGATTGCAAGTCGTAAAATGTACATAGGTATTACGTGAACACTATGGCGTTGTTTGAAAGTTGTAACGCGTTTGTAGTGGCAAACTGCCAGTTCATTGCTACGGGTATAATAGTTATTGCCACATATATTCGTATATATAGTTAAGCTTTGCGGTATGGTATCAAGGAGAATGAATCTTACATTTTAAGCTATGTATGTAAAATTTAATGTAAAACATTATAAATGTAAGTTTTGTTTAAGTAATATTATAGCCATGAATATTACTATTAAACACTACTTGATAAGAATAAAATAATTAATAAAAAAATACAATCATTTTGTTTCTCTAAGCAAACTCTTTCGATTGATACCTACACAACATGAGGTGCTTGAAAAATAATGGATCCACTATTTCTGGAAGTCCGCCAAATTGGATTGGATTTAGAATGGTGACATTTATTGTACAACAAAGTACACAACGCCATCTAGACCCAAACTAAGCAGAGCTTGTCATATGGGTTCTAGAATGCGGATAAATATACTTAAATACTTTTTTTTTTTTGTAAATAAATACATGTTATACATAGAAACATCCAGACCAATGCAAATATACATATTTGCACTGAGCGGGAATCGAACCCGCGACCTTTGGCTTAGCAGTCGAATGCACTACCGCTACGCTACGCCACAGAGGTCGGTTTCTGCTTTGAGAAATTTAAGTTTTAAGTCTACGACGCCTAATTACGCACAGTTCTGTACTGCGCACTGTACTTAAGCAGATGTTGACGAGACTCTACTTCAAATTCTCAGAAACCAGCCATTAGTTATCATCCCAATCAGAAAAGCTATATTGCTATTAATTTTGTTGAACCATTGTAAATATGTGAGAGTTTTAAAGCTGACGTTTAATAACACATTTTCTAATTCATAAATGAAGTCAGCACTTATCCTATCACAGAGATTATAGAATTAGGTTGACCTTAGTAGTCTGAAATTTCCAAACTAAAATAATACTAAAGATTTAGTAATGTAAAGTCACTAAGATTATTTTAGCTTCGGGCACAGACTTGGTAGTCTATGTCTGAAGGTCGCCCTGAAATTAAAATTAGATGGCTATATTTTACAAGGCATAGGTAATATTGCAAAAAAAAAATCAAATCAAATTTACTGATTATATGGGAAAATGGTACAAAAAGTATATGTTGATTATGGGTCTTCGTATACTGCCATATATGGTGTGCAAAATAACAACAATGAATGGACAATGAATTTTTGAACGGTATCAAAAAATTCATTTATATTTTATATACGAATTGGTTGAATAATTGTTTTATAAATTGTTTAATCCCAAAAATTGTTATATTCTGTGGAAGGTAAGTGTAATTATACATCACTTCTTAACGAGGTTCCTGGGCTTTTACCTTGGGGTCCAGGATCCGCTTACTATTTGGTTATTGTGGCTTCAATCTCTAGGCGTACCGGCTTTTAGGTGAGGTTGCCTTAGGATCCTGAAGATCTTGGCTTCATGGGTATTATCCCCTAGTAGGTACTATACAAATTGTATAACTCTGTACATAGATTCGTATATCAAAATTACGGTAAATGTTTAAATTTTTATATAATCATCTATTCAGGCAATATACTTATTACATAAATACACTACAATCTTCCTGAGTAATGATAATATGAATGAACAACAAAGATTTTGTAGACAATTTCTTTAGGCAATTTGTACACTTGACTCTTGGGATATAAAAACAAAGCGGTAGCGGTTTTCCAGCTAATCTAATGTTGTCTGAACAGCAGAATGAGAAGTTAATACATAAAACCTTCTACGTTCTTAGAAGCCTGTTTTAACACATTATTATTATTTAGTTTGCAATTAAGTTTAACACGGTTGATAAATTTAATAGTTATATTATAAATTGAGTGGGGGTGTTCATGGATCCCACCAAGGCCTTCGAGGCCAAGCTAACCTCACCTGCAAGCCGGTTGACGGAAGAGGCATCCCCTCTTGGGTTGGGAGGTCAGACGGCAGTCACTCCCATAAAAGCCGTATAAGCCAACCCAAAAGGAGGAGAAGGAGTAAGGGAAGTCTGGGCGTCAGGGTGATTATAAATGATATCCGTAGAACTTTTCTGCTGAATTTGCTATCTCAACCAGCACATAATGCTCCTATTCTTTATGAGCACCTTCTTTATATTTTTTATGACGGCTCCACACTTCGCTGTGTTATTCATTATTTGTCTTATTCGACCGCATACTACGAAGTGTGGCACGCATAACGCATAAGCGCGAATAGCAAATACGCGTATACGTCCACTTGTCCCCCGTCCACTTGTTTTTTGACACACATCAAAGGATACAAACAAGCCGCTAGTACCAGAGCAACACCAGTAACACATATATTTGGCATGTTTGGCACATCTAATGACAAATGACGATCACTTGACAAATATTTGCACGAATACAGCCTATGATTCAAGATCCCACCGTCGCCAGTACTCACTTATTTTTACAAGGTTAAAACGTATGAGATAAAGTAGTGTAGGTACTTTGACTGTGGGGTGTGTGTTGGGTAACCTCCTCGAGTGTCGCTCCGATTCCGATCCCGCTGCAGTCCGGGGGGAACGGAATCGGAGCGGCCGGTACACCCTGGGCGGCGGTCAATGGCTTCTCCTTCACCCCTTCATAGGGTTGGCATTGATCGTCGGCCAATACCCAACGTGGCGGGAACACATCGCTCTCCGTACTCCTCTGCTTTCAGAGGAGACAGGATGAGCGATGCTGTTAGTGGTGAGATGGCCCAGGGTCAGTCTAGGTGCGAGGGATATGCTCTATGGGTAACCTTACACCCCGGCGTCTGAAGACCCGAGACGGCGTGCGGTTTTAGTCGGTGCAAGCCCGACATAACCGCCCCCGCTGGCCGGCGGGGGGGTATCCGAAGGGATTTCCGCACGATAAAAAAAAAAAAAAAAAAGGTACTTTGACTGTAATGGTGCGTAGCGCGAGCGCGTGGGCCGCCGCCACCTCCTTCTACGAGCATGTAATGCTCGCGAAGGAGATGGCGGAGCGCGCCCGGGAGAGGTTCAGAACTCTCCCGGCCCGCCGAGCCCGCAACATGCTCGTCGCGCGTAACATGCTCGCCGCGCGTCGCAGGCGACTCAGGCACCGGAGGTCGCTTAACGACCTCCGTCCTCCATGAGCGCAGGCCTGGGGGTGGCAGGTGAGGCCGCTTGTCACCCCAGCAGAAGCAGGCCGGGACGGTGGGGCGACTAGCGCCCCTCCCCCAAACCGGGGCAAGACGGGGACACCGTGATTTCCAAGCCCGAGGGGGCCACCTCGAAACCGGAGATGGCCCAGGGTCACTCGGGGTGCGAGGGATATGCTCTATGGGTAACCTTACACCCCGGCGTTTTAAGACCCGAGACGGTGCAGTTTTAGTCGGTTCAAGCCCGACATAACCACCCCCGCTGGCCGGCGGGGGTATCCGAAGGGATTTCCGCACGAAAAAAAAAAGAAGTTACTTTGTCTGTATGCATATATTTGCGGTTAGTTGACAGTAATCAGGAGCTAAAGTTAGATAGAATTAGTGCGCAGCTTATTTAAATCTGCAGTGTTGATTTTATTGTTAGAAAATATTGTTAAAAATTCATTTGGATTATTTCCAACATCGTTCTGTCGGCGGTACCTTTTACCAGAACCCTGGAAGCTCACAAAACCGTATTTTGTTCAAAATCAAGTTTACCATGTTATTCCTTTCCAGAACTCGTTCCTTTATAGCGGAACTATCGAATGGTGTCATAATACAGGGTTTGATTTTTTTCAACATGTTTGATTCCTGGCTAGGAATGTGAAATTTCAAAAATTCAATGATGCAGCTGTAGTTTTAATCAAACTCGGGCCCGAGACTCCTTTGAGTACGTATTTCTAATATTTCTCATATGTGGCCCATGATCTCAGGACCGTTGAACATTACTTATTTTCTCAGAAATAAAATGTATAGTGTAGGTATGTACCTTGACTCTGCATAAAACCTAGGCCCTGTTCTTTCATGGGCCTCGGAGCAAGCCGAGGGATCCAGTCTCATCGGGGGAGGAAATCACATCGGCATCAAGCTCCAAAGGAAATATTTGGGGCTCGTACTCGACGGCCGATGGGACTTCGGAGAGCACATCCGAAGTCTGGCCCCCAAACTGAAGGGCACAGCTCTCGCTCTGACGCGGCTGCTGCTCAACATGAGGGGGCCCGATGACTCCTGCAGGAGACTCTATGCGGTCCATGGCCCTGTATGGGTGCCCAATATGGGCGGAGGCCCTGAAGGCCGGAAGTACTGGTGGTAGAAATTTGATGACTGAAATTTGTCACAAAATTCGACCGGGTGGGTACCACCGTGCACGATTGCGAAAAACCCTCCATAGTAATTCAATTTCGGTTTAATTGCGTTCAGGGGTCAGCAAGTGCATAGCCGAGCAGGGGGATTGTGGTCGCAGCACTAGTGGCACCGGTGGGTGTCACGCGGTGCTGCGACGACAATCCTCTTCTGATGAGGCCGTCAAGCTGAGTGCCACCATTGTTAACATGGTACGTGTACGTAATGGTGACCCTCTTTCCTGCCACTTTACCTTCAGCTTACCATCAGGCGAGGTGAGGTCAAATTGACGTGTCCTAAACATAAAATGTGTGCGGATACTGCGCGCTCCGCAGCGGGTGATGGCCATCAGGGTCACCCGCGGGTACCGCACGATCTCCTTCGAGGCGGCGAGTCTCCTTGCCGGAACTTCGCCATGGGACCTGGAGGCGAGAGCCCTTTCGCAACTGTACCAGTGTGTGGGGGGGTTCTCATTAAAATTGGTATTGAATTGCCTATTTCAAAACAGTTGTATGCTATTTGTATTTATAACTATTTACTGTATAATTCTCCGATCAGTATTTATAAGTGAGGGCATTTCTACTGAGTATTTACTCGAGTTATGGATATGTTATAAAGTGAAAAAAGTAACCTACAGGACGGGACTTGAACCCGTGACCAGCTCTGACTAGGGAAATACTCTGACTAACTGAGCTAGTTGAACCCATCCTGGATAAGTGAAATTCTTGTCTACATACACCTTAATAATTCACACCAATTCCTTCATTCACATGACCTATATGAATGTTTCTCTCACAAAGAAACTTTCACTTTTATTTTGTGGGTTGGGACTTCGCATCGGACGTAGAAAGCAGTGAACAATTTCCTGCCCGTGTGTGCCTATGTTTGAGATAAATTTGTAGTTACTTTTTACCTTAATAGCTTATGACCTAGAACAGTACCTTAGCTTTCGATATAAGTATTTTCTTTTTAAATTAGTAACCGAAGTTACTAGTATTCTCGTGAACCCCTCTAGCCTAGCTAAATTGCTTTTGTTAGGAGCGGGTTCACGTCGGTAGTGTAATTTCCAAGTTGTGAACCAGAAACTTTCACTTCTTTTAAAAAACAAGTTATGTGAATAATATTTTTCTTTTTTTGTCAAGTATTTGTTCATTAAGTTAATGTACCTACCATGTTTATTTTTTGTGTCAATTTACCTGTCTTGATGAAGCTATTTAACATTTAAATGCTGTGTACAGCTATAATTGGATGTCAGATTCTAAAAGTGTACTCTAAAATGTTATAATATGTATATTGTAATCGGTTGTCTGTCTCTGTACCTAATAAATAATAATAAAAAAAACCTTTTGATCGTAAGGCCGACTCCTTAATCACTAAGATACCGACGGCACTTATTTATCTGTATAATACCGATAATATCTAATATTATTCGTTAACTAGAATTAAATCTGTGGCCATTGGAGGAACGAGCTTACAGCTATATTCCCTTGTAAACTCTGTACAGATCAGTGACTTGACTTTGATTAATGAGATATCTACGGATTTACTTTAACCTTAAAACTGTCAAATGATACATTAATGGCAAAAAGGAAGAAGATCACCACAGCTAAAGACACGCGCTAATTGAAAGCAATCATCTTATATACGACAAAAAATTGCTGCTATCGATCAATCGAGTATTGTGGCTTTGATCTCCGCATGAGACGAATATTTTTAGATATTTGCCTACGCCCATATTCAACAATAATCTAAAAATATTCGTCCATTGTCATGTTCGTACTTTATGTTCGTTAATAATTGTATATTTAGGAAGTACCCACGTTACAGGGATAACTTTCTAGTCAGCGATGTATATTCAAATTATTTTCTTTTCGTACATACATATTTACCGTTCAATTGTTTTGTTTTACGAATGGCTATGTAATGTTGACAAAGGTATGTCACGTTGGCACATAATATACTAATGTAGGACATTGTAAATGTCATACGAAGTAATGTCATATTGTACATAGGACATGTATATCTTTCTAAGAATATGAATTACTTAATATATATTACGTTTAACTATCTGTTGTTGGTTATAACCGAATACAATATTTAAGAAAAAAAGTGATATGTTCGAATATTGAGTATACTACTCCAATATACCAAAGGGTAAAGAGTTTTTTTTTAGCGTCTGGAAACCCCCACGGGCTTCACCCCATCGATGCCGATGATGGGGTGGGCGTGTCGGAATCGGACCGACTAAACCACACTGTGTCCTTCCCAAGTGCCTATTACCGAACACCCTGGACCTCGAAAGGACAACCCCAGGCTTACCGGCGGACTTTGGACGCCACCGCGGCCTCGCCTGGTGGGGTCGGGTTTTATCCCGCGTCGGTGAGTTGGCAGGCGCGTGTCACGACACGCCTCCGCCACGGCCTGTTTCTGTAAGGACGGCTAGTCGGCCAACTGCCGTCCTCAGGAGGGTAAAGGGTTAAGGTTTATTATGACCGAATTGCATACAAACATTACCACGTGTTACTGAACGTAGACAAGTAGACAATAATATATAAGTATATTTAAATAATTCAATACTTGAAATCATACTAAGAAGTTTAAAATGAGAGCACAATCGGAAAATTCGTGATTCTATAAAATTCTTCTTACTGCTGGGTAGGAAAAAATATACAAATATGATATATATATATAATATAAATATAATATTCCTGACAAAGAACTGCTTACTACTTTTTAGGGTTCCGTTGCAAAAACGGTACCCTTATAGATTCGTCATGTCTGTCTGTCTGTCCGTCCGTATGTCACAGCCACTTTTTTCCGAAACTATAAGATCTATCCTGTTGAAACTTAGTAAGTAGATATATTCTGTGGACCGCATTAAGATTTTCACACAAAAATAGAAAAAAGACAATACATTTCGGGGGTCCCCATACTTAGAACTGAAAGTCAATCATTTTTTTTTTCATCAAACCCATACGTTTGTAGTATCTATGGATAGGTCTTCAAAAATGATATTGAGGTTTCCAATATCATTTTTTTCTAAACTGAATAGTTTGCGCGAGAGACATTTCCTAAGTGGTAAAATGTGTGTCCCCCCCCCATGTAACTTCTAAAACAAGAGAATTATAAAACCTAAAAAATGTATTATGTACATTACCATGTAAACTTCCAACGAAAATTGGTTTGAACGAGATCTAGTAAGTAGTTTTTTTAATACGTCATAAATCGTAACCCCAATTTGCCTTTCATTCAATCAACTCAAATATAAAAATTAAAAAAAATACATTATTATGTTACTTGCTGCTACGGAACCCTTAATGGGTGGTCCCACTCGCACTTGGCCGCTTTTGTTAGGTAAGGATGCTAAAATTATGGTACTTGCAATTGATTACAAAGTTTATAATCTCGGTATACAAAAACCAAGTAACTGCGCTCATCAAATGCATGTATGTATTATATGTTTCAAATTGAATTCAAAACACACCTCCTCTTCAATACGGGTTGGCATTTGAAAGAGGGCACTTAATTATAAAGTACGTTTTTTTTTTTTTTTTCGTGCGGAAATCCCTTCGGATACCGCCCCCGCTGGATAGCGGGAGCGGTTATGTCGGGCTTGCACCGACTAAAACCGCACGCCGTCTCGGGTCTTAAGACGCCGGGGTGTAAGGTTACTCATAGAGCATATCCCTCGCACCCCGACTGACACTGGGCCATCTCCGGTTTCGAGATGGCCCCCTTACTTGCTCTCCACTGTGCCCTCTGCTAATCAGAGGGACACGTGGAAAGCTTCCGAACAGCCCTCAACAGGGCCGTCCTCGCCTCGGTCGGAGTTGGCCGTAGGCGGCAGCGTCTCTCCCGCCCTAGGAGAGAGGCGCTGCCGCCTCCGTTGCCCAGGGTGCACCGCGTGGAGGTCCCCAACCAAGCACCCCAATTATAAAGTACCTAGAATTTATTAATAATATTGGTCCAAGTGGATACCCTCACAAATTAAATTTAGTAAAAATCAACGTCCTTTTTATCCTACACTGTAATTTTATGCCCTTTGAAACTTTACAATTTGCAAGTAACAGGAGGGAAACTTACGGAAACTGTAATAAAAAAAGCAAAAGCAACCATAGTTAGTAGGTACCTTAGTTTACACCTGGAATTTTCTTTTGAATGCAATGATTACAATTCCCCACCAATATTTTCTTTGATGTAGTAATAATGAAGGTTGCTAGCGTGACTGCTAGACTGGTGGTAGAAATTTGATGACACAAATTTGTCACGAAATTCGGCCGGGTAGGTACCACCGTGCACGATTGCGAAAAACCCTCCATAGTAATCCAATTTCGGTTTGATTGCGTTCAGGGGTCAGCAAGTGCATAGCCGAGCAGGGGGATTGTGGTCGCAGCACTAGTGGGACCGGTGGGTGGAACGACAATCCTCTTCTGATGAGGCCGTCAAGCTGAATGCCACCATTGTTAACATGTTACGTGTATGTAATGGTGACCCTTTTTCCTAAGACTTTACCTTCAGCTTACCATCAGGCGAGGTGAAGTCCAATTGACGTGTCCTAAATGTTAAAAAAAAAAAAAATTGCTAGAATATGGGCAAAAGCCGTGTCTTGGAGAGCACGTTAAGCCGTTGGTCCCGGTTAGCATACGAACATCTATGGCAGTCTCTACAGGTAGTTGAAGCCCTAAAAATCTGAAAACTGGTCTACCTACGGAACTTAAATATCGCCCGTACGCTGCGGAGATCTTATGGCAGTCACTTCATAAAAAATATTGAAGATCAACCGCTTCGTAGTAAAGCCTAACTACGGAGCGGTCAAACTACAATATTTTCCATCCTTTTTAGTCGAATCTTTTTCTTTCTTTTAGCCGATCCAGGTTTATTAAGAAATTTACTTTTGCGGATTATTTCTGGCCTGAATGTTAAATTGTACGATAAAAAGAATCAGCATGACCAACTGCCCAAGTTTCAATTTCGCTGAGGTTCTTTGACATCTAAAGGTAATCAGTTTATATGAGACTTTTCAATATCACAATATTTTTTTTTTTTCATCAAGCTTCCATTCAAATGTTTGGTTGCACTAAAACTGGGATAGGGCTGTGCTGATTTTAAGTCCTTGTGTCGCGCTAGTTAATGCTCTATTTTCTATTTGCGGTACAAGCTTTTGATATTAGCAAAGCTTTTCACCCCACCAGTTCAAAGCGGTGATGTGGGTATGTCGGAGTCGAACCGACTAAAACCACACGGTATCCTTCCCAAGCGTCCATTGCCGGCCGCCCTAGGTACGCCCTCGAAAGTATAACCCCAAGGTGCCTGGTGGACCTCAGCCGCCATCACGGCCTCGCCTTTGGGGTCGGGTTTGTACCGCATCGGTGAGTTGGCAGGTGAAAGTAAATCATACACGAAACGCTCCATCTTGGCCTGCTTCTCTAAGGATAGCGAGTCAGCCGCTTACCGTCCTCAGGCCCCGATCATGGAGGTTGGTAGCCCTGGGCGTGGGCAAGTCTGCGACGTACTCGTCGGAGACTGCGGAACTCGGGGGGCACGGTTCTCTCCCGCTCCCTCTCCGCCGCCTCTTTCACGCGTATTACCTGCTCGCAGAAAGAGGCGGCGGCGTGCCACTTGCTTCCGTCATCAGCACAGCCCTTGCATAAAATTATTATCTGCGGTTTAGTGCAACTACATATTTGAATAAAAGTTGGCTTTTAGGAAACTTTTTTAACTAATGATTTTATTTTCAACTTTTTAGTTTTAGTAATATCATGTAGCTCCAGAACCCTAAATACCATGTAGCATCAAAGAGTTCGCCAAGACAAAACAAATGAGCCCAAACTCGATAAATTTATCTTGTTTAGTTTATGAGTTCCTATGACCACCTTCCTAATCCATCTTTAGACCCTGACTACCATGGAACACCAGAAAATTTGCTAAGATAAAACAAATGAGCCTAAACTCGATAGGTTTATCTTGTTTCATTTAGAAGTGTCTGGGACCACTTTCCTACTTCATCATCAGACCAGCTCCATGGTACCATATAAATGCACTGTCATCCAAAGTAAACGTCCTCCTCCTCTTTCCTGAGACTTTACCTTCAGCTTACCATCAGGCGAGGTGAAGTCAAATTGACGTGTCCTAATTAAAAAAAAAACGTGTTTGCAATATTTCGACTAAATCGTATGCCAACAAATGGTAGAAAAATGGTTTACAAATTTTGACGGACAACATACTTAACAAACAGTACAAGTAAAAGATATATAAATATAAAGCTTGTAAAAATTAACGCTGTTTTGTTAAATATTATCAAACTAGTGGACGATACTAGGTACTAGCTTTAAGAAAGAATAATACTATTATTATGTTTATGTAATTAAAATTTAGTGTTTACGTTCATGAGAATATACAAAATGACTAACTGATATTTACACTCTGCTCCTATGTTAGGCTACATTGTTTGGATTGTAAGGAATTATAGTACTGTTTCGAAAATATTTTATGTGCGGAAGAGACAAGCTAAAATTCCCGTGGGGAGTGGCACCGAAATCCGAACCACAGGTTTTTTACCTAGTTTGGCAACGGATGCTATTGCATAAACATTAAGTGATATTTTATCCTAGTTCTATGTTAAAAGCGCTAAGTTTGTAAACCTGTATTTAACCTGGGAGAGGCGGCGAGATAACCCCGGCGAGGCAAGCAGCAATCGGCCAGGGCATTACAATAGTCAATGTATATTATTATACAAATACTAATACATTGGAGCTAATACCTACATAGCAGATGTCGGCTTTATATACATTGCTGCTATACAATAACACCGTGCGCACCTTCACGGATGATATTTATATACTGTCAAAACCTGTTTATACTTGTCATCAACCTAATTCTTAATGTGTGACAGTGGTGGAACGACAAATCAACGATTTATATATATTTTAAGACGTGTGTAAACATACCCATTGGTTGTAACGATTTTAAACCGGCTGAAAACAAAAAAAAACAACTAAAAAGCTTGTAAAATAATCGACATGGTTATCTGTGATCCAGAACGCACAACCAACATGCTGGCGTTAAAAAAAAACAACAACAATACTGATATCAATATGGTATCTATTTTAATAAAATACCTTAATAAGTTGGTTATAAAGATCAGTACTCTTTGATGCTCTACACAGTCACTGTAGTAATTTACATAACCTACTGGTTATCCGTACAAGTTATAAAGTGTGTCGACTAAGGGATAATAAATGTTGGACAAGTGGATGGACGGCTAACCTATTACTTTATTGTCCAACTTTGCCTTTCACTGTTTTATGCCACGCGTACCTTCACAACCGTTTCAACACACAATAATGATTTACTGGTAACACATATTCTAGTCTTATAAGATTGATACGATGAAATTGGAAAATACTAATAATATTGTGTTCAATAATGTTTTCAATCTGAGTTTACAATCCCGAAAGAAACGCGTGTTTTGACGCCACGTCCGTTGTTAGGCAGGCATATCCCCAAAGATCTTTGTAGGATAATATCATCATCCTTGCGTCAGTCACAGTCGCGTCTGAGGTTCTTACCTTCCGAGGTAAGAAGTAAAAGTTGGAAAGCGGACCCCGGACTCCGGTCCGGGGTCCGCTTTCCAACTTTGTAAGGTAAGAGCATCAAAGCTACATGGTATTTAGGGTTCTGGAGCTACATGATATTACTAAAACTAAAAAGTTGAAAATAAAATCATTAGTTAAAAAAGTTTCCTAAAAGCCAACTTTTATTCAAATATGTAGTTGCACTAAACCGCAGATAATAATTTTATGCAAGGGATGTGCTGATGACGGAAGCAAGTGGCACGCCGCCGCCTCTTTCTGCGAGCAGGTAATACGCGTGAAAGAGGCGGCGGAGAGGGAGCGGGAGAGAACCGTGCCCCCCGAGTTCCGCAGTCTCCGACGAGTACGTCGCAGACTTGCCCACGCCCAGGGCTACCAACCTCCATGATCGGGGCCTGAGGACGGTAAGCGGCTGACTCGCTATCCTTAGAGAAGCAGGCCAAGATGGAGCGTTTCGTGTATGATCTACTTTCACCTGCCAACTCACCGATGCGGTACAAACCCGACCCCAAAGGCGAGGCCGTGATGGCGGCTGAGGTCCACCAGGCACCTTGGGGTTATACTTTCGAGGGCGTACCTAGGGCGGCCGGCAATGGACGCTTGGGAAGGATACCGTGTGGTTTTAGTCGGTTCGACTCCGACATACCCACATCACCGCTTTGAACTGGTGGGGTGAAAAGCTGTGCTAATATCAAAAGCTTGTACCGCAAATAGAAAATAGAGCATTAACTAGCGCGACACAAGGACTTAAAATCAGCACAGCCCTGTCCCAGTTTTAGTGCAACCAAACATTTGAATGGAAGCTTGTTGAAAAAAAAAAAATATTGTGATATTGAAAAGTCTCATATAAACTGATTACCTTTAGATGTTAAAGAACCTCAGCGAAATTGAAACTTGGGCAGTTGGTCATGCTGATTCTTTTTATCGTACAATTTAACATTCAGGCCAGAAATAATCCGCAAAAGTAAATTTCTTAATAAACCTGGATCGGCTAAAAGAAAGAAAAAGATTCGACTAAAAAGGATGGAAAATATTGTAGTTTGACCGTTTCGTAGTTAGGCTTTACTACGAAGCGGTTGATCTTCAATATTTTTTATGAAGTGACAGCCATAAGATCTCCGCAGCGTACCGGCGATATTTAAGTTCCGTAGGTAGACCGTAGTTTTCAGATTTTTACTTCTACACATCGCACAGTCTTCGGCATCCATGGTAGTGAGACCATTGGTGTCCATGTCATCTTTTACGATGTCAAGCCAGCATTTCTTGGGACTATCCCTAAATTTTCCCCGATTTTAGAAAGGAAGTTTAAATTTGATATCATGAAATGTTTTGAGGGCCAATTCTCGTAATTATACCAATCACAGACCGAAATGCGAATGAATTGCTGAGTTATGAATTGACCGAAAATAAGGTATCCTGCTAATAAAAATACACTCCAGTTTTGGTATAATCTCAGTTCACTTGCATGACAATCTATTTGAAAACATTCGCTGATATAGATTAAAAACAAGTATTTTCTTTTTTAGTTTATTACAGCTTTAACACATGGTCATCAGCCTAATCCTTAAAATAGAAACAAATCATACAATACAATAGTATTTAAACAAAAATAATAGAAAACAACAAAGAAAATGAACTTTAAGAAACAAAATTAAAACGCGTTTTGTGCGAAATTCACACAAGAATTAAGAAAAAAACTGTCAATTAGGGTTGGATTTTTATATTCGAATTAGTTACGTTACGAGTACTAATATTGAAAATCGATAATGAGATCAGTTACTAACTTATTTTAATAATCAAGAGATCATATCATTCGATTATGTCATGTCACTAATACTAATCTAACTAAACACTGTCGTAAAAACTAGTAAAACATCGAGAGACTCGAGAGTCGCCCTTATGGGATAGAACGAATAGACGATTAGACGTTGTAGTGTAGGTATCTTGTGAAGTAATTTAAGTATGTAATATTAGTTTCGTGTCATGTCATTGTTTTTTTTTATTATTGTTGTATGATAGTGATTAATTATTTCTAATATACTACATATATTAATATTTCTTGTAACTAAGACGGCTGAACCCTTTCGAACATATTTTTATAACGAGAATTGGTCAAGCATCCTGTAACAACATCTATGCATATTATTAAAAAACTTGTTGAATAGATATTAGTTAAATATACAAATTAAAAAATTATTACGTCCAAGGTTCCAATTCCATACGTCTAGTGATCATATTGTTGCAGTAACAGCAATGTCGTCCAACCTTACTATTAAACCTAGTTATACCTACAAGTTCTGCCGATAACTTGGATTAAGTTCTCTGACAATTTAACTGAAATCGCAGCCATTGCTGGAAGTTCTGACTTAAAGTATATATTTATATTCTGAGCTATGTAGGGAAATGTTGAGTTCTTGTCTAGAACAAAATGCAATTTCTGCATTAGTGTACGTAATAATCGTATAGTAAATGATGTCTTAGCTATTTTCTTGTGTTTGAGGCAACACAGAAGTTGTTCTCACTGGTTCCATTGTCAATTGGTCCCAAACAAAAATAGTATTTATAAAAATACCAGCTGACTCGTCGAACTTCGTTCCGCCTTAGAATCGCCTTAGAAGTTATGTTGGTTACCTTATCAGCTGAAATTATTTTCTGAATGTCTCCTTTTTTTAAATATTCTAATTGCTAGATAGGCACAGTATTTCGAGGGGGCCATTTCAAAGCCTGCTCAAAGCTGGCCCAGGGCCGTAGATGGCCCATGGTCAGCCGGCATGCGGGGGAATTACCTTATAGGGCCAACTTAACCCCGGCATTAGAGATCCGAGGCGGCGTGCAGTAACGAAACCCTAGGGATTTCCGCAAAAAAAAAACAGAAAAAGTCACAGTATAGGCGGAGTCAAATCTAAAAATCAAAGATCGAGAAAATCAGTCCACCTGTTCTCGAGTCATGAAGGGTGTCACTAATACTACTTTGTTCTATGTACATAGATGTATGTACAATTGGGCTACCCATTTGCCTTTGTATATTCATTTAATTAACAGGTGGAAGAATAACAGGCCTGGTAGAAAGTTATGTATGGACAAATTAATATGTATCGACATTCCCTTTGAACTGGTCGAATATTGTGACAAATTTTGCGGAAACGAAAAAGCTATCTATACAAAGAAATCGTGGTGTCGCATAGGGACCAAGTACAGGGACCAAAGTTCTCCAGAGAAGAACTTTTAAAATGTGTTTGAAGGTATAAAAAAATCGTACAAATTCCGTTGAAAATTACTTAGTATATAACGTTGATACGTGTGAAACAGGTAGTTAATATTTTTTTATGAACTGTGTAAAATCTATCTATACTTTTACAAATTTGTAAATTAGTTGTATCTGTACATTGGAGATATTCAAAAAGTACTTGGGTTATGTGGAAAGAACGATTCTGAATACAAAAATATTTTGTTTTGGAATTCTGGTCGTTCGTCTGTTTATCTGTTTGTTCGCGATGGACGCAAAACTACCGAACGGATTTTGATGCGGTTTTATTAGAAAGGTCTTGATCAGACTTAAAATCTGCCATATATTTGATTGCAATTGGTTAAGTTTTACCAGACATATGGTCAAAAAACGATAATCTGCGACGAGCTGCGGGCATCAGCTAGTATCTTTTCTGAATTTTATGAAATAACAAAAACTTCTCTCTTTCTCTCTCTCTTCCATTCCGCAATACTGAACCCTACATTGTGCGTGGCCCGACACGTACTTGGTCGATTTTATATAACATATTTTACAAATAAATTCCAAGAATAGCTGATGGAAATCTGCCTTGGTACGTATTTCAGTTTTCCTCCTCGATCCCAGAGCTATTCACATGGGTATTACTCATAGAAAATTTGACGCAAAGACATCATAACTTATTCCTGGGCATCTACGCCTTTCTTTTGTCATGTTCTTCAGGCTGCTTCTGACTTTGAAATTTAAATTCCGTTGTTAAAAACAACCAGGTATGGTTGACTGTGCCCATTCTTTTTGCAACTTTGATTAAATTATTAAGATTTAGAGTTATATGGAGCATATTTAAAACTTTTTGTCGGGTGCAGGAATGAGGTGAGGTGATACCCTTTTTTTTCTTGCGGAAATTCTTTCGGATACCCCCCCGCCGGCCAGGGGGGGCGGTTATGTCGGGCTTGAACCGACCAAAACCGCACGCCGTCTCGGGTCGCAAGACGCCGGGGTGTAAGGTTACCCATAAAGCATATCCCTCGCACCCCGACCGACTCTGGGCCATCTCCGGTTTCGAGATGCCCCCCTTACTTGCTCTCCACTGTGCCATCTGCTAATCAGAGGGACACGTGGAAAGCTTCCGAACAGCCCTCAACAGGGCCGTCCTCGTCTCGGTCAGAGAGTTGGCCGTAGGCGGCAGCGTCTCCCCCGCTCTAGGAAAGAGGCGCTGCTGTCTCCGTTGCCCAGGGTGCACCGAGTGGAGGTCCCCAACCAAGTACCCCAGGTGAGGTGATACCCGAGAGAATATACACACGAAAAAAAGAACAAGAATTTTATTATGATTGAAATTAGAACAACAGTGATTTGAAAAGATACATAAAGAAAACGGCGAAGGTTATCTAAAAATAAGGAGTCTAAAAGTTAGTTTCAAAAACAAACAGAAAATAGGTTGTGATAAAATATTGTATTGTGAATACGAAACACAGATTCGTTTTGCAAATATATTCATCTAGTTTCATTTCCCTGGAGGTGAGTAAACTGGACTTTACAACAATCATTCGGGAGTAACAGAAGCAAAACCTTGTTAAACCTTAACAAACTTACGCTGTTTAATCTTTGAAACTCTCGCCTTCAAGTTGGTGATACGAAGACGTCACGAAGGTAATTTTATTGTTTAAAGTCGGTTAATTAGTGGGTGATGTAGTAAGTTTTCGTGCTCGTTGGCGAGTTAAATTTATAGTCTACTCTCACTACACTCAATTTTGGTATATTTTAAGTTGTTGCCTTCAGATGGCAGTTTGCTTGATTCTAAGTTTTTAATGGTTTTTTTTGAATAAAAAGTTTAGTAAACCTCCTCTGGTCGGAAAGAATGAGTAGTAGTAGCACTAGCCATCACTATACTACTGAGACAGTCTTTATTTAACTATTCCTTGTTTAATCTGTACAGTAGTCTCTCTGTATATAAGAAACTATTGATGTTGCTAGAAGACTTACGTGTTAATATTTTTAGTTAACGCAAAACCATAAAACACGAAATTACTGTAAGAATAAATAAAAAGGGGCTATAGAACTCTAACAACAATATAATTTCAAAAACAAACCATACTTACTTAAAGACAGATAAGTATAGATGTATAGTTTAGACAAGATAAACACGAATTACTCGTTACCTGTCATTAGTTCAGACAATGGTTAATTCAAAATTACCCATTTAATGGAATAGAAAAACTATAAACAGATACTTACATTCTTTATACTAAAGAATATAATAGATATAGAAATATTTTCTAATGCCCTTCAGCTAAAACAAAAAGGTTTTCCCTCGACTCCCATATTTCCCTTAATTAAGTTGGTCTCCGGTTCGAAGACAACTTAACTTTCAAGGGAAGGCCCGAGCGTCATAAGTTTTCGTGGTTTATCGTTAAACATCCTGACTTCACGGCGGCTTCAGCTGTTTGAATGAAGTCTTGCTAAAGAAATATCAAGTAATTCGTAATTCATTTTACAAACATCTTTATACTTTGATGTTGACATACACGAGTAGAAATAAGTCAGGACTGAATTAGTATAAAGTTTAAAAATTGAAAATATGTATATCACTTTTTAAACTTTAAAACTTTGGTTAACTCTTACTTACTTATTAATATTATTCGGCAGTTTTTAAAAAGGAATAATGAATTAAAATGTTATGTGTTATATATACTGCTAAGAAAGTATTCTACTGCTATGAAGAAATCTGTAGAACTCTGTAGAAATTACTCACTTCTTTCGAACACTATCCACTAAAAAATGATAATGATAATAAATGAAATGTCAATCATACTAATTGACTAGAAACGATTGGTGAAAATATACAGGGTGGAAACGTTAAGTGTGTTCAGCTGATAATTTCGTTGTTTTTAAAGATATTGCAAAACTTTAAACTGATATGAAGTCTGCATCACTTAACTTATAGAAGACATAACAGAGTAAAAAAAACGGCATATGTTCACAATTTGTGGTTTTGAAGTTCCCATACATTTATTATGGCACGGTTCATTCACTAGTCCGATAAGTACAAATCTGGTAAGTACAAACGTTAAAAAAACATTAAAAAGTTTAATTCAAAAGAAAATCATGGGTTCATAAACTATTGCAACACAAGTAACGTTGTGAGCCATGTCAAGTAGGCGTGGGCAGACAAATTTGCCATTATAATATCTGAACTAAAAACTATTACTTATTGGTTGTATAACACAGTTTGAAACGGTAACTATTAAGAGTAAACAGTAAGTTTATACACAAGAACAGTAACAAATTTAGACCTTTCACAAAATTGTTCCATTTGTTTACAAAGCTCTTAACAAAGACGTCAATTTGCTAAAGCTAGTATAATCAACATGAAAATGCTTTGTAACAGTTTAATACTGCCCTGTAATATCCTGAGATAATTTCGGATCGTTTCACTTCACCTAGCTAAGTCATGATGGCCTGATAGTGGCGGGTCGGGCTAGAAGTTCAAATAGGCGGTATCTAGTAAATTGTGGAAAGGATATTCCCCTTCAAAAGAATGAAGTCTACATGAATAGTAATAAAGACCAGTCAGGGACCAGTAATTTATAATTTTTCAGAGCTGCATTGTCGTGAGGTGCTTATGAGAAAACCGAAGTGTTTCCACGCAAGAATAAAAAGTTATGAAAAATCTTAATCATTTACATATTTATGATACAAAAGCATGAATCTCATCTTCATCATTACCTTCTTGTTGCAAATCCATATTAATCTTAATATTCATTAACAGTTAGCTCAACATATAACTTTTTAATTTCAGCTCTGCTTGTAACCATTTCAGTATTTAGTCCCTTTCTGGGTAAATCATCTTTTACGCAGCTGCTTCACTTTTTCCTATGTCCAACTAAAACAAGTACCTTCGAGCAGTACATAAAAATTTGATCTATATTTAATTTTTATTACTTTAACATTTTTCGTGCTGATTTTTATATTTTAATATTCTAGACAGCGCTTTCAGGACCCAAAGTATTCATAGTTTAACCAACTTGTGTTCTGGGTTCTAGAATGCGGATAAACATACTTATGTACTATTTTTTGTACATACATACCAATTATACATAGAAACACCCAGACCAATGCAAATAGACATTCATGCAAACAAATATTTTGACTGAGCGGGAATCGAACCGTGCCTCCTGTCGTAGTAGCCGAATGCACTACCGCTACGCCACAGAGGCCGTCTATCAATCGATCAAATCGATTTAATCAATACCTACTGCCAATTACAAGTTACGACCCAAAAATTCAACATTCAACGGTCATAGATTGCCGAGTCTCAAGAATTTATAACTTTAAAAAGGCGAAAACAATAATGAGAACAGAGTCGACCCCTATCATATTTCGTCCTAACATAAACATATTACGAGCTTAGAAGTTTCAAAGCTCTCCCAATAGGGGATTCTCAATTTTCGACGAAGTGAAATTGATTTGTCGAATTTAAAATAAATCGGTCCGTTGGGAGTTATCTCTACATACGGTTAATGGAAAACCTAGCGGTCTACCTCAGCGTTTATAACAGTTACTTTAGTTATAACATAAAAAGCAAAAAGCCTGAATCACAAAATAATATACGCGTATTATAAACAAATAATAACTTATTGCAGAAACATTAAATTATTTTCTTGTGTATCATACTCGTATATTATTTAGTGATGCAGGCAAGTATCGACTCATAGCTGCCACCTCGTACCTCTACAAGATGTTTAAGTACATTATTATAAACACACAGTTCATGCGCTACTTAGAGGATCACTCCTTAATTAATGATGGACAATAGGACTTCAGGCCGAAGCGGTCAAAGGGTTCAAATTCAAAATCTTTTAGCATACATAACATACCTATGTGGTGAACACATGGCGAGTCACTGGCTATTACTCGTGACATCACCGAAGTTTACGATAGAGTATAGCCCGGAGTCTTCCTGCATGAGCACAGTATTCGAGTCTTTTATGACGGTCGTGCCTTAGAGTTAATGCTGGTTAATGCTGGCGTGCCACGATGCCATGATTTTAAATACTTATGATAGTGTTATCAATATACTGATAATATGCACAATTTACCTTCGGCGGAAATAAAGGCAAAAGTGTATGACACACATACACTTTTGCCCGTATTTCGGTACCGGTGTATTCATAACTGCGACCAGAGATAGAGTGACTAGTTCTGATATGGATGGTCTATGTTGAAAAAAATTACTTTAAAATTACAATTTCCTTCATATCAATCAATGCATGAAACCGCATTCAATTTAACTGTTATAAATATATTCTACCACTTCTACCTCTTCTCGTCTTTTTTTATAAACTGAATTTTTGTAAATATTTTTTATGGTATTATTCTAGCTAGTGTATTGTATTGTTAACGATACAGCTGTATAAACGATGGAATACAGTTACCGTTAAATATATGAAAACTATTATTGTCAAATATAGTGTGATATTTTACCTAAGTAACTACCCACACCGCCGCGCCACCGCTATCAAAAAACATTGTAAAAAAGCGGCCAAGTGCGAGTCGGAATCGCCCATTAAGGGTTCCGTAGCGGCAAGTAACATAATAATGTTTTTTTTTGTTTTAATTTTTATATTTGATATGATTGAATGAAAGGTAAATTGCGGAAAAAAAAAATTTTTTTTTCATCAAACCCATGTGTGTGGTATTTATGGATAGGTCTTCAAAAAAGATATTGACCTCCAAAATTTATCGTTTTCTTTCTATTTGTGTGTGAAAATCATGATGCGGTTCACAGAATACATCTACTTACCAAGTTTCAACAGCATAGTTCTTCTAGTTTCGGAAAAAAGTGGCTGTGACATACGGACGGACAGACAGACAGACAGACAGATATGACGAATCTATAAGGGTTCCGTTTATTGCCATTTGGCAAAGGAACCCTAAAAAGATGATAATATCTTAGTCTGCCCGTTACAGCGCACGAGTGGCAAACTTCAACTGTGAGAAATGATTTATCTGGCCATATTTAAGTGAAGTGTCGGTCGCTTTTGCGCGACTGGCTGCATGAAACTTTTACTAATGTAGTTTTATTTTCTTGCAGCCCCAACATGCAGGTGAGGTTGAATGTTGGTCCACATGGCATCCGGTTACTATTATTGTGTAATTGAAAATGTAAGTTTTTATCCGATAAGGATTATTAATAAATTCTTTTTACAAGCAGAGTGGTTCAAAATATATCTGTAGATATTTTTTTTTACATATTTCCAATATGTTACACTAATGGCTAAAGCATCGTATCGGTAGGTTAGGGGTTAAGGTCGGCCTTATAATTGAGAGGTCCCTGGTTCGAATCCTGGCCATTACACTACTGACTCCTAATACAATCAATTTAGATTAGCTAGAGGGGTTAACAGGAATATTAGTAATTTTGGTTGCAAATATTCTTTACTAATTGATGCCCACGGTTGCGCCCGCGCGTAAGTCTATTATTGTTTTTTTTTTGGTTATATCTCCGGTTGTACTTAACCGATTGCAATTAAACATACGGCAGATTTTTAGTCAAACCAAGACCTTTCTAATAGAGAAAAACCGAATCAAAATCCGTTCAGTAGTTTTTGCGTCGATCGTGAACAAACAGATATTATAGTCTGGTGTGTATACGTGGGTAACCTTTTATCTCGAGAAGAGATTCCTGTAGATGGTACAGGATCACTACTTAACGCGGGTGGAATCGGATGCAACAGATATTTTTTTATTTTATAAATACGTTCAAACTAAAAGACGTTACGATCAATGCTAATAAATTGTAAAGTATATAGGTACGTATTGATCAAAAAGTATCAAAAAGTTTTAAAATCTAGGTATGCATTTGACAGTTAAATGTTGCTGCCGAAATTAAAATATACCAGGATATTTAACATAGCACAATATATACCCAAAGTAAGGACATCTTGTAATATGGGTCCCCGAAAGTGCATAAACATACTTGATAGTAGATAGGAAGATTATAAGCTCTTAAAATTTAATTACTAGATATAATTGTTATTCATTACTTTATTAACAGGCCAGCTTAAATCTATATATATAAAAATGAATCGCAAAATGTGTTGGTAAGCGCATAACTCAACAACGCTGGACTAATTTGACCAATTCTTTCTTTTAAATGTTCGTTAAAGGATGGTTTTTACGGAGAGAAAAGTTTAAAAAATTGCATAAAAAAAATTACAGGCATGCGTTTGAGATAAATAGGTGCCACGGGGCGAAGTATGCCACGGGCGAAGCCGCGGGGGACAGCTAGTACCTAATAAAACCAAGTTAGTTACAAGACCTACTAAGTTTCTTATTCAGATTGAATAAATACTATAGGTCGTTTTTATCTTCAAGAGAAGAATAACGAAAAAGTTATCTTAAAGTCTGAGCTTCTTTAAGACAAGATTTAGTTCTGTACATATACATTACTGAAAACTAAAGGCGATACTAGAACAAATATTGAGTAAGTTTGCTTTCGGTATCGCAAAGTATGCAAATTTCTGTGAAAGTAGACGTAAGTATTTTGAAAAAGTTTCACACTTACAATAAAGTTAGGTATCAGGACGTAACAAATTGAATATCGATTATGGTACTTCTTACTGATTTCCATACTAAATTTAAAAAAGAAACAGTTTGTATTTTTAGGGCTCAATTTGCTTTTAGCGACCCGCGCTGGGTCTGAATAAATCTTATAAAGGACCCTCAGATAAAAGATACAGACATGATTTCATTGGCATTTTTTTGTTTTTTCACTCTGTTCCATTAGAGAAAAGGGTAATTTTGCAGCACTCAAATTTCTTGAAGGTTAATCTAAAATTCAGTTTTCAATATCATAAATGGCAAAGTGAGATATTTTTGTTGAATATATTCATGTATTTATGAAACTTCTAAACCATTATCAATATTACATTGTTTTAAAACTCAGAATAACAGAGATTTTATTATGGCTTGCTTACTTTTATAAGTACTGTAAAACCATCTGTTTCTTTAAGATGTCGCTGAAAGATAAATGGCTTCAGCCTCATTGTATTATCCTGCTCCTGGGGCTTTATGAATAAATTTTTGATACAAATTTTGCTTCTAAATTGAATATAATACCCCTTAATTTTTGCATCTGCTTCGTTCACATCATATCGGCCACCGTGAGATCAAAAAACTTAGTTTAATTTCAGGTTTCCAAATTACCTTTAGTATTTTTTGTTTTGAAATGTTAAGAGGTTTTAAGTACTGAATTAGAATACAGAAATATATTTGTAATATTACCTTTTATAAGTAAGCTGAGAACGGCCGCCAATAACACATACATCCTCATTAAGTTTTCAAACAATCTGTTTCATCACATTACACAGAGCTTTATCCTTCTTTTTACTGTCGCAAGCACTTTACTCACACACCGTTTTAATAAACATCTCAATCGAAGAGTTTAGTTGAGACCGAGGTACGAGTATGATGAAGCTAACGTAAGATTTGTACCCCGACGCGCCGCAGACGACCACCGTCGTTAGCGGCTGTCACACAACTGAAGTGAATTCCATTGCTTGTTCGGCCGCGTTCGCAGTTGCTCGCCCCTCGCCCAACAGGGTCACCGTTTACAATTTTCGTGACCTTATGGGGCAAGTCGATAATCGCTTTACTAATAAAATTGATTAATAGATTTAGTAACTTGAGAACATTTCATTCGAGGTTTTAGTGCGGGTGACAGGCTGTCAGGGGTTAGCATAGATATTACTAGAGCGAAGAATTTGTTCAAAAAAGAAAATTTATATTTAGTTCAGTTTCACAAAACCTTATTTTAGAAATTTCCTTGTATCGTTTATCTTCATAAAAGCAGGATTTTCACTGCTCCTTGAGGTATTTGTGCTCTCACCTGGGAAGATCAGTGTTTTAAATTATTAACATTGACTCACGGAGGTGCAGAATATAGGCGCAGTAGTCCCACGACTGTCCACCGGCCGGTCAGTGATAGACCAGCGTTTGACCACTACCTGCTCAGTGATAATGTGGTTGACAATGGAACACGCTTGCTGGAAATAACCTGTTCACTCGTGACTAGAAGATTCTCAGGTTACAACTTTCCGGAAATACAGACACAGTAAGGAGGCAACTGGTGCACCTAGTGTGAGACCAGTGGGGTATTGGTGGAGTCGATTTTAGATGGTATGGGTCGATCCGCCGGACAAGGAGACCCGAAGAAACAGTGATGCGACAGATGGCCACCTGCTGCATAGTACATGGGCCCGATTGGGATTAAGGAGCCCGGGAGGCTGCCCCACCAGACCGCGGATAATCTTGATATGCAATTGGTAGCCGGACAGTGGACACAGCGACCGCATTCGGGATTGTACGGTATTCCTTCCGTTCGGTGGGTCAGCTACGACCAAACCACACCAATAAAACCAATACCCGCGCCTAGTCACACACTGCGAAGTTTCTTACTCTTTTTCACGCCTTCTCTGCAACTTATGTTAAAATAAAGATACTTTAGATACAGTGGCACCTCTCTTCTACCAACTCAACACTATTTAAGGTGGAGTTCACGAACTTTTGTGCACTATTAAGGTAAATTTCCTGGAAAAAGTTAGGCTGTCTTTACCTATGCTGTTTGCTGCCAAGAAGCTCAAGATAGTTGGTTATCAGTACAGGTAAACCTATGAAAGTAAATTTTGACCACAAGAGAAACGCCTAGGTTTTAGCTTCAATGAAATTAATCAAATGTGCTTTAGCCCACTCGGAAGTCACGTTCAAGAACAAGTTCAAACGGTCAACGACGGCCTCTCGGAGAGACTGGATATGTGCCTCACTGTTGAGCAAGCTGGGCTTGAACAGACCGTTGACATACAGCAAGAATAACGTAGCAAAAAGTACCGACCCTGTTGAAAAATTAGTCGTACGAACAGCCTTCAATCATCACTTAAATAGACCGATTTTTTAGATCGTTTGTAGTTCAGACACCTAAGAAGTCTGTGTGAAATACCAGCTTTGGATATAACTGGAATTGGCGCTCGAATGAAGAAGAGGAGTATAAGATCTTGCATATTTTTATTATAACACTAGCTGTTGTCCGCGGCTCCGCCCGCGTGAAATCCTGATCCCGTTCCTGCGACACACAGGTTTGAATAACCTTCAAAAAACCAGCCAGCCTCTATCTTTCTAACTCTACACAGCTGATTTCTAAAAACAGTCACAGCAACCCGTGGAATAATGAATTTTCGCCAACAATTTTGTAAACAACTTTTCTTGACTGACATAATTTCATTTTCGAACGACGACTTATCTAAAGTGCTATCTTATATGTTATTATTAAACTGAAATATCATTAGCCCTCATTTATTAAGAAGTACATGACATTTTTTCCTCCTACGAATAGGTCATAACAGTTTATCGTTATTGTACGACCATATTCGAGAATGAAGTAGCATCATAAAATCATAAACACCTCCTGGTTTCGCGTTATCCCTTACAAATTCCTTGGGGTTGCGTTCAATCGCCGATTATGAATTTCGTGTTCAATACGTGAGATGTTTGTGTGATCCTCTGTTATTATAAACAGTCAGGGCTACTGAGAATATTGAGATGTTGCTTCGTTTTCGAAATATATGAAGACATAATACATTAATGACGAATTTGGATTGAGCGTTTTAATGTATTGTGAACGTTGTAGATGCTTTAGATGGGAGGTTTGAAGGGTAGAGGGCATTCTTTATAATTTTTGGTCGTTAATGTCATAGGGTGCAATCTGACACGGTCGCGGACATTAGTGAAAATGGTATAAAATGAAAGAATATACATTACTACTAACTACTACTATAACTTGCTGATATTATTTATTAACATTGGACGACTATCATTTGAGACTGGCCAAGTCGTAATACCATAACCACATGAGACCCAACGTAAGCTTAGTTTAACTAGCTTGTGTTATGGGTTCCAGAATGCGGATAAACATACTTATATACTTTTTTTTTGTAAATACATAATATTATACATAGAAATACCCAGATCAATGCAAATAACCATATTCATTCATACAAATATTTGCACTGAGCGGGAATCGAACCCGCGCCCCCTGTCGTAGCAGTCGAATTCACTACCGTTACGCCACAGAGGCCGTCAAATAAAGTTTATTTATTAATCTGGGTATTTTTATATTTATATTTTTTGTTGAAATCATTGTAGAAATTGATTACGCCGAATAAATATTGTGAAATATAAATAAGTTTTTATTTTTTAATGAAATTCCCACAATCTACAAGAATGCAAACTTACCATGGTAAACTAGAGTCATACATCTATATATCCACACAACTTCATTTCTGTCCGCCGTAGGTTTTTCTCCCATACAATTTGCCCATCGATTTTTATTAGCTTTAAGCGTTTTGTATTGTCGCATTGTGTTACTAGATATTATAGTGCCATTTTGCCTTCACAGGTGAGATAGTCGGGTGAGCGATAGTGGAACAGTCAGTCTATGTAAGTTATACTTGAGACTCTTACAGTCTCTAAATTAAGCTCTCGAAAGCTTATTTTTGTTTAACATACTTTCCACCGAACATAAGCTATTTATTATGTTTTTTTTTGCCTGTAGTCAGATACTTACACAATTTGCCTACAAAACCATAGCCGTTATATTAATTTGAAAGCTATTTTACAATATTTCAATGTAAAGTTAGTGAATACACAATACGTTTTGGCAAGATAAAGTAAAAAAAACTTTTCAATTTATCAGAGGACTAGCTTAAGTCTACGGCTTCGCCCGCGAGGAATTCTGTTCCCGTTTCCGCTTCCCATGGGAACCTATTTTAGATATAAAAGGAGCCTATCGGTTATTCCAGACAAATCTATCCGTGTACCAATTTTCAGCCAGATCTGTTCATCCGTTTGTGGGTGAAAAAGTAACAAAATCCATACTCTTTCCAAATTTTCGCGTTTATAATATTACTAGCGACCCGCCCCGGCTTCGCACGGGTTCAATGGATGTTATTATACATATAAACCTTTCTCTTCAATCAGTCTATCTATTAAAAAAAACCGCATCAAAATCCGTTGCATAGTTTTAAAGATTTAAGCATACATAGGTATATAGGGACAGATAAAGCGACTTTGTTTTATACTATGTAGTGATGAGGAAGCCGAATTATTCAATACGCTAATATTCGAGTAATAACTTTTCATGGCTGTGGATTTGAAGTTTGAACAAACATAAGAAAGACTAAGATCTTTTTTTTTTATACCACTCAGGTGACAGATAAACTCACGGCCCACCTGATGGGACGCTATATAGACTATACTATATAGACTACTATAGACTATCTCTAAGACTAAGATGATTTACAAGATAATTACCACTTCATTTGCGTGATAGGCTTTAGAAATTTTCTCTATCTAAATTGTTGCAATGCAGCTCTCCGTAATGGGCCAAGGGACACGTCTCTTCTTTGGGTATTACCGGGTGACAACCCGGCACAGGCGGCGTACTCCCAACGCTTTATCACTTAATTTGAATCGTGTCTTGAATTTAGAACACTGGCTGTCCTTAGAATTCGAAAATTGTTAATCTGTTCTGTCTGGATATTCCAAATCCAATCCGAATCGCAATAAACGAAGCTCTCAAATAAATTTAATAGTCAACCCTCTTTGGTAGTAGTCAGGTTAAATAAATTTTCAATGAGATGTTATCAGATAAATTCTAAATAAATTGTACTTACTCCGTTCGTAATTTATCTGCTGAACTTATCATCGTTGTGAATAAAAATATCTCTTTTATTACAAATCTTATTAAAATTCACGTCGAAAATGAAATTCAAATGCAAATGCGGTACCCGCCGAGCAGTTTTTATTATTCAATCATCAAAATGAGCCCTAACAGTAAATCATAAAACGAAAACGTGCATAAGAAACGAAGTTACGATATTCCCCTGGTAAGCATGCGAGGGATCGTTTACAAATTGTTAGTAGACTAATATTGTGATCCATAATACGTACGATTTCAAAAGTCATCTATTTAAACCGTGTTTCTTTTGAAAGAGATCTTACTACTTATGAGCAGGGTATTCAAATATTTTATATATAATGTCCCTTAAAGGGGTGGAAGAGGTGTATTACTATCCATATTCCACCAAATGTATTCCGTCCTATGTTATCGAGAGTGTAACTGGACACTTTTCGGACTAGGTATTGCTACTAAGGGGACCACCTGCATCGGAGCAGGAAGGAGCCAACGCCTGAGTGTCATCACTGCGACACGAGCGAGGACTCAGGGCTGCACACGCTGGCGAACTGCCCGGCGTGGTAGGCGCCGAGGCGTGACCTCGTGGCAGCCATCGGGGTGGGAGTCCTCTTGCTCGGCAGTATGATTGCGGCAATGGTGCGAAGCGCGAGCGCGTGGGCCGCCACCACCTCCTTCTGCGAGCATGTAATGCTCGCGAAGGAGATGGCGGAGCACGCCCGGGAGAGATTTAGAACTCTCCCGGCCCGCCGAGCCCGCAATTGCTCGCCGCGCGTCGCAGGCGACTCAGGCGCCGGAGGTCGCTTAACGACCTCCGTCCTCCATGAGCGCAGGCCTGGGGGTGGCAGATAAGGCCGCCTGTCACCCCAGCAGAAGCAGGCCGGGACGGTGGGGCGACTAGGGCCCCTCCCCCAAACCGGGGCAAGACGAGGACACCGGAGATGGCCCAGGGTCAGTCGGGGTGCGAGGGATATGGTCTATGGGCAACCTTACACCCCGGTGTCTGTAGACTCGAGACGGCGTGCGGTTAACCTAACCTAACTAAACTTTTTATCCGACTTTTTGCACAAGATTCACATTTTTGCTCATTATCGTATTGAACCACCAAGGCAGTCATTTCAATATATTCTTGAAAGATCATATACCTATTTAAATATAAGTGGAAACCAAATACTCATAACGTGTAAAAACGACCGCACGTTGCGTTTGAAAATGATATTCATGAAAGTATGCGCACCATATTTTAGTGGGTAGGTACGTTGGTAAAATGACAACATTCACCTCCCTCTAAATCAAACATGCATAAATCCAGGCCTCTCCCTTTACGCTATTATGTCAACCGAAGCGATTTATGATCGCATCTAAGAGATTTTCACAAGGGAGAATATCACCAAGTAAATAGTATTGAGCGTAACTCAAGAATATGTCTACCTGTGCGTTATCATAGAGGCGAATTGCGATTGAAATGTTTACCCGCTTTTTATTATATTTTTGTCATTTTCTATATTTTTTAAAGAAATAATATATTTTATGTACTTGAATCTATCAATCATGGTTTCTGTCAATTATTCACAATATTGGATTCTGGACACATTCGTTTTTTTGTGCTTAAACGATCTTTTTTTTTAGTTTGTTTACACTGTAGTTCTCATACAATTGGATCATTGCGTTGGCTAGCTCTAGCGGGATAAACGAATCGTGTCTTTCATCTAAATGCATTGTCTAGTACTGATCAATAAGGACTTTGTACATTCCAATTGACATTTTTGGGTTAGATTTTGTTTTGTTAGATTAGGTTAGATAGATTATAATGAGACAGGTACAATGCAATAGTTGCCATTGTATCAGATCTGTTATTAATTTACCCTCTACTCATCCGATCTATCTACATTACGAGATAATATAGGATCATTTCGAGAAACATGCGATTCCATGTGACATCTACACTACGGGAAGTAGATCTGTTTTATAAAAGACTGTAGGCCAAATATTCCGAATATGCTATCATACTGTAGTGTAAATAGTTTTTTTAGATTGTTTACAGCAGCTCAATATAAACCACTTAAAGTAGTTTAAATCTGAATTTGCAACACTAGAGCGACATTCCATTTATTGTTTTTTTTTTTAAATTTAATTGCAGAAAAAAGAAAGAAAGATATAAAAGAAATATGTGAGAATTAAATATATAAATAAACGGACTATGATTTTATAATTTTTAATGAAGTATTTCAAAATTTTATCCTTTTTGCCTCTTCTGTTAAAATACATAAACCAAATTATCATAGGCCTTCATTAATTACGTTGACAAACGAGTTGTATATACCTTGCTAATAAAACAACGTGTTTCGCCCTCGGGCACACCTGCGACACCAGGCCGCGGCCGCGCACTGAGCCGCTCGGCGTGGTACTAACCCAATTAATGGACAACCTTTTTATTCTCAAAATAATAAAGAAATACAATTTTTTCATCCTATTGTGAAACAATTTTTGGCAAGTTCGTAAGTCCCGGGATACTATCGTGTATAATTTCAAAAAAAAAAAATTCTTTTACTTAAAAAGATAACCGAAATTACGACTTATTCTCAAGTGGCGGCGATTGGGACCAAAATATGAACTTATTTGCAACGGCCACCACTTATCTGCCACCCCTGGTGGTCGTTGGGACAAAATTAAATATTTGTTCCTAAGGGTCCTAAGGGTGGGTGTTCTTTCCCAAGCCCAAGGCGGCCATCTGGAAATCGGAAATGGTCCTAGGTCAGTCGGAGTGCAAGGGAAATGCCCTTTGGGCTACCTTAAAGCGGCGTATGAAGACCTGAAACGGCGTGCGGTTTTAGTTGGTTCGTGCCCGACATAACTTACCCTGCTGGCCGGGGGGAGGGGGGTTACCCGCATATGTATTTAAACTGCCAGTCCTAACATTGGTACCCTGATGTAATCGTTAGACTAGTTTAGAATAGAAGACTAAAATGTATCTACACTAACCGTCGTAGCATTTACGCCACCGTCGTAGCATCTACGAAACCATCATAGCATCTACGACATCTTCGTAGCATCTACGGCTTGCGTGAATCGGCGCCGCATTCAACATTACCGTGCCTGACTAAAACCGACTTATGAATCTCGGCTGCCCCCATCCTGCTGGTGAAAAGAGCCCAAGATAGCACCATTACTGTACCAGCACAGTGTAGTATTTCTCCGTATGTTATACGGCAAAGTGTATGAATATTAAACGCTAATGGTAACGCCCAATCGGTACAATAGATCACAAGATATTGATGTACGGCATATAAAAAGGATCGCATTGAGCAAATTTCACTCGAGGACAATGGTAATGTTGACAATTTTCTTTTATTGTCGAACAGTGTAAATAGTAGGGTCGTATTTTTTAATTTTTATGGTGGAACAACACTTCGTTATTTGCTTTATTTGGTGCATACGACAAAGTGTGGAGTGATCATTCGTCTATATTTACTTTACGCATGAACGCGAATAGCAGGACGCGTATTCGTCCTCTTGTCTACCATCCACTTGATTTTTAACACGCTACAAAGGATACAAATAAGCCGCTGGTACCCGGGCAACAGCAGTAACACATATTTCGCACATCAAATGACAAATGACGATGACATGACAAATATTTGGGTGAATACAGCCTAGCCGTATACTAAATATCACACAGCGAAGTGGTTCCTCCTTTAAACTCAATCATATTCGTGACCATTTAGGCTCTCCCATTCGTAAAACTGATTAATATACTTTACATTCTTTAAATTCAATTGTTCTTTATTTCCAATAGCTGCATATATCAACAAGAAATTCTAACTAACTTCTATGTATATTCATACTAACCGAAAAAAGTCAAATTATTTGGAGAATGTAAAGTTGTTCTATTTTTACAAGCTTAATTATCTTATTTAACTTGCACTGTTCGTATATTGTCCATCAAATTTGTAAACTATTATTCGACCATTACGACATCTTATTGAACTGAAATATTACATACGCGTTTAGTTTGGATGACAATGCATTAATAAGGTACCATGGAGCTGGTCTGTTGATGAAGTAGGAAGGTGACCACAAGCATTTCTAAGTTAAAGAAGATAAACATATCAAGTTTGGGCTCATTTATTCTGTCTTAGCGAACTCTTCGGTGTTACATAGTAGTCAGGATCTAAAGATGGAGTAGGAAGGTGGCCATAGGCACTCATAAACTAAACAAGATAAACTTATCGAGTTCGGGCTCATTTATTTTGTCTTGAAAAACTCGCTGGTGTTGAATGGTAGTCAGGGTCTGAAGATGGAGTGAGAAGGTGGCCATAGGAACTTTTAAACAAAATAAGATTAACCTATCGAACTCGGGCTCATTTGTTTTGTCTTGGTGAACTCTTTGTTGTTATATTGTATTCAGGGTCACTCTGGTACTACTTGATATTACTAAAATTAAAAAGTTGAAAACAAAATAATTAATAAAAACAGTTTTTTAAAACAAGCTTATATTCAAAATGTAGTTGCACTAAAACGATAATAATAATTTTATGTAAATAATTTTATACATTTTTCTTCTCTACAAAAGCTTGTTTTCAAAATCTTTTTTTATTACATAAATATAGGTATCGATTTACACATACTGGCTACTGAGCCCATGACATTATCAATACTATAGGCTGTATTCAATAAAAATGTAACATATAAAATATAAAAAGATTATAAAAACGTCAACAATTTATTCCAATTTTACTCATGTAGCATGAGTAAAATTGGAATAAATTTTTCTTTCGTTTTTTTACTGAAATGCCTAGGTATTTTCAAACTAAATGGTTAAAAGTGATTTCATATTCAACAGTGGGTATTGAGGCATATTTTAGCTGAACGTAATTTATTCGACGATATTACGCACCCAGGTCTGGCTTGAATGGCATTTGATTTATGTAGTGAGCAGAGATACGGCCGTTCTACTCCGGTTCACGGTTAGTGAACATTATTCGCTATTTAAATGGGAAAAAATCGACTTTAGTTTAACTACAGTCGTAATAATTCAGTAGATAAAGTTAAGAAGTTTGTAACCAAAAGAAACTACAATTTTATTTACACGTAAAATACTTATATTAAGTTCCAATATACCCAAACACTACACTGTTCTGTGTCTAGAGAGGTACCTTATTTAAACATTGTAAACTGACATTATTGCCCTGTGAGTAAGTTCAGTTAGTAAGTAGATAATATTCATACATAAAATTACCGAAATGGAAAAGCCAAATTCACTTGAGCGTTCAGAAAAACAAATCGCGTTTGGTGTTGGGCAATGTCATGCAAATTTCGGTAGGGCAATGGAATCCAGTGTACAGAACAGCCATTGTTATAAAAATAATTGGGGTGACATCGTCGTTAGTCCTTTCGAGCCATTATTATGTATTGTTTAAAATATAATCCTGAATTGTTCGTCAATATTAATAAGAGCATTATGTCTTTGCCTTTGGCCTGGTTTGCTTTGTAAGATTTCCTTTATGTTCTTACACTATTACGAGTTATTATTATAATGTACTAGCGGCCCAGGTCCAGTTTCACAGGGAATAAATAAATTCTATAACACGATTGCAGCACCATCTACTAACGCGAATAAAAAAATGATAAAAACAATATTTGAAGAGAGTTGTATGGGGGTTGTATATCGTGTCGTGTCCTGTTGAATTTAGACCCAATGGATGCAGAACTTTTTGAGTTTTTAAAGCAAATTAAACCACATTAACATATAATATACATATACAGCTTAATTTATTATTAGAATTCTAGTTTTATATTTATTGTTATCTGTCTAATTTCCCTCGATATAGTCCTAAACGTTAAATTTGTGCTATAAGTTTCGTAAAGGAATAAATATGTTTTCTTAAAAAGGTGGGAACGCAGTTTGGTTAAACTGATATAGTGAAAATCAACCTTAAGCATTAGAAATCCTCAAAGGCGTACTCACTCACCATATCTATACTCCATACCCGTACAGAGGCTGTAGTAAGTTGATATTTATATCTATACCTACGATACGATACATACGTATAATAAAATCGTAACGAAGTGAAAATTGTACGTTGAATATAAAAAAATACTGTGTTCTGGGAGCGATACCGAAACCGAAAATGCAATTCATAAAAAAAAATCCGTTTGTCCGTTTGTCTGCAGGTAATTAACTATGTCCGAGCATCACTTGAAATCCTTTATCAGTTTCTGCTGAAATTTTGAATGAATATTTTTCTGGGGTATGGTCATAAACTGCGCTATATATCATCATGCTATTAGAAGTGTGATAAGTACAGCAGAGCAAATTCCATCAAATCTATTTATTGATCATTACTTTATTATTACTAAGCAGATCATCACAAAATTGCAGTTCGGTAGAACTTGGACATGGGCAACGTTCGAACTATAAAAGCAATAAGCAGTATAATATGAAATCTCCAAATAACGGGGTTACCTACGTGTAAAAGATAGTTGATTAGAAACTCATTAACCTTTGATATTAAATATCATCACGGTATTACATTAGTGAATCGGACGGAATTTATTCCGATGTTACATATAAACCTCTATTTATTCATAATAAATAATTGAAAATATTATGGTGAAATTACCTAGAAAAAAAAAGGTACATCACATAGGGTTCGAAACTGCAGAAGTAAACATACGGTGATCTATATTCCGAATTTACCATGGACGAAGTCACGGGCAATAGCTAGTACACAATAAATAAATAATAATAAATTCAGAGTCGGCAGCACGAGTGTGACGCCCCTGGTGTTGCACACGTACATGGGCCACGGTAGCCGCTTCCCATCAGGTAGGCTGTGTGCTTGTCTGCCACCTAAGTGGTATAAAAAATACAAAAACCCTTCTGATGTTTTACCCGTACATATTTTGTTCTGTATTTTGTTCATAATTATACACATTTGTTCTAATTACCGGTAGTCCCCGCGAGACTAAAAACCGACCTCAACATCCTGAAATGCTTTTATTTTAATCAATACAAAATATCAAAATGAGTACATATCGTTCTCTTACAACAATTTATTGGTCCCGCGGGTTTGGGCTCAACGGAGCGACACAAACCAGATTATTATTTACCACTTTCGACCGCATTTTATTACTAACCCACAAAAGGGTGAAATAATAAAAGAAGTATTTGTTTTGTGAGTAAAACAATATACCGATATTTATGATTCTTAGCTCTGCGGACTCACGTTGTTCAAAGCCATCTTGGAGTTATATAGTAAGAGAGTTACGGACTGAATTTAGACAGTACAATATTTCGACATGTAGCGAACTTCGAAAACACATATATCGACAAGTCATTGCTTCGACAGGCAACTATTAGACAATAGACACCTTCGAATTACCACTACTTCGACAGACGATTATTCGACAGACAATATTATACTTAGACGAGACACATCTTCGAATGACGACTAGTTTAACAGATCTTTTTAACATTCTCCCAAAATAATAATGCTCTGAAATGTAGAAAAAAATGTGCCCTACCTAATTAAATATGTACCCAATCAATTGAAACATCAATTCCGGCTCTGTTGGGGTCACAGTTCTAACCTAACCTAACCCACTTTACTTATTTTTGGAATATAATTTTAAAAATCTGTCGAGTTAGTGGTCATTCGAAGATGTATCCTGTCTAAGTATTGTCTGTCGAATAATCCTCTGTCGAAGTAGTGGTAATTTGAAGGTGTGTGTTGTCTAATAATTGTCTGTCGACTTGTCGATCTATGTGTTTTCGAAGTTCGCTATATGTCAATGTATTGTACTGTCTAAATTCAGTCCGTAAATGATAGTAAGATATGAGTAGGAATAATAGCAGCCTATATTGATGGTTAAATGTGTTATATTTTTTCTTTGTTTACAAAATGTATGGATTTAATACCTAACTATATAATATGGTACACTTAACATAATTACTAGCTTGAAATAAAACTATTTTTAACGGATTCTATCGCGGTTTATTTGTTGTTATTTTATATTTCATATTGATCCCGAAGTTTCGGTTGCTTTTCAGCAGCCATGGTCACGGGGAGCCTTTATTTCAATGTGTAACATTCACGTAAACTTCCGACAATATCATAATTACTAGCTGTTTCCCGTGGCTCCGCCCGCGTGGAATTCTGTTCCCGTTCCCGCTACCCATGGGAACCTATTCCAGAAATAAAAAGCCCATATGTTATTTCAGATTTTAATCTATCCGTGTACCAAATTTCAGCCAGATCCGTTTGGCCGTTAGAGCGGGATTAAATAACAAACATCTAAGCTTATAACATGTTGACAAACTTTGACATTAATAATAATAGTAGGATAATGTTCATAAAATCATTTGTCTTTAATGTTAAGGACATAATAATATATAGTAGTAGTATTTTATAAAGGGTTTTGATAGTCGCTTAGACGATAAGTCTTCTTCTTGTCTTAATTTTGCATCTTGATTTTTTTCTAATTAAACCAAATTTTCAAACTTTTAAAGCTATATTTTAATCATAACAGTTTACCTTATATCTACCTAGTTTAGAACAGTTTTAACTAGATGTATATAGGGTTATTCTATAAAATAATCCTCATTAATTTCCCATATTGAAACTAACTTTCCCTCAAAGTGAAATAATAGAAGGATCTATTTCAATGAATACAGCAACTGCACTTTTTTCTAAAGAAATACTAAAAGTCTAAAATCTAGCAATAGGCACTAACTTACCTCATATAAAGACTGACGTCGAACGAGTACTTAGTTCACTGAATTTTAAAAGCTTTTATGACTTTTTTATTCGTCAGTCTCTCTAATTACAGTGGCGAAGGCGTCGCATAACGCCACCTTAGTCATTACAAATGCCGTGAGCGGGACTATAAAGCTCGGAAATGCTTTATGCAAATAATTTTACCCAGTAGTAGCGTGTATGTGTATATGCAAATTTTATGTCCTAGGTATGTCTCAGAAATCACAACACAATTTATTTAGGCGCCAAATGCAAGCTACATCTGGTATGCGGGATACGGGGATGATACTTAAATATGCAGCAAAAGAAATTGCAAATGTTGAATTTAAAAAAGATGATTAAAGACCGGGTTTCTTGAGCCACCCTGTGCCCCGAACACAACCACAAAATCTCAGCCTAACAACTAGGACTTACTTGTGCCTCTGGCGATCCAGTGCGTGCAGAAATCGGCAGGCTAAATTCTTCTTCACAAGTTTTAACGTTCATATATCAGCAGCACACACCAGTTATTATCAAAGTTCTTTAACAGGTTATAACAGTTAAAAAAATCAATATTTTTTGAGATGGACGACCGAACGTTCACGGTGCGTTTTCGAAACAGGAAGCGGAAATGCGTCACATCCAAAGTGACAGCAGCGTTCGATTATACATTCACTGCCGATGGAATTTGTGCGCCAAATTCCAATGCGAAAGGCGCGCGTCGCGGGATCAGTCCTTCGTTGAAAAACATCAACTTTGAAGCTGTGTGAAAGACACTAAAATGGCTCAAACAATTTTTAACAAAAGCTACTTAATACTCTTATAGTAGAAAATATTGACACCCACCAGTCGAATGAATTTATATATTTTTAATACTACTAAAATAGCCAACCTTGATACCGTGGTTCATATTTTTTTAATACAAGATATACCACTCTATCGTTACCACCTACAGAAGGGAATAAGGAAAAGGGGAAAGGTAACACCTATAGAACTCTCTGCGACTGCTACTTAATCCGGTCTGAGAACCGATCAAACCGGTCCGTCTATACTGATAAAACCGTGGCAATAAGGTCTCTTAAAATACATTGAAACTAAATTAATATTAGTACATTCGTAAAAATTTAAATAAGTGCAGCGGCTCACAGTTACCTTCGATCCCAAGACCACGTTGCAGGGCTAATTCTAAATTTAATGATATTACTGAAACACACACACACCGTCACACACACCAACCCTCAACCACACACACCAACCCTCATACACACACATACAACCATTTCACTCATACACACACACGCATCCACCCTCACACATTTTCTAGTTTGTTTTATTCTTATACTAGCTTTCCACCCGCAGCTCTGCCCGTATGGACGTCGGCTATCGCCACCAAGTTTTCTTATTGACTGATGGATTTACCATATAAACTAGAGGTAGAGGTTAAGTTTTTAAAAACATCAAAAATTAGAATATTGTTAGTACCTATTTAAAATGTAATATCCTATTACTTACCCTAAACAATAATATTAAAAAGTTGGGCTTAAATAACATAATCCTCGTCTTGTCAATAAGAACTACGACCTCAGCATGAATCCAGAGGCGGATTTTCTATTTTTCTGTTCTATCTATCAAAGGAACACGTATAAACTTAGAAAAACATAGAAACCTATAATTAGGTCACTTCTACCTCAGCAAAACATTATTAGTTGGAAGCAGTAACGTCTCTTAAAGATAGCAACTTGTATCTCTTTCGTTTTGGCTCTTTATCTATATCTTTGTCTATCTCTGTCTTTTTTCTTTTATTAAAACCCGACGCAAAAACGACGAGGTGTTATAAGTTTAAAGTGTCTGTGTGTGTGAACGAACGAATGAACGAACGGATGAACCGATCTTGATTTTGTTTTTGTTTGAAAGGTGAATAAGACACGAGTGTACTTAGCTCTGTCGGGCGTTTTTGGAAATCTTGAATTGAATTTTTCATTTCATGAGAAATAAACCTAAATACAAGCGTCAAATTATTATCAGCTTATGAGTACTTCAGTGCCTAGTTACAAATTACGACAGAACAAAGTGTATGCCTTCTATAATACGCGCAACATTTATGTTGTGCTCTCGACCCACTTTGTTTATCTATTAAAACAAAGTCGTGTAAGTGATGACCGGGATAAACTCAAGAACGTGTGGACCGATTCTCATGATCTTTGATTTTTTAGGTTTGTCTCCGCCTGTACACCAAATCGCCAATATTGCCCCCCCCCCCTCGCTTGCCGGCCAGTGGCGGTGGTTATGTCAGACTCGAACTGACCAAAAACTCACGCCGTCTCGGGTATTTAGTGCCGGGGAGCAAGGAGACATTTATGAAATATATTCAGCTGATAAGGTAACCAACATAACTTGATTCTAAAGATAGCTAGTTCATAAAAAAAGATATATCAGAACATATTATTATACGTATGTAGGTCAATATTACAGTCATAGACTACTTCACTGAATAACACTCGTTATCACATCACTTAACGCTGTAAATTTCCATATTTTTCTATTCCAACAAACGTGGCAAAAATATTACCATCACGTCGTTTCACAGGTCGTCAGCCATTTTAATGCCTCTTAAAACGTAACAAGTTTATCTGCGAGGTTTAATTGCATAACTGATGTTTTTTTTCGAAAAAAATATTTGAAAAGTGATATTAAATATAGGTACTTACACAAATAAATGGATGTAACTGGAATGTGGAACTAGAAAAATATTTATAAAATTGTTACTCCAAGTCATTTTCATGCATATGAGTGTCATATTTTTTTTATTGTCCCTCATATTGCATCTCATATTCTGTACCAAAATAAACATACATAAAATATAACAAACTCATAGTAAGGAAATATATAAAAGAGAACGTGGCTAGTTCCATAAATAAAGCTGGTAACACTGGCAAACTGTAAATAGATTTAACTTATGTCAAAACCGATTTTGAATGTTAGTAAAATTGTGATATGCATTATATGGGTGACCGAGCCTCCCTCGGTTTCTTTTCCGACGTTGTCTAAAAAGACACCTAATTAGATTGATTTGTCGCCCCCAAAACCGTATACAAAATTTCATGGAAATCGTTGGAGCCGTTTCGGAGATTCAGATTATCTTCTTCTTCTTCTTCTTCTTCTTCTTCTTATATATAAAAATGAATTGCTGTTCGTTAGTCTCGCTAAAACTCGAGAACGGCTTGACCGATTTAGCTAATTTTGGTCTTGAATTATTTGTGGAGGTCCAGAGAAGGTTTAAAAGGTTTGTCATCGATTGAGGCAGTACGAAGTCTGCCGGGTCAGCTAGTATTTACATATATATATACAAGAATTGCTCGTTTAAATGTATTAGTTAGATTTCAGATAATATTGGTTCTCAATGTTATTTACTTTAAAGTAAATTTATTTTATACTAGTTGATGCCCGCGGGTCCTCATGCGTCGATGTCGATTATCGCAACCAAACATCAAGATCGGTTCCGAAGTGCGTGCAAGCGTGACTGTGGACGTAAAGCCATTGTATCCGAGTCTGTCACAGAGTACTATGGTACTGTGGTGTCCGAACCTCGTTCCACACCACGGTTCGATTACCTGGCCATCATGTGTCAGAGTTTAAAAATAAATACTTTGTAAATCAAATTTAGCTTAGGGAAGAAAAAACAATTGCTGCGTGGAGCTGCATTCGGCTGTGCGGCTGACAGCGGGCGACTAGACGCGCCGACCGGGTCCGCCGGCCGAAGAGAAGATATAAGTGTATTAAATTTAGGAAGATAAATATAAAAAACCTCCCTAAACTCCCTAAACTCGATATAGGAAGCTTTGTTGAAATAATAAATGCTCATATAAATTTCTTCCTCTGTGTTTATCTTATTATCAACACGAGGTATTGTGGCGTCCAACCCCCGGACGCTACAACTGGTGGAGGAACGCCGGTTTCCATAGAACTGGTGGAGGAACGCCGGTTTCCATACAACTGGTGGTTGCTACAGCTGGTAAAGCGCTAGTTTCCGCAGAAGTCGGAAACGCCAACATTCTGTAGTTGGCAGTGGATGGATCGATCCCGGACCGTTTGAAGAAAGACGTCGTGCGACAATTGGAGCGACGCATTTATCAGTATCGTTGTTTATTTTGCTTTTATGTGATATTATGTGCTCAACGAGAAGATGGCTATGATGGTGGCTTGTTCCAGAATGTTTCAAGAGCATTGACAGTTGCCTGCGGGTCAATAGGGCCAATAAGGACTATAAGTCTTAGTAGAATTATAATTCACGTAGTGAATAACGTGTTATGTGTAATATTTTATTATTAATATGTGTTCTCTGTTTATTCCATATTGCTGCGCTGCTGAAGATAAATAGATTTGTTTTGTTATGTTCGTGATGTTCTAGCGTAGGAGTTAGGCAATTATTTTTTTGTCCAATGTTGAGAGGTGTGATCTGAACTTTGTAAGAGAGTCAAATCGTTTTGGACTTGAGCGCCGACGATGGTTGAAAGTTAGTTTTCAATCAGACTCTTCTTTATAGAGTAAAGTTCTTTCTCTTTAATGTTGATTTAAAAATAATTTAGTATTGTGTAGGCGACATAGATCACTTTATGTCATCTTTCGTTTTTAGTTAGGTAGGTCTTAAAAGTACTCTGTACTTTAAGTCCCATCAGGGCAAACATTAAAATGTGTCGTCAAGAGACACCAAAATAATTTATTTAGGTAGTCGCGCTGTGGCTTGTTGCTTTTTGAGAGTTTTGCCCGGCCAAGAATGAAGCAATCTTTGTATTCGGATTTTTCAATATTTGTTACAGTTTAATGGTTATAAATTGTAAAGATTGCGTCGTTTTTCTCATTGTAAGAGACAGGCGATTTAATGGGTTTTTTTATCTGCTCTCGTTTAGTATGCCAAGGGTTCAGGCTGTCACATGTATGACCATAGTAGTAGCTGATGTAGTGTCCGGACCTCGTTCGATACACTACGGTTCGATTACCTGGCCATCATGTGTCAGAGTTTAAATAAAACTATTGTATCAATTTAAAACTTTGAATTAGGAACGTAATAAAACAATCGCTGCCTGGACATTCGGGATCTGAACGGGCCTGGTGGAGCCGTTCCGATTGAAGCTGAGAAAAGTATCCTGGGAAGAACCCCGTTTTAAGCCCTATCCTTGGGCCGAGACCGCGATATACGCCCCAGTCCGCTATTTAAAGTTAAAACAACCGCGTAAAGTCCCTAATAATATAAGTAGGAAGTGCGAGTGGTTAATAAATAAATAATATCTTTTCCTATTAGATTGTTATAATTTCATCACTTCACACACGCGTGGTACCCAACTCCGAGATACAACCTAAGACCTCGGAACATTGCTAACACTAATATTTTCCCCAGTAACCCGAATTCTTCGGGATCTAACAGAAGAGATACTCCAACTTCGAGCCGACAGTTTTTCCGGCCTCGAGAGAGAAATGTAATGAGCATGGAGCATACCGGGTCTGCGACTGCAGATCAGCGTTACAACGAAAGCAGTTTTCCTGGTCGGTTTACGCCATTTATTAAGGTCTCAATTAATAATTCTGTCTTCGAAGCATTACTTGATACGGGAGCGACGGTAAATGCTATGAGCAAAGCTATAGCCAGTAGATTAAACCTGCAAATAAAACCGTCAACGTCGTTGACGCATATCAAAAGCATAACTGTTTCCACGGCATCGGTCTGCGGGGAAGTCGACGTGAACGTGATTTTAGCGAACATTTTAGTTAGAGTGAATTTTGTAGTTATAAATAACATTGAATTAGATATAATCTTAGGTCAATCGTTCATGTTTGCTAATGCTGTATCAATTGATTTCAGAAAGAACTGTTTATGGATTAAAGGCTTCAAAGTAAATTGGACACGCAGATATGACGATAAAACCGTGAGTAAGGCTTCAAATTGCACTAAATTAAACATTATAAATACAAACAATATGTTGTTTCATTATAAAGTTGTAGTTGAGACTAACGATGATTACCTTATGCTTAATTTTAATTAAGTGATAGTAAGTAAGCCTGAGGAATTCAAGAAATTAGTTAACGATAATCTCCCAGCGTCCAAGAAGAATCGTTTATTGAATGCAATACAGGACTTCGAGGATAGGTTTGCATTCGACAACGGAAAGATAGGCAGATGCAAGCTTACAGAAGTAAGGATACCCACAACGGATGAAACACCTGTACACATAGCGCCGTACAGACTGGCGGCGAAACAATTAGACATAGTGAACAATCAAATACAGGAGATGCTTCAGAATGGTGTAATTAGGCATTCACAAAGTGCCTACGCGTCGCCGATCGTGTTAGTCAAGAAACCGGATAATACATTCCGTTTCTGCGTTGATTATAGAAAACTAAACAAGAAAGTCATAATAGACTCATATCCACTACCAAGGATTGATGATATAATAAATTATTTATCTGGAGCCAAGTATTTCGCAGATATAGATCTTATATCAGGATACTGGTAGTTAGCTTTGGCAGAGGAGGACAAACACAAGACGGCATTCGTTTGCCCAAATGGTCAGTATGAATGGAACGTGTTACCTTTTGGTTTGGTCAAAAGTGGGGCAGCATTCCAGCGTACAATGGATCGGGTTTTAGCTGGAATCAAATACAAGAATGCGATAGTGTACATAGATAACATCATTGTATATGGGAAAACGTACGAAGAGTTCCTGGGAGCATTGCGGGATGTTTTGGCGAGACTGAGAGCAGCTAATCTCACGGTAAAACCGTCAAAATGTAAATTTGGATTTCAAGAAATCACTGTTCTAGGATATGTGTTCAATTCGGAAGGAATAAAACCAGATCCCAAGAAACTAGAAGCGGTGAAAAATTTAAAACCACCTAAGAACACCAAGCAGGTGAAATCCATTCTGGGTTTGTTTAGTTACTATCGGAAATTCATTGAGAATCTAGCTCAGATAGCTTTACCTCTAACGAGACTACTCAAGAAGAGCGCACTCTTCAAATGGACGAATGTTGAACAAGAAGCATTCGAAAATGTAATCGAAATTTTGCCTAACCCACCAGTACTGAAATATTATTCCAGCGACGAAGGTGTTGTAACAAGGTTATTCGTAGATGCGTCAGGTTATGCATTAGGAGCATGCCTCATGCAAGGGAAAGACGCTTTACACCCCATAGCATACGCTTCAAGAAAATTGTCAGACGAAGAAGCAAAATATTCTACATCTGAAAAGGAATGTTTAGCTTTGATATGGGCGCTCAAGTTTTTCAGGCATTATTTATGGGGAATCAAGTTTCAAGTTGTCACAGATCACAAGGCGCTGGTGTGGTTAAAACAAACTAAAGATACAAACAGCAAGTTAGCCAGATGGGCATTGGCGATACAAGATGTGGATTTCGACATTGTGCATTGTTCCGGTAAGAGTAATATCGTTCGGTGTTCTGGAGGACCGGGCTTACCGTCCCCCACTGGCACGGCCTGCGTCTTTCGCAGCTGCTGCCGGTGGTAAGCCCGGCCCCGCCACCCCAGTGGCCCCAACGCCACAAGGGAAGGGGAAAAAGCGCGGCACCCCCACCCCCGCCATACCCGCCACTCCCGCTGCACCCGAGCGTTCCTCCAGAGGGGAGGAATGGGTGGTAGCGGGAGCCGCCAAAAAGGCGAAGAAAGCCGCCAAAAAGGCGGCTAAGAAGGCGGCAAAAGCCGCTGCGGCGAAGGCGCCGAAGAGGCTCCGCGCCCCACGCTCCACTGCCGTCGTCCTGACGGTGACGACGGAGGGTGTGGAGAAGGGCGTGGGGTACGCCCAGGTCCTGAGGCAGGTTAAAGCCTCAGTGGACCTCAAGGCCCTCGATATAGAGGGGGGGCTCCGGTGCAAAACAACTCGCACCGGAGCTCGCCTCCTCGAGGTCTCCGGCGCCACCAGCAGCCCCAAAGCCGACACCCTAGCGGCCAAGCTGAGGGAGTCGCTGGATACCGAAGCCGTCCGCGTCACCAGACCCAACAAATGCGCAGGTTTGCGCATTTCGGGTCTGGATGACGCGGCCACGACGGAGGAAGTCATCTCCGCCGTCGTGGAGGCGGGCGGCTGCCCCCGTGATCAGGTGAGAGCTGGAGAAATCCGCTTCAGCTCCACCGGTCACGGCACAGCAGTCGTCAACTGCCCCGTCGCAGCGGCGCAAAAAATTGCGGACGAACGGAGCCTCCTCGTTGGGGGCTTCCTAAAGGCGCGGGTGCAACTCCTGCAGCCCCGCGAGACCAGGTGCTTCAGGTGCCTGGCTGTGGGGCATGTGGGAGTGCAGTGCACAGCGGGAGACACCGTGGGGGATCGGTGCTTCCGCTGCAGTCAGCCCGGGCACAAGGCCAGTGCTTGTGAGGCTCCGCCGCGCTGCTACAAATGCGTAGCGGAGGGCAAAGCGGCGGAGCACCGGGCGGACAGCAGAACCTGCGCCGCCTCGAGGCCAAAGCCCCGTTCGTCCGCAACGGGTAGCGGGGGTGCCGCTCAAGAGCGGCCACATTCGAGGCGGGATGCGGAGATGGACGTCCATTAATGGACACACCAATCCGCATCCTGCAGGCGAACATAAACCACTGCACCGGTGCTCAGGATCTTCTGTACCAGAGCATCGTGGAGTGGTCTATCAATGTGGTCGTGGTCGCTGAGCCGTACTGGGTCCACCCCGGAAGCCCGGTGGACCTGGACGGCGTAGCGACCGTCTTCGGGGGTTCCGCCGTGGACACCTCGCGCCTTGCACTCATTGCAAGGTGCAGAGGCTGCGTCGCGGCGGACTATGAGGGCTTGGCTGTCGTGGCCGTCTACTTCTCGCCAAGCCTTGACCAGTACGAGCTTGAGCTAAGGCTCGCTGAACTGGACATTGTTCTCGCTGCGTGCCGTCCTCGTCCTGTCTTGGTCCTGGGAGACTTCAACTCCTGGTCTCAGGCCTGGGGCTCCCGGGAAACCAATGACAAGGGGCGAGTACTGGAGGACTGGGCCAACACCCGTGGTCTAGAAGTCCTCAACCGGGGGAGTGTCGCCACCTGGGAGCGGCGGGGGCTAAGTTCGGTCGTGGATGTCGCATTCGCGACCCCTGCTCTCGCCCGCCGCGTCTAGGGTTGGCGTGTGGTGGAGGAGGAGGAGACGGATTCCGACCATAAGTATATTCGGTTCAACGTCTCCCCTCCAACTAACCTGCCGCCGACAATTGTGAATCCCCCGGATCCACGTTGGGCGCTCAGACGCCTGGATCGGGAGGCTCTCCTGGAGGCATCAATAGTGCAGGCCTGGATTCCGTCACTGGCCAGGCCTGCCGATGTCGACGCAGAGGCGGAATGGTTCAGGAGAGCCATGTCGCATATCTGTGATGCGGCGATGCCTAGGGTTAAGCCCGGCCCGGCAAAGAAACAGGTGTACTGGTGGTCAGCGGAGACCGCACAGCTGCGAGCAGCGTGCGTGACCGCTCGCCGCCAGTACACCAGGTTTCGCCGGAGGCGTCGCCGCCCAGACGATGCGGCAGCCCGAGAGGCGGAGCTGTATGAGGCGTACAAGGGGGCCAAGAAGACCCTCCAAAAAGCCATAAAGCAGTCCAAACGGCGGGCCCGCGAAGAGCTGTTGGAGTCTCTGGAGCAGAACCCATGGGGGCGTCCTTACCTTGCGGTCAGGGGCAAAATCCGCCCAAGGGCGCCCCTACTGACCCAGAGCCTCCAGCCGGAGCGGCTGGAGGGGATACTGGGCTCCTTGTTCCCAGCGAGAGCGGAGGAGCACGTCCCTCCGCGTATGGCACCGCCTCAGGCGCCTGACGCTGATAATAGCGAGAGCGATGTGCCCGAAGTCAGGGAGAGTGAACTGGGGGTAGCAGTGCTCCGGCTTAAAGCCCGGAAATGCACTGCCCCCGGACCCGACGGCATTCCAGGCCGAGCATGGGTCCTGGCCCTGGAGGAACTAGGGCCTCGACTGGTGGCGCTCTTTAGCGCATGCCTCGAAAGGGGCCAGTTTCCAAAGGCTTGGAAGACGGGGAAACTGATCCTTATCCGGAAGGCGGGGCGGCCGGCGGACCAGCCATCCGGATACCGGCCGATCGTGTTGCTCGACGAGGTGTGCAAGCTCTTTGAGCGGATTATTGCAGAGCGCCTCGTCGAGCATCTCACGAACGTGGGGCCAGATCTGGCGGACAACCAGTTTGGTTTCCGCCGGGGGCGCTCCACCGTGGAAGCGATCATACGCGTTAGGCGCCTGGCGGAGGAAGTAGTCTCGCGGGGTGGGGTGGTAGTGGCGGTGTCTCTCGACATCGCCAACGCCTTCAACACCCTACCCTGGAGCTACGTTAGGGAGGCGCTCGCGTATCACAGAGTGCCTCCTTACCTCCGCCGCATTGTCGAGGCATACCTATCCGAGAGGGCCATAGTTTACCCGAGCTGGCTAGGGCCAGGGCGGCGAGAAGTGTCGTGCGGTGTTCCACAGGGGTCGGTCCTAGGGCCACTCCTGTGGAACATCGGATACGACTGGGTGCTGCGCGGTTCGTTGCTCGAGGGTGTCAGCATAAAGTGTTATGCTGACGACACCCTCGTTATGGCGCGGGGAGCAACGCACCGTAGCGCGGCACTAAAGGCCACGGCAGGGGTTGCTCAAGTCGTGGGTCGAATACGGCGGCTGGGACTCGAGGTGGCTCTCCACAAATCCGAGGCTATGTGTTTCCACGGGCCTCGGAGGGGGCCACCTGCGGGAACCAGCATAACCGTAGGGGGCGTAAGCATCGGCATCGAGCCCACGATGAAGTACCTTGGGCTCGTACTCGATAGCCGATGGGACTTCGGACCTCATCTCCGCGCTATCGCGGCTGATGCCCAACGTTAAGGGACCCAACGCCCCCACTAGGAGACTGTACCTGGGGATCGTGCGAAGCATGGCCCTGTACGGGGCCCCAGTATGGGCGGAGACTCTGGCGGCCCGCAACGTGGCTGTATTAAACAGCCCGTTAAAAGCGATGGCCGTCAGAGTCATCAGGGGGTATCCCACGATCTCCGTCGAGGCGGCATGTCTCCTAGCCGGGACCCCTCCATGGGACCTGGAAGCGAGAGCCCTTGCGCTGCTGTACCAGTGGCGCAAGGAGGCGCTGGAGCGGGGCCATAGGCCGGAGCCCCGAGAAATCAGGGCTCAGCGGTCCCTGCTCCGCCAGGAACTCATGGAGACATGAAGGGTGCGACTTGAGCACCCAAGGTGGGGGGAATCCACCATTGCGGCGGTGAGACCGATCATGAAGGAGTGGTTGGAGAGGGACCATGGGGACCTCTCCTACCGGATGTGCCAGATGGTTACCGGACACGGGTGTTTCGGTAAGTATCTGTGGCGCATCCACCGGGAGACAACGCCGCAGTGCCAGCACTGCGAGGATCCTGGCGAAGACACGGCGCTCCACACGTTGGTGGAGTGCCTTGCGTGGGCGAGTCAACGCCGGGATCTCGTTGCGGTCCTGGGCGTGGACGTTCTCTCGTTGGAGACCATGGTGAGGGCCGTGGTCTCCGACGGGAGCAAGTGGCACGCCGCCGCCTCTTTCTGCGAGCAGGTAATGCGCGCGAAAGAGACGGCGGAGAGGGAGCGGGAGAGAACCCTGCCCCCCGAGTTTCGCAGTATGCGGCGAGGACGCCGCAGACTCATCTACGCCCGGGACTACCGACCTCCATGATCGGGGCCTGAGGACGGCAGTTGGCCGACTCGCCGTCCTTACAGAAGCAGGCAGTGGCGGAGGCGTGTCGTGCGTGCCCTACACACGCCTGCCAACTCACCGAAGCGGGATAAAACCCGACCCCACCAGGCGAGGCCGCGGTGGCGGCCAAAGCCCGCCGGCAACCCTGGGGTTATCCTTTCGAGGGCTTACCCGGGGTGCCCGGCAACGGACACTTGGGGAGGACACCGTGCGGTTTTAGTCGAGACACGACATAACCACCCCCGCTGGCCGGCGGGGGGGTATCCGAAGGGATTTCCGCACGTTAAAAAAAAAAAAAAAAAAGAGTAATATCGTTGCTGATTACCTAAGTCGCAATCCTTTGAAGACTGCGGACGAAGAGACACCAAAATAATTTATTTAGATAGTCGCGCTGTGGCTTGTTGCTTTTTGAGAGTTTTGCCAGGCCAAGAATGAAGCAATCTTTGTATTCGGATTTTTCAATATTTGTTACAGTTTAATGGTTATAAATTGTAAAGATTGCGTCGTTTTTCTCATTGTAAGAGACAGGCGATTTAATGTTTTTTTTTATCTGCTCTCGTTTAGTATGCCTAGGGTTCAGGCTGTCACATGTATGACCATAAGGGCGTAGCTGATGTGGTGTCCGAACCTCGTTCCACACCACGGTTCGATTACCTGGCCATCATGTGTCAGAGTTTAAAAATAAATACTTTGTAAATCAAATTTAGCTTAGGGAAGAAAAAACAATTACTGCGTGGAGCTGCATTCGGCTGTGCGGCTGACAGCGGGCGACTAGACGCGCCGCCCGGGTCCGCCGGCCGAAGAGAAGATATAAGTGTATTAAATTTAGGCTCAGTCCTTGAGCGGAGTTCGCGATTCCCTAGTTCGCATAAAGATAAATATATACGCGTAAAAACCTCCCTAAACTCGATATAGGAAGCTTTGTTGAAATAATAAATGCTCATATAAATTTCTTCCTCTGTGTTTATCTTATTATCAACACGAGGTATTGTGGCGTCCAACCCCCGGACGCTACAGTACTATATGACGACTATCTGTCGACGGCGTCTTCGCAGCGACATCGATGTGAAGAAACACGGGGCATTAGATTAGCTTATATTGAAATGAATATTTGTATATTCAAATTCTTTTATTTACGTAATTTTATGTTTGTGGGTATAAATGTTATTCTTTCTAACTATCAGACACACGTTCACACCCCTTATTTTGTTCTTCAAGATAGTCAGCTTGAAGAAATTTCTTTAAGAAATGCTTATTTCTTAAAGAAATTTATAATTATAAATATAAAAGTATAATTATACTATTTTTTCCACCATTCAGTTTCTTTAATGTTTTTTTTTTGTATCAATAAACTCTAAATAAATAAAATAAAAATATTAATATCTAATGCTTGCAAAATAAATGTCGGTTATCGTTTTTTGGTCATATCTCCAGTTTTAATAAATCAATTGCAATGTAACATACGGGAGATTTTAAGTCTAACCAAAACAATTATTTTTTTGATATAATTTGGAATGATTCATTTAACATAACCAAAATTAATTTACAATTTTATAATAATATAGATTTCAAAATATCCAGGTTTGTCTACAAACTGATTGGTACAGACTTATCCGAATAGTAGTTTACAATACACATCTACATATATTATTTCCTAAATATTTTGAGTTCTTCGTTATATTCAAATGTGCGGTGGCGTTTGGAGTGTAGAGTGAATTCATTATCGTGGTCGGGCAGTCGTTAGTGGTTTACAACCCTGTTCACAAACTCTTTGAAATAATGCTCCCAGGGTGCCTTGACGCATTTCAACACGAACGTAACGTACACGAGTACCGTGAGATATATTTAAAACACTCGTATAATTCCTTTAGGGAGAACAAACGAGGTTTCCATTCGTTATGTAATCAAGCAAGCGTTTCCAGTGTAGCAAGAACATGACTTTATTATTGAAATTTCACTTTGATTGTTGTTCAACCAGGAGCGATGAAATTGAATAATTTTGAATATCTCCACTTCATTTCTACCCTCTCGCTTGACTTAGGTGACATCTCATCTGCAAAAGATTTCATCCACGGATGAAACATCTCCCTTCTCAAGTTGCCAGGTGATGAATCATCTGCAAAATATTTATCTTCAGATGAAACGTGACTGTTTCAAACTTCGACGTGTCAAATCATACGAAAAATATTACGAGAAATACAAAAAATACTACGAAATCATATGAAATATACTAGTAATGGATAAGACAAAGGTAAGAATCGGTTATTGTTTCATATATATTATTGATCCGAAGATAATCATTTAGCAAATCAAAATAGTGTAATGTAGAGGACACTTAGTGTTTTAGTAGCAAAAACCGACCTTCCTAATACCTATCTATTTGGCTTGGCACCGACTTCAACAGAAAATTCTGACGCGTATTTCTGTCTTCTGTAATTCAATTATCTTTATTTTTTCAGTGCCTGTATTTAGTCTTTTTTTTGGTTTCTGAAGTTAGTTTTATGTTTTTAATAAAAGTTTTACTTATAGAACAACATTTTACTTTTATTTATACATCGGTTTTTGTCAGTAAAGTGATTTTTGATTACTGATTTTGATTTTAGAATAATCTTTTATGTTTAGTTTTAAATCGGTTTTTGCTACTAAAACACTAAGTGTCATCTACATTACACTATTTAATTTATTCTTACCTATATATGAAACAATAATCGATTCTTACCTTTGTCTTGTCCATTACTAGTTTTTTCATATGGTTTCCTAGTATTTTTCGTATTCTTCGTAGTATGTTTCGTATGATTTGACACATCAATGTTTAAAATGGTCACGTTTGATCCGAAGATAAATATTTTGCGGATGATTCGTCACCTGGCAATTTGAGAAGAGGGATGTTTCATCCGAGGATGAAATCTTTTGCGGATGAGATGTCACCTAAGTCTCTCACTTCTGGGATGCTACACTAGGACCAACGTCAGTGACTGATGAAAACACCTAGCGTGACACCTGAGCTGTCCCAGTGAAAGTTAATCTGTCTTAGAATTCGTATACCGTATTAAAACATAATCATATAAGTTTCTTTTTTGGATACCCTCCATTAATGATATTGCCAAAAGTTGACTGACGTTATATAGCGTCAAGTTGAAGTTTAAACAATATGGTCAGAAATTTCATGAAATGAAAAATTCTACTAAATTGTACTGTGATGTGCACTAGTTAAATCTTATACATATTTAAATCCGCAAATTAGATAACTCTCATTTAAAGACAATTACTATGAATTCTTTAAGAATCAGAATATTTAACATAATTTGACTTTTTCCTTCCATTCCGTTTCCTTCTTCGGCTTTTGTCATAGGGCAAGTAATAATTATCCACCTTATTAATTTTTGTTCTGGGTAAGATTTCCGTGTTAAGCTTGTATTTAAAAGGTCAGCGGGCAAGTAATCAGCTTAACGCGGCCCTGCATTGTGGGGGCTTAGACTAAATATATTTTTTGTGGGTAACTTAGTTAATATTCAAGAAAGTACGACGTTCGTTAATTATTTGCCGTAATCTTGTTTAAACATTGTATTAGTATTAATGTTTTAATAGGCAAAAGTTATGTTCACAAATTACTTTGGTAAAGTAAGGTTACTATTTGTTATCTGAGGTTTTCGCGCTAAGGTTTGAGGATCTCAGTGGTTTGCTTGCATAGATTTAGAATATGTATAAAATACTACTTTCTACTAATCCTAGTATCCAGTTATATCCTACTTCCTAGTCCTACTAATATTATAAATGTGAAAGTTTGTGAAGATTGTATATTTGGATGTTTGTTACTCTCGCTCTAACGGCTGAACGGGTCGGGGTAAAATTTGGTGCAGAGATAGATTATAGCGTGGAATAGTACGTAGGCTACTTATTATCCCTAGAATAGGTTACCATTGGTTGCAGGCCTGCTAGTCTTAAATATATTATTAATTAATAAATTATTATAATATTATTTATATTAAATATATTTAGAATGCAGATAAAAATTCTAAGATCCTTTTTTCTTTCAAATAAATACATATTATACATAAAGCGCCCAAACCAATACAAATATATACATATTTTCACAGAACGAGAATCGAACGCGCGAGCATTCGAATGCACTATCGCTACGATACAGAGGTCGTCTTAATTCGTCAGGTCGTCGTCAGGTCGTCAAATCAATGTAGTATTTTAAGTAATAAGTTAGAATAAAATATTTTTTATGCTACTGTTAGTAGTAGAAAATGAGTATGTATTAATTACTCTAAGCTCAAGTAAGAACATGAAAGAAAAATTACTAATATTCAAATTATGTTTTCTTACTAAAGACATTTGTGAAACATAAATCTGAATCTGCGTACATACATTTTGAACCTCGATTTCGCACCATTATAACTAGGGATGTTCGATCCGGGGATATGCTCTATGGGTAACCTTACACCCCGGCGTCTTAAGACCCGAGACGGCGTGCGGTTTTAGTCGGTTCAAGCCCGACATAACCACCCCCGCTGGTTCTAATGTGGATCGATACACGTGTAACGGGGATCGGATCGAAAAATATTAGTTTTTACTTTGTATAAACTTCAAAAATAAGCATGCTTTAATCCAAATACTTATTTGTAACACTAATACAGCGTTCCTTAACTACAAAGTATGGTCTTAGCCCAACAAAAAGATTCATATTTCACTTACATAAATAATAATTTAATATATACTTAATATATGAAGTTACCGAGATTATTATGCTTAAGAATATGATAATTTTAGTAGCTTCATATAATATGTAATTCAAGCAAGCTATTTAGTATCTTAATTTTTTTAATGAGCTTTCTTTAATGTAGCATTTAGTGTAATTTTAAGTCATTTAATGTAACATTTAGCTACTTATTATAGATAAAATGGTGTATATATTGCCTTCCAACACAATAATTACATCTACTTATCGGGTTGAAGTAGTCCTAAAATAGAGAACATTCTTGCGCTTCGAGGAACGTGTTCTGTACATACCTTAGCTAAAAGCCGACGGGTGCCTCTGTTATGTTTCGAAGAAAATAAGGTTCTATAATGAATGGAAACTTTAGATTTTTCTAATTATTGTTCTCTTCAGTAATATATTTAGTACAAAAAAGCCACCCTCGCTTCGCTTCGGTTTATATTAGTTTTTTTCTTCAACTCAAGCCATCGTCAATTATACATAACAATAGCCCATGTCCATCAGGGATAGGTGAAATATACATATTTACTAATAAGTGCAGTGGTTTCGAAGATTACCTCAAACATGTGAACAAACTCACACAATTCCGCTTTTCTTTATAATATTAGTACAGGAATATACAACCTTTATTTATTTAAATAATAAAAACTATAATAGACTAAATATATAATACCTATATATTTCATTCTAACATTGTCTACGATGTACAACTTTACTAGTAACATCTTGCCCACGCACCAAGAATTTATGTAACTACTATGTTTATAAGAATTTAGTTCCCTTTTAATTTCGTGCGGAAATCCCTTCGGATACCCCCCCGCCGGCCAGCGGGGGCAGTTATGTCGGGCTTGAACCGACTAAAACCGCACGCCGTCTCGGGTCTTAACACGCCGGGGTGTAAGGTTGCCCATAGAGCATATCCCTCGCACCCCGACTGACCCTGGGCCATCTCTAGTCTCGAGATGGCCCCCTCGGGTTTGGGAACCACGGTGTCCTCGTCTTGCCCCGGTTTGGGGGAGGGTCGCTAGTCGCCCCACCGTCCCGGCCTGCTTCTGCTGGGGTGACAGGCGGCCTTACCTGCCACCCCCAGGCCTGCGCTCATGGAGGAAGGAGGTCGTTAAGTGACCTCCGGCGCCTGAGTCGCCTGCGACGCGCGGCGAGCAAGTTGCGGGCTCGGCGGGCCGGGAGAGTTCTAAATCTCTCCCGAGCGCGCTCCGACATATCCTACGCGAGCATTACATGCTCGTAGAAGGAGGTGGTGGCGACACACGCGCTCATGCTGCCGAGTGAGAGGACTCCTACCCCGATGGCTGCCACGAGGTCACGCCTCGGCGCCTCCCACGCCGGGCAGTCCGCCAGCGTGTGCAGCCATGAGTCCTCGCTCGCGTCGCAGTGATGACCCTCAGGCGTTGGCTCCTTCCTGATCCGATGCAGGTGGTCCCCGAAGCACCTCTTCCCGGAGATCACCTGCGTCAGTCGGTACGAGAGGCTTCCGTGTCGCCTCTCTAGCCAATCCTCGAGAATTTAGTACCCACTAAAATCAGATCATTAATAATTTTCGAATTTGAAACATGTTTCTTGCTGTACCCTAGCAAAATAGATATGAATTAGGTGCAATATTGGAGGTCGTAATGTCCCGAATTTTCCTCTCACTAATATTTTTTCCTTATACTTCCTCTAATGAGGCTTCTTTTTTCAATACTTTTCCGATGTTTTTCCCTCGGAACCGTGATGTCCGTGTTACTAAGTCCTTTGGCAGTAATAAGAGGCTAATGCCATGATATTATCTATTATTGGTTATAAGACATACGGTATTATATACGATTCACCGCTCTCTGATTAAATACATAATTATATTATCATAAAACTGGCGCACAGGATGTAAGGATGCTAATATATTATTTTCTGTTAGATTTTCATTAGTTTACATAATATGAGTACATATTTAGAGCATAGGATATTAGAAAGCAACAGAGTAGTCAACTTCAGTCAAGTACCAGAACTTGTTTTGTAAATCAGGCTGTAAATTGTATCAAGATAAGTGAAGATAGGAAGGATGTAACTCTCGTCTAGTAGGATTGATTTAATAAGTGACATTTAAACCAAAAATCTTTCGCTGAAATTTAAAATTGAACTGAGACGTTAAACTGATAAACTCTTTGTGTGCGTCCTGAGCGCCGGTGCATCGTAGAGCGGACTGTGGAGCGTATTTCTACGGATACTTGGTACTTAGTGCACGCGGAAAAGTTGAAGCGTATTATGCGCGTATTTAGTATTGTGTTTATTTTCCTTTGTTCTAATGACATATACCAAAATGTGTAAACTGTAAACTTGAAACGTTTACAGTATTTAGAAAGAAGCAGCTTATTTAACCGACAGCGGTTTCCAACGGGTATAATATATAGAAGCATTAATATTTAATTGGCGTTTCTAATATTAAAAATATACTTACTAATTAAAGTCCTAAATTGAAAAAAACTAGTGCACATGTTCCCTGTTGCTCAAGCTCAACACAACATTATATTCCTGTTAGTTGTATTGAAATCTGTCATCAAGATTTTGAGCAACAAACAGACATTAATTTTAAAATTATCAAATACTGCTTTTTAACTTTTTGTTCAGTTTTCCTAGCTGTATTTTCAGAAAAATATTTTATTTACAGACTACAATATCAGATTGTACAAAAAATAAATATCATGTCAAAAAGTATTTTTATTTCACTTATGGGATACGGTAACTATGAAAATGTAACGGAATCGTATTTCAAACAGGATCAATATTTTTAATAGCTTATAGTAACAGCAAGACACTTATTACACCATTAAGGTTAAAGCAACAAAAATACTAAATGGGTATTTACACATAATATTTGGTCACATATACAAGAAATGTCTACTCTGTGGCAGTTCACTGTAAATAATAATAGGGTGGTCTAAAATGAAGCGATTAAAAGTCCATAATAGCGATCAGAAACAAAGTAATATGCGTAGTTGACAGCTTTTAACCGTTCGCAACCTTACCGCAGGTGGGTGGAAACCACCCTCCACATTAAAGGTACGACGAAAGCCTAAGAACCTGAACAATAAAAAAAGGAAACGCCCCGCCACGTGCGTGACCACAGGCTCAATGCAAATTATACTTCCATCCATTTCATACAATAAAACCAAATGAGCCCTTTTAACGCAACATGAGAAATCGATAAAAAATACACGTCCAAGGTTTGGCTTGTGGAGTATTTGAGTTTGTATTGTAAGTGTTAGTTTCGATAATACTATTTTTAGGAAAAAAATTATATGAGAATATTTTATTCGTATAAGTTCCAAAGTACCAACCTCTAAACTCCGTGTCTATTTAACAATGCAACAATCCACAAAGCCAAGACAGGTGATCATTGTAATGAACATTTTTCAATCAAAACTGTAATATAGTTTTAGCGATGTGTAAAAAATAGCAAAGAATCATTTCACTCACTCAAATATTTAAACCATTTCAAAGTTTCTATAATATGTGCTGTAAAGGCTTTTAAAGCTCACGAATTTTCGACATCACATTCCATCAGCTACTCGAAATATATCATAGTAATTTATTTTAAACATTGTTTTTTTTTTTCTAGTGGGGTGGCAAAAATGAAAAGTTATTGTTTCACATAAAATTTCCAACACCAGCGGTCAAAACAGTGTCGCTGTGAAGATCTTGTAGTAGTCCATTGATATGTAACATTTTTAGGCCTAACCTTGCGTTTTTTAGAGGACGCAATTTTATTCTTTTGATGTGTAGGGGGGGTCAGTGTAAAGCTAAAACCAAGTTTGTGGGGTCGCCACCCTTGTCGAACGGCCGCCATCTTGAAAATAGGGGTTGAAATGGTTTTTACGATATATCTCTTAAACTATTTATCTGATAAAAAAAAATTGTTAACATTTTTTGTTGCTAATTAAATTCTCTACAACTTTGGTCCAGTAACTTTTGTTTTTTCTTTTTTATTTTGTTATTATAATTTTTTAATCGCGGTTCATCTTCAAACTCATTTTCATTTATTAATTCTGAGAGCCCCATTACGGTTCTGCAAGTCTCTGCAGAACAATGGAAGCACACTGCAGAACATTTCAGCCCAGCTTTTCGACATCCACACATTGATCCACAGTTTCCTTTGCATTTGCAAAAGATCAATTTTGGAAGCTCAGGGGGTGCTGGAGGTTTAGAGCTCTGCACTGGCATCAATAATTTTCCACATGTTTTTCCAGCCCCAGTCTTCAAGATCATTATTATTACCAAGCCACGACTGGACCTGATGGTAGACTCGGAAAGTATGAAAGCGACCTGTGTATTGTATTGGAGGAAGTGAAGATAAGTTAAATGTGCTTTTGTCACTGCCATTTTTTTTTTTTTTTTTTTACGTGCGGAAATCCCTTGGCAAATTGTTTGTATCTTAGGCTGTCAAGGGAATTATCATCTTTATTACCACCGTATAAAGAGATAAAAAAAGTTTCTGGACATTTTCGCTTATAACTTTTTTATTTATAGTTCTACGACAAAAAGTTACTTAACCAAAGTTGTAGAGAATTTAATTTGCAACAAAAAATGGCAACAATTTTTTTTTATCAGATAAATAGTTTAACAGATATATCGTAAAAACCATTTCAACCCCTATTTTCAAGATGGCGGCCGTTCGACAAGGGTGGCGACCCCACAAACTTGGTTTTAGTTTTACACTGACCCCCCCTACACATCAAAAAAATAAAATTGCGTCCTCTAAAAAACGCAACCCCAAATGTAACTTTTCAACGGACTATAGGTATTTAACAGCTATGTTTATGAACCAGATTCGTTCGAAGTGAGCGCACTTTCATATGTTTTTGAAGAGAAATAGTTTGTCTTAAGACTATCCAGTCTCTAATCAGCGATCAGGCCTTAACTACGATTTTCTACTAGGCGGAGGAAGTATTGCCCCAGTCAGACGGCTTCAAATTTGAACGGATATTCCGTAATAAAAGATTAAAGCGTTGGCCTTAGCACGCAAGTTATAAAGAAAAACCTAGCGGATTACCTCAAATTACTTTGTGACACACGATGTTGACTGGCAACAAGTAACATAGTATTAAATATATTTGTAAGTATTTTTAACTTATTATATTATTACTTCTCTGTTCCTTTTTAACTTACTTATATTAAAGGGTAAATAGTGAATTGTACTTTTACCTACTTAGTATATATTACTTTAATCTTGTAATCTATTACGTACGATTATTTATTTGTTTCTATAGAAATAAAACAGTAGGAGTTAGCAAATTACTTAGAACAATTTGTATTGTACTAAGTAATACTACTGAGATTTATATGTATTTATAACGTTTTTGAGATCGTTCAGATTTGACGCTTTCGAAGCTAATAGTAAGAATTATTAAATATAGATATTAATATAACAGCAATCTGGTTAAATTGAAATAAATGGTAGATGTTTGGTACTGACAAACCAAGTTTGTCATTGTATATTGCCGAGTTTATGTTAACCTGCATTACATGTGTTACGCATTACATTGCATGTGCATTATGTGTGTGCCCTACACACGCCTGCCAACTCACCGAAGCGGGATAAAACCCGACCCCACCAGGCGAGGCCGCGGTGGCGGCCAAAGTCCGTCGGCAACCCTGGGGTTATCCTTTCGAGGGCTTACCCGGGGTGCCCGGCAATGGACACTAGGGGAGGACACCGTGCGGTTTTAGTCGAGACACGACATAACCACCCCCGCTGGCCAGCGGGGGGGTATCCGAAGGGATTTCCGCACGTAAAAAAAAAAACCTGCATTACATTATTCTTATTAAAAGGACGCCTTTTTATTTTTCCTATGTTTTCGTGTAAAATAAGTACCCTTAACAACACTATAGCATTTAGGTACTAAAATTTGAGTAAAAATCATGGTAGATAAATAAATTAGCTTTTCACGAACCATTTCTTAGCCAACTCCACAAAGAAACTGAACGTTAAGGCACATTCTCACAAAATACTCGTTGCGTCCCACTGTAACGGGCCGAAAATATATCCAAGGTAATAAAGAAGGTCCCTCGAGCCTACCCTGACCACGGACCGATCATAACCCAATTACAAGTCAACCGCATTTTTATGCTACTATTACACCTTACTGGAACAAAAACGATGAATTTATTTTATTTTTATTTCCACGACCTGTATTTATGATGGTTATATCAAATATACGTGTTGGATAATACAAGGAAAGGTTTGTGAATATCTTTCATGTCCATTACATTTAAACTTTGATAGTAATATTTCTGAGAATAAAATTTTCTTTACTGGCAAAATAGGAACTGGTAAATCAGTATGATTTCTTGTGTCTCATACTGTGCTTTTGTGCAGATGACATTTTTAAGAAAAGGACATAATTTAGATTTTTTATAATATTCTACTAATTTATAATAGGTATAACGCAACATATCAAAGACACTAAGAGTTTAACAAAATATTTAAAATTAGCTGTTGCTCGCTTACGTGGAATTCTGTACAAATTACAGCCAGCTCCGTTCAGCCATTTAGAGTGTGATTAAGTAACATCCAAACATCTTCACAAACTTTCACATTTATAATAGGAATTAGGATTAGTAGGATAGGATAGGAAGTAGGAAATAGGATAAACCATCGTTTGTTGGACATTGCTGTTTGTAGGCCATCTTTTGTAACGATTTAAATAATATTTATGTACTTAATATTTTGTAATAATCTACATAATATATTCATTTTGTCGATATTAGAGTTTGCGTATTAGTGTAAAACAGTGTAAAACAAAGTTCTAAAAAATACTGCAGGAACGGTTTTTCTAGCATTTGGAATGGCCAGTTTTGTTCTACAGCTATTCACAAAGCTTTGGAACAACGATACTGTAGTGAGGCTGACAGGCTAAGTGACTGGTAAATTGCTATTTCACTAACATATGTAAGTGTTATAATATATGTAAGGTTAGAATTCTGAGAATCGTTAAGCAATCCACGACCTTCCATTGCGACCGCCAACTGCATTGCCTGAGGTTCACTAAAATCCTATTGCATTCCCTAGAAACCAGCAGTAACTATTGATCTGAGGTGGGGAAATACTATAATTAAAACGACAAATACTAAAACGTTTGTTTATTTAGTTATATTCGAGCTATTAATTACTTGTAGGTAAGGATGGGTAGAGAAAGCCAGCATCTTATATGCCATAACATGCTGTAATTATACACATTATCCATTACATTTTATCGTTACTATAATTTCACAGGCTAATTACAGTATGAAAAGAGCACAGGTTCATTAGTGTAAATACAACAACAAAACGACCGCAAAACAACGCTGCAACCAAAACAAACTATGCAATAAAAAAATTCAGTTTACCAATTCAAACAGTTATATACATTTTTTATTACTTTTATTTTTGGACGTTTGCTTTCTCCATGCTATGCTTTAAGGTGAATATAAACAATTTCTGCTAAGCACTCCTTGATGTGTTCATTTGCTATGAGTAGTTATGGGTGATATAATTTTCTGGGTTTACCAAAGTAAAAACATTAAAGCCTTTCTATTGAAATTTTAGAATAAAAAAAAATGTTTATAAAATTTCACACACACACATGATTAGGGAGAGCATTGACTACAAATATATAGCTAGTTTAGTTAACCAATTATAAAAGCAAAAATACAACTTGATCATTATATACGAAAATTTAGAATTTTTTATTTATTTGTTGTAGGTTTACTTTAACAATATACACTGTACATTAACTGTCGCCTGCGGCTTCGCCTGCATCGAATTCTAATCCCGTGCCCGCTACCCATGGGAACCTATATCCTAGAGATAAAAGCCTAATGTATTATTCCAGATTATAATTTATCCCTGTAATAAATTTCCGCCAGATCCGTTGAGCCGTTTGAGCGTGATTGACTAACAAATATCCAAATATCTTCACAGACTTTCACATTTGTAATATGAGTAGGTAATAACGACGGGAGCATGTAACAATGAACGTAAATCTAAGGTAAAAAAGGTTTAAGAATCTATATATTTGATTTCACGAAACAATAGTTCCTATGAATAATTTTAATGCAACGGCTCTATGTCATTATGGGTGTATTCAATAAAAAAAAAACATCCTTAGAATATTAGGTTTACTTCTTATTAGAAGTTTGTTGTTGTATTATGATTGAGATGCAACTTTTTAGAAGTTCATCATGAATTATCACCTTATTACGTCATCTAGAATAGCAACTATATCAGGAGACATAATCTTCTGTTCCAAATTATACTTAATAAAAAACTTTTAATTATTACTTCATATCCTCCTACATTTTAATATATACATTTTACATATACATACACATACAATATATACATTTACATTCCCAATACATATCAATACATATATAATTAATTGTCCTGACTGACTCACTGATTCATTCATCGAGGAAAAATTCACCACAGCAGAGCCTAATCCGCTGGGGCTACAAACTTCGACATTTTGCACTTGAAGCCTCTCTTACATGACAAGCTTCCACTAAGGAACGATTTTTGAGACGACCTCTGTGGCGCAGCGGTAGAGCATTCGACTGCTAAGTCATAAGTCACGGGTTCGATTCCCGCTCATCGCAAATATGTATATTTGCATTGGTCTGGGTGTTTTTAAATGTTTGTAAAATATTTATTTATTTACAAAAAAAAGTATCTAAGTATGTTTATCCGCATTCTAGAAACCATATGACAAGCTCTGCTTAGTTTGGGTCTAGATGGCGCTGTGTAAGATGTCCTAGAATATTTATTTATTTATTATTTATAAAATTTCACCACTAAGGGCGTAAAATGTTTTACTAATATCCTACTGTTATTAGAAATGTGAAAGTTTGTGAACATGTTTGGATGTTTGTTACTCAATTACTCAAACTGCTGAACGGATCTGACTGAAATTTGGTACCGGTATAGATTATAATCTGCTATAATTTTATGCCTGGAATAGGTATGGGACCCTACGTGGGAAAACTTTTACATCGTAAATATTAGTAAGGATTCAACGTACCCGTACTGTGACCCTTCACAAAATCTTTAACACTTAATAGTCGCAGTCAATTTCACACTTACTAATTTGCCAGCTAAAACGTATTTCACAATGTCGGTGTCCTACCGCCAGACAAGATGTACAGTAAAATAGCATTATGCTAGGAAACACCGACGTAATTGTAATTGCCGCGTGTGAAGATAATTGCTTTCCTTCGTAGCCTTAAAGCCACTGGCTTTGAGAGCTATTACTCCCAAAGCCATGTATTTTTAGGGATTTTCTTTACAAAAGCCCTATTGCTATCGAGTTGTCGTCGACGTCGTCGTTGCCAATTTTCTGTCACGGTTTTGGGTATGAAGGAGATGAGCTATCGAGTTGCTTTTTTCGGTAATAGATTCGTGCTGGGGTGAACCATTGCAAGATAAAGAAAAAATCGCAAAAAATCGCAAAAAAAAAAATCGCAAAATTTAAAATCCCTTGTATCCCGGCTGAGCTCGCCTCAGGAATTTAACTTGTTTTTAACTATATGCGATTTTGTGTTGCAATATTTTTGTCATTTAATATTATGAAGTCTCCTAATATATGAGGCAGCCCGTCACACCTATAGCAAGTAACCTGGATTTATTAAGCTTTGAACTGGCATATAGATAAAGACTATTAGACAATAGAAATAATCATAATATGATAGGAGTAGGTTTTTTTAGATAACCAACTTAGTTAATTAAGCTTAACACAAAATCTTTGCGAATTATTAGATACTAGTCGATTTCTGCGACCGCGTTGCCGCGACCCAAAAAAAACCTATTCTGGGGACAAAAAGTAATTTAGGTAATTCCGGTGCCAAATTTCATTTAGATCTGTTCAGCCATTTTTACATGAAAGAGTAACAAACATCCACTATCACAAATAAACGTCTATCCATCCTAACAAACTTTTACATTTATAATAATTAGTACAAGTCACGTTAAGTAGAGAGAAAAAAAGTTTAAAAATTATCATTTGAACAGTTAGGAAATTAAATCAATGATAAAATTCAATTAATAAACAAATTAATGAATGCTCAAAGTGAAACAAAAATATCTTATCATAATTTTGTTAAAAAGACTACTATATAATTCTGGCTAGCATTTCGCAAACGATGCGATTTCATTACACGATGAAAATGCCCGTCCAACTGGTTATAAAAGACCACGCGATGACAATCACGTGATGAATGACGTCGCGCCGTCAACGCAACAGTGCCATTTCAATAATAGCTGCTTACAGAGATGCACATTTCTTACTGTCAGTTAATATTGTTTCTAATAAAAATGTAAATGACATTGAACAGAAAAGACGTGGACCACATAATATACCTTACCAAACGATCGGATAATTAAATCCAATCGTACGGTCGTTATTAAGCATTTCCGGTGTTCCGGTATCCCGCGTTGACTTGCGGGCTTCAATTTGGACACTTTAAAGAGTTTTATCTCTTGATCTTGCATTCGAATTGAGACACATACAAAAACCTTTAGTCATCGTAGGCTCTAGATCCCCGTCTTTATTCTCTGTTGCAACCCGAACCACTACCGTTATTGAGCTCTATATATGGTCTAGCACAAACCTCTACGTAACCAAACCGTAACGTTTCTTCGGAGTTGCGTGGCACAGGCTTGGGAGTGACAGGTGGAGCCGCCTGTCTCAATAGCAGAAGTAGCGCTTCGCGCCCTCCCTCTTTGCCGGGAGCAAGACGGGGACACTGTGGTTGTGGACCCGAGGAGGTCATCTTGAAATCGGAGATGGCCCTGGGGCGGTCTGGGTGCGAGGGAAATACCTTATGGATCAACCTTCACCCAGGCGTAGCAGATAGATTTATTTTGACACAGACCACCGTCCAGTCAAATAGTAACTCTGATTAGCAATGAGAGAGAGCGATGGCTCTTCGAAGTTGTAAGGAAGATAATAATTACAATCATGCACACATGGTAGTGGACTGGGTAGGCTAACACTTTATGAACGGGTCCGAGGAGGTGGCACGGTTGAGCTTTCTTTTCAAGAGAGGTGAAGGGTTTATTGCTATCGAAATGTTGTTCAGAAATGGCAGCTAACACCTGCCGAGGTATTGGTAGGCATATCGTTTCCCTCCTCTTCCTCCTCTTGCAGAAGGTTTGATACTTGTTGTGGTTTTAACCAATTCATCTGTGGGTGGTTTTACCCGGAAGAAACTAAATAAGATATCCTTGGGTTAAATAATATTGATATAGGGTATCGGTAACTATACACTAGTGTGTACCTTTATGTTGAGGTATCTGTCTATACAAATCATGATTATATGTAGTGAAAGAAATATAATACGTGCGTCGACCCAACATCGGGCAATACTTGAAGGAAATCGAGTACAATATGTGATCAAGTTTTTGACGTTGCAATCTATCGTTAATTTCCCCCGAGGTTCACCTGCTGCCACAATAAAGAAAATATTTTATTGTTACTCATATTGTAGTCCACTTCTAAAGTATTTTGATACGTTATTATGACAACGACATGAAAAACTCTATTGTGTAGCCGAGATTATTAATGGGCCATTTCAGTGGTCAATATAGTAACTATATTTTACTAGCATTTAACGTGGTACATTTCTGTTAAATATTTGGAAATGTTTTTATAGAAGGTTTATTTTGAGCTAAATCTAAAAACGTACGATGTTGTATGGTATCTTGGTATTGATTAAATAAACAGTACCTTTTCATAGCGGCGATAGCCTAGTGGCGTACGTAATGGACTGCTGAGACGAGGTCTCAAGTTCGACGCCCCGGGACACACCTTTGACTTTTCGTAGTTATGTGTGCATTAATAAATGTTAATTATCGCTCGCTTAATAATGTGCCCGGTAGATGGCAATAGGCTCACCCCCTATTACATTGTGACCTTAACATAACTGGCGAAACGTGGGTGTATAATACACCTCTGCCTACCCCTTCGGGGATACAGGCGTGAAGTTATGTTATGTATATACGTTATGTTCCTTTTCATGCAGTATATCAGCCTATTTGTCGGAAGTTTACATGAATATTACACATTGAAATAAAACAGTTATTAACGGCTTCTATCGCGACTTATTTTGGTGTTATTTAATTATTGACGCGGTTTCGGGCGTTTCAGTTATTTTCAGTAGCTGTAGTAGTAGGAAGATTAAGATGGTTGAAGTAGTGAAGGTTGTAAATATTATAATAAATTAAAATTATTCAAAGTGTGAACTTTAATAATACATAAAATATATAATTTTATATATTGGGTAATTGGGTACGGGTTACGCCCGCTTAGAATTCTGATCCCGTATTCGCTTCCCATGGCAACCTATTCCAGGTATAAAAAGCCTATATGTTATTTCAGACCATAATCTATACATGTACCAAATTTCAGCCAGATCCATTCAGCCATTTTTGCGTGAAAGAGTAAATAAACATCCATACACCAATACTTCCAAACTTTCGCTTGAAGAGTATTAGTAGGAGTAGGATTATCCAATACTTAATTACTGCTACTTGAGCATTCGGTCAAGTATGTGCTTGAGTAAAAGACTTACTAGAGCTTCAGACCTCATTTATTTTCTTCTTACTAATAGAATTTCAGTGCCATTAGTTCACAATAAAAATCACTTAATATTATTTAATTTAAACTTGAATTAATATAATGCGGTATGCAGGAGTAGAAATTGGCAAAAAAGTATAGTGCAACTGCTGAATTTTTACTTATACAGAACCAAAACCTTTTCAAAACTCTTATACACAAACAATATTCGTGAAGAAAAATCAAAACTACACTACAGGTGTAGTTTTGCCAGACCGTTATCTAGAGTATCGTCTGAAATAAACGTTGAGGTTTTGGGCACTCGGTACTACATAGAGAACTTCCAAAAACTCCTTATTGCGTGCTTACGATTTCCTCAGCCCTAATGGGTGAGCGCGATTTTGCTGACAAATAAATATGTACCGCCCTTGCCAACAAGAGTAATTGTAATAGTGGGGCCCTTAAGACTGAATCGATTGGTGTGCGCAGAGTGGCGGGTGTCGTACTTATATAGAAAAATGTTCTATGTAGATGGCCTACGTCTGAATAGCTTTAATTACTTGTGATTATTTGAGAATAATATTACCCTCTTTTTTACATACCCATGAAACTTATACAAGTATATACCATGCAAACTTGAAATCTGTAACTAACGTGCAAAACCAGACGATGCAAAATTAACCAATCAATTAGTTTGATTATTTTATCGTTAGTGTACTTTACGCACAGACATAATATGATTGAGATTGAGACACAGACGGAACATGTCCGATATTTTGTGATGCCAAATTTACCACATACATAATGTAGATCAGATGGAACCGAACTAAGGCTGACAACCTTTACAAATAAAAGCATACGTTCATACAATTGATTGACAAATCATTATAGATCATAGAGATTTATTTATTTAGTTAATTTTAAACAATGTTATTTTTTTGAATAATAAATTAATATTAGCACTCAATCCAACCCATTTTTAGGGGGGGTATCCGAAGGGATTTCCGCACGAAAAAAAAAAAATGTATATTGATTATCAGTTAAAATTTAAAGTAAAATTAGAACGATTTGAAAATAGATTATTAACAACAGCTTTTGCCTGTTCATAAATCCCATCGGGAGTTAAATTAATATCCATGTCACTGGAATCCCTTTCTGAAACCATTTTAAACCACAATTAACACAAGGCATTTATTTATATTGAATCTCGTTTTCCCGCTAATTATTTAACAAATCTAGTGGGGTGGAAATCACACAGTGATTGTCAAACTTCGGGCCAAACTTAGATATTTTTGTTGCAGTATTTATATTCAAAATTACAGACCTTAGGCTTTATGCATATTATATTGATTTAAACTTACACGATTTTCACACATAATTATTGTTTATACGGGACTTAAACGCGTTAATAAATCGCGAGTAGGCGACCATGGGCGCAACATCGCGTCCGAAACGTCGAGGTAAATATATACCATTATATATTTATTAACGCGATTAAGTCCCGTATAAACAATAATTATTTATGCATATTATTCGACGCGTCTATATATTAAGCTATAAATATGAAGAAAATCAAATCAAATCAAACGTCTTCAGTGTCACTCAAATGTCAAAGTCAAATACGCGTCACTCTGATAACTCGAAAGAAACTCACTTGTAAAAGTTTTTTAGGGACAATTTGTATGGTAGGTACCCGAAACCTTGAATATACAAACCCCAAAATCTAATCAGTTCTTCCCATTAACCAAAGAAGATGATCGGCAAAAGAATTTTTTACATCGGATAAGTGGTTCTTGAGTTATTGCGTAAACAGACATCCAGACATCCAGACATCCAGACATCCAGACATCCAGACCAACAGACAGACCGACACAAAATTTTTTTTTGCTTAATTAGACTTAGAATCATGTGAAACGTCGAGAAAAGTGATAAAAAGTGGGTGTAAGATTTTGATTTTTTTTGCGTGATTTTAAGACTTCGGTGTCCACCTGGTTGGTGGCCCGAAGTAATTTAAATTGTTTTTTTTAATACTGAAAAATCTATTGGTTACATTGTAATCGAGTGTATCTAGGCGGCCATGTAAAAAAAAAGCGTCATGATATCAAGGCATTATGACGTAACTTAATTATCATGGACTCCATGGCAAAACCAAAAATTAAAAAAAAATACTTTCCACCCTAGGGATGAAATAAGCTGGGGTGCGACTGGTTGGAACACCTCCGCGTTTGGTGCACCCTGGGCAACGTGGGCGATGACGCATCATTGATTGCTCCTCTGGAGTAGCTGGCGTCAACGTCAACGGCCAAGAGTCCGACCGACCGGCCCTTTTCAGGGCCAGCTGACCCCATTGCACGAGGGTCGTAGGGTCGGGGTATGGCGGGCCTGCAAGGCCCGCGGTGGTGGTCGCTCCAGGTACCCCTCTGCTGTTATCAGAGGGGACACTGCGAGCGACGTGTTGATCCGAGGGGATCAGGGGACGGGTCGGCCCACTGCTCGCGCAGGGGCTGACGGGCATTCGTGCCGCCGTCGGTGATGGGAGGGGTGGCTGCCCTTCCGCGTCGCGTAATCTCCGGGTGATCGTCATGGACCTGCATGCTAGCCACATGCGGGAAGATGTGATCTCGGAGGACGCGGGGCTTGCCTTGATTGGCCGGCCCGCGACAAGGAAAAGTCTATAAGACCCGACAGCGAAGTCGTAAAAACCTGTGGACACCTGGGGACCTCCACAGTATGTACCCCGCTTCCCGGAATGAGCGTCACCCGGGAAGTGTATTTATATCGACTCATACTCGTGGGACTCATATGGATAATACATTTAAAAAAAACCAAAACCCCCCCCAAAAACGGAGGTCGCGCAGCAGTCATGCGTGGAGGTCACGCCAAAAACCGCGGTAGTGTCGGAGAAGTTCGACACTGCTAGCGAGAGGAGCAGGGCGAGCAGCCCGCTGGGATTGGGCGTGAAGGCTGCCCAGAAGCGGAAGCGGCGCTCCAGGAAGCCTAGGCCGAAGGAGGACGTGTCGGATGAGGAAATTACCCTCACCGGGACGGCCTCCTTCAGCAGTGATGAGGTGGCAAAGCCGGCGTCCAAGGTGGCCGCAGGCCGCCGAGGGGCGCGAGGTGGAACGAGGGCTGGCCAATCCATCCGAGCCCCCTCGAACACTGGGAAAGCCGCAGCCAAGTCGCCGCCGAGGCCTTCCACCTCTGCGGCACCGGAGCTGGGCAGGAGGACACAGTCACTCTTGGAGAGTCTCCAGAGAGTGGCTGCATCGTCCCAAGGGTCCCCGGACCCAAAACAGGAGGAGATGCTGAACATCGTGTTCGGCATCGCCTCCGAAAATGAGGCCCTCGCGGCGGAGCTGTCTGAGTCCCGTCGGGAGACAGCTCGGCTCTCTGCCGCTCTCGAGGAGCTGCAGAGGGTGGTAGCGAGCTCTGCGCAGCTAGTGCCGCCAGCACAACCCGCGCAGCCGGTGCGGGTGACGAGGTCGTCCCGGTTGGCGCAACCGGCACAGCCGGCGCTACCAGCGCAGCACCTGGCACAGCCGACGCGGCCGGCGCGGTCGCTGGGAACGACGCGGTCCAGCGAGCCACCGGCGGAGTCCTGGCTCCCGTATATGGAGGCGCTGGAGGAGCGCATGATGTGTCGGATGGAGGCCTTAATGGACTCCATCCGCCGTCCGCCTCTGGCGCCGCCGGTGGCCGGCTACTCGGCTGCAGCGAAGAAGGGCCCCACCCGCCCGGCTGCAGGTGCGACCCTGCCGGAGCCGGCTCCTCAGCCCCCTCCCGCTCAGGGGAAGGGCAAGGGCAAAGGCAAGGGGAAGGGCAAGGGGAAGACGTCCCGAAGTATAAGGCTTTGCCGCTGCGTTCGAAGTAGGGGGCTGCGGACGACGTGCATGAGGGCCCCTCCTGTACCACACCGCCGCAGCGTATGTGACGGTGGGGACAAAGGTACCCCCATACACGGCGAGCAGGCCCCTGTATTTGACGCCCCAGGTGGACGCCGATACCCTACTCATTTTGCCAAAGCATTTGGCCGCGCGTTCCCCAATGCTCGTTGCGTGCTCTGCAAAGGACAGGCCAGAGTCCAGGACTACCCCCAAAACCGTCGCGGACCTCACGCTCCTGATCGAGGTGCCATCCATCTTAATGATGGGAGGCCGCTGGAGCCTGCCCCCCAGGGTCATCGTCGAAGATTTGCCGGGGGAGAAGGACAACCGGTTTCAAGAGCCCCACCCGCTCAGCAGGTCCACAGTGGCCGCGCTTTTGCGCTCAATTTCGGCTCTCGAGTCCGCCTCGATCAGGGCCGTGATATCATCGGCGTAGGCGACGATACTGACCCCCGATGGCAGCGGCAAGCGCATGCTGTCATCCATGAGGACGTTCCAAAGTGAGGGGCCCAGTACCGAGCCCTGGGGGCAGCCCATGGTTTGGACCTTCCACACCGCCTGGTCGCCAACGAAAAGGCCCACCCGTCGGTCTTCAAAGTAGGACCTAATGACTTTGAATATGTTAGGGGGACATCCGCGCCCTTTTAACTTTGTGAGTATCATTGGCCACCAGGCGTTGTCGAAGGCGCCAGCTATGTCCAGGAAAATAGCCTGGACATATTTGGAAGGACTGTCCTTCACTGCACGCATCATGGTCAATAATGCCGTGGTGGTCGACCTACCCGGAGAAAATCCGTGCTGGCTCGGGGAGATTTGGCTGCTGATGAAGGGAGAGCAATTAAGAACGGCGCGTTCCAGGACTTTGCCGAGCACAGGCAGGAGCGTGATTGGGCGGTATGCCTTTGGATCAGTGGGGGGCTTGCCGTTACATTTTGGCAGGACCAAAAGTCTGCCAGTTTTCCAGATGGAGGGGAAAATCCCATCGGTTATGCACCTGGCAAAGACGAATGCGGCCTCCATGGGGGCCGCTCTCCACGCCTGCTTTACAATGGTGGCGCTGATGCCGTCCAACCCGGGAGCGGTGTTCGGGAGCCGTCGTATAATCTGCCCCAGCTCCCCACAGGTTGGGGGAGGTGTGTGGCTGCCCGAGGGGGTGGCCGAGGCCAGGATGCGGATCTGCCGGTGGTGCGCGGTGTCCCGAGAGTTGTCATCATCAGGACACAGCGACCGCAGTATTCCATTCATGGCGTCAGCCACCGTCCCTGTGAAACCCGATGAAAGTTTAATCGCGTTGAGGACGTTGCTGGGTGGCCTGAGCCTACCGCTAGCCGCCCTGTAGGCCAGGCCCCAGGGATCCTGGTTGCCCAGGTCCGCTGTTTTGCGAAAGAACGCGAGTTCGGCCTCCCCCATTTTCCATCTATACTCCGCTCTCGCCCTATGAAATTCCATTCGCAAATTAGCTTCCTTACCACCTCCTGCACGCCTAGCATCCTGCCACCTACGGCGGGCCCTATTGTGCTTGGATCTGAGGCTGTCCAGCTGGGGGCTCCACCACTCATACCTGTTGGGCTTCCGCGGTTTTTGTCGGCCCAGAAATTCATCCGCGGTCCGGATAATCATGTTGGTGTAGCCCTCAGCTAGAACCTCAGCAGATGCGTTAGGGCGGAGTAGTCCTGCTCGCACCGCTATGGCAGATCGGAAGCCGGGCCAATGCACCCCCCTGTCCCGGTAGCGCACCGGTTCGGGGCTCAGCGAGGCTCGTTCGCTGGGAGACCGGCGTTGGTTGGTGGTGGCTACGTCAAACGTGATCAGCCTGTGGTCACTGGCACTCTGACAGTCCCATACCGCCCAGTTGTTAATGACTGCACTTCGGGTGTGGAGCGTTATGTCGATATTTGACTCCCCCGCTGGACCGTTAAATGTGGCTAACTGGCCCTCAGCATTAGCGATCTTCAGGTCGTGGGCTGCGATGAAAGCTTCTACCAGGTTGCGGCGTAGATCGGCCTCCCTGCCTCGGCCAGTGTAGTGCCGCGGGTAGCTGTGCCATTGCGGCGAATGTGCATTGCTGTCTACGCCTATGATCAGTCGTTTGCCGTTGGTGGCACTTATAATGATGTCCAGATGGTGTAAGTGCGGGCCTACATCTTGGCTGTATTGGAAGTAGGCTGAGGCCATGGTGACATTGTCCTTGCCTAAGGCGACCACGAGGCAATGCTCGTTGCTGAGGTGCGTCAGCGCCACACATGGCAGCGAGCGGGTGTGCACATATACGCCCGCCATAGGGGATGGGCCGGTTTCGATAATTCCCAGTGATCCAGGATGTTGTTCCTGGACTAGGATGACGTCGAGGCCGTGGTCGTCCGCAATCGCCGGCAGTTCCCTGGTGGCTCTCAGAGACTTACCGAGATTCAGCTGCCCACATTTAATAGATCGGCTTTCATCCATAGTTCGTCATAGACATGGTTCGGTTTTCCGCGTATTTCCGCGCAGGGCAGCTGGGGGCAGCAGTCCGGTGGCTGGACGCCTCTCCACGTCCAAATTTGTGGCAGGTGGCACACCTGGAGGTTTCGCTGGTGCAATCTGGCTCACGGTGTCCGGTTGCGCCGCACTTGGAGCATGTAGGCTCCGTGGTTCGGCAGTGTCGCTCTGGGTGCCTATATTGCTGGCATCTGTTGCAGCACGTTACCGAAACGAAGTCGGTGGCTTCCACCACCTGCCAGCCGATGTATAGCTTCCCCCGCTCGACCAAATCCTGTCGCAACCCAGGGGAGCATTCAAAAACTGCCGCAACAGCAGCGCCACCCCTTCTAGTTTTCTTGAAAGCTCCTAGCATGGCTTTCCCAAGGGCCTCTTTGGTCCACTTCGGGTTGTCCCTGAAGTTTTGGTCGTGAACCGCGCTGATGATCTCATCGAACTTCGGGTCCCCGTCAATCGGGCTAAGGCAAACCAGGGGCTGGTGACGGCTGAGTTCCGTTACTTTCAATGTTGCTGGAGCGGCCTCCTTGAGCCGGTTTGCTGCCTGGACATTTGTGGTCTGGACAACCACACGTGCTCCTCCAATTTTTCTGACGTTGGTGACCTGAGCGCCTATAATAGAAGGATTGATAGCCCGTTTTAGCTCTGTTTTGGTTTCCTCCGCGGTTTTCAGGGATCCCTCCTCTGCAGGGGCAAAGGCGAGGGTTGGGCCGGTGGGTGCGGGGATTGGTATAGGCGCCACCTGGCGGCCACATCTCAGGGCTGTTGCGAAGTCCCTTCTCGGGAGAGTCGCCTCTTGCGTAGGTTGGGAACCATTGTTGTACCCTGGTGTGTTATTCCTTGCGCGCTCTTCCGCCACCATTGCGCGCTGCTCAGCCGCTGCCAATCTGGATATAAGCGATGTGATTAGGGCTCCGGCATTGGCGACGTGTTGCCCAATGACTGCAATCTCATCTTTATTGAGCTTGGACGTTTTGGAACGCACGGTGTCCATTATTCCGGTGGTTGCTGAGCCCGCGATGTCCGCCAGTTCAACGTAGCCTGCTGATGACAATTCCTGTCCGGATATCCCTGGGGTTGACGGCGGGGCCGTGGTCGCGCTGGGTGCGGCATTTAGTATGCCGCCTATGGGGGGAGCGTCGCTTTTCCCGGGGCGTCTGGCGTTTATACGGCGCCTGTTCTGTTCCTGCTGCTCATCTGGGGACGTCAGAGGGCGCTTTTCCCTAGTCGTTGGCGCTGGGGTATCCAGAAGCAGGTCGGTGGGGACCGGGGCGTTGGTCTGCACCGGGGTGGCAGGGACTCCTGAAGACTCAATCAGGGGGGGCATGGGGGTGCACTGGTTTTGGGGTGGGGTCCTGCTGAGGGATGACCTACCTGACATGAAGCCAGACGCCAGGCCTCGCTCCGACAACAGGCGGAGCTCCTCCTCCAATCGAATGCGCCGGGTGTCGTCATCCTCCTCCATTATTGGAGGCGGGGGGGTCCCAGAGGGGATCAGGCAATCCTCAGGATGGTCCGCACACAATGGTCAACAAAAAAAAAATAAAAAAAAAGAAAATAAAAAATTTTTTTTCCTCTATTTATATTGACGACCCACTACCGATCGGATAAAGTTTTGGTATCATCTATGTTTTGGCTGATACACGAAAATGTTGTTGCGAAACGAAACGGATTCAGAAAAAAGAAAAAAACAAAACGTCAATGTCGCACTGAGTGTCACTGTCACTTTTGAGTTGTGGAGAATGTAGGTTGACAGCTGTCAAGTGTCACAAAAAAACAAAACGTCACTATCGCACAAGATGACACCTGTCAAGCTGTCGAGCTGTCAAGTGTCAAAAACAAAAACGTCACTGTCGCGAAGATGGCACCTGTCAGTTCGGCAATGTCTAAACTGGCAGGGGGAAGTGTCACTATCACTGAGGCACTCTCTGTCTCACTCGCGAGTAAAGATGGCCGCGGGACCTTATGGCCGTGGCCGCAAGGTGGAACGAGAGGGTCCGATAATCGCTCACAAACGGATCACACGCGACTTTGCATCCCACTCTGATGCCAAAATGGCCGCCGTCTCTTACGGGGAACTACCCAAGAGAGAACGAGCGGGGCCGATTTTTAATACACGCACCACTGTCACGCAGAGATAGATAGTTAAGAAAGCACCGGAGCACAGCAAACACGTCCGCTCACCTCGAAGTAGACAGGGACAGTCATCAGAGCATGGCACAGTGGGCTATAAATGTCGCCGCTGTCGCCGACCCATACACCCACCGGTTCCTCGGGCCTACCTGGGAAACTGCGCTGGATGGGTCGGCGGCACTGGTGCACAACCCTGCCGCCGGCAGCCCCCCTCTTGCCGTTGTTGCAAGAGGACCCGGCTGCGTGGCGGCGGCGGTTGGAGATATAGCGGTCGTGGCCGCTTATATCACGCCGATCCGAGACCAAGCTGCATATGAGCAATGGCTCCGTCAGCTGGCCGTCGTCGTCAATGCCTGCCAGCCCCGTCCGGTCCTTGTGCTCGGGGACTTCAACGCCTGGTCGTATGCCTGGGGTTCCCGACACGAAAGGGGCGCGACGGGGCATAGAGGCAGGGCACTGGTGGACTGGGCCGCACGACTCGGCCTAGTCCTCCTAAATCGGGGAGCCGTGGACACGTTCGTGACCTCGAGGGGTAGCTCCATCGTGGACCTATCGTTCGCGAGCCCCTCGTTGGCGCGACGTGTTCAGGGCTGGTGCGTCGTTTTGGGGGAGGACACAAGTTCGGATCACCGATACATTCGGTTTGACGTGTGTCCCCCTGCGAGCGACGCGCCGGCTACACCGGCTCCACCCGAGCCACGTTGGGCGCTTAAGCGACTTGATCGGGAGCTCCTCCTGGAAGCCGCCATCGTACAGGCCTGGGCCCCTGCGCCGGACAGGCCTGTCTGCATAGACGATGAGGCGGAGTGGTTCCGGGAGGCCATGACCCGTGTCTGTGACGCGGCGATGCCTAGGGCTCCGCCCTATAATCCGAGGGGTCAGGTCTACTGGTGGTCGTCGGAGATCGCGCAGCTCAGACGGAGCTGCGTGATCACGCACCGCCGGTGGGCCCGATTCCGTAGGAGGCGTCGCCGCCCCGCAGATGCGGAGGCCCGAGAGGCGGAGTTGTACGAGGGATACAGGGAGGCCAGACGAGCCCTCCGAGCGGAGATAAGGCGTTCCAAACGGGACGCCTTCCGCGAGCTGCTGGAGACGCTGGAGCGGGACCCTTGGGGTCGGCCCTACCGGATGGTGAGGGGCAAGCTGCGCCCCAAGGCCCCGCCGTTAACCCGGTGTCTCCAGCCGGATCTGCTCGGAGGAATTGTTGGCTCCCTGTTCCCAGCGCGGGCGGTGGAACATGTTCAACCGCAGATGACTCCGCCTCAGTTGCGCATGGCGCCCGACGTGGAAGACGACGACGTGCCCGAGGTCACTTGGGTAGAACTAGAGCTGGCGGTGAGAAGGCTAAGAGCCAAACACACCGCCCCGGGACCCGACGGCATTCCAGGCCGAGTGTGGGTCCTAGCTCTAGTCGACGACGCTCTCGAGCCCCGACTGAGAGGGCTTCTCAGCGCATGTCTGGAGCGGGGCCAGTTTCCGAAATTGTGGAAGACGGGGAAACTGGTCCTCATCCGAAAGAAGGGGCGCCCGGCGGACTCGCCGTCCGCCTACCGGCCCATAGTGTTGCTCGACGAGGTGTGCAAGCTCTTTGAAAGGGTAATTGCGAAGCGCCTCGTCGAGCACCTCTCAAGAGTGGGGCCGGACCTGGCGGATGGCCAATATGGCTTCCGCCAGAGGCGCTCCACCGTGGATGCCATCATGCGCGTGAGGGCTCTGGCGGAGGATGCAGTGGCCCGGGGTGAGGTGAACGCGTTCAACACCTTGCCCTGGAGTTGCATTAGGGAGGCGCTCGTGTATCACGAAGTGCCTCTCTGCCTCCGCCGCATAGTCGGGGCGTATTTGACGGAGAGAGCCGTCATCTACCCAACCGTGTCTGGTCTCGGTCGGCGTGAAATGTCGTGCGGTGTTCCGCAGGGATCGGTCCTGGGGCCGCTCCTGTGGAACATCGGATACGACTGGGTGCTTCACGGTGAGCTTGTAGGCGGTGCCGCCGTCACGTGCTACGCGGACGATACGCTCGTGACGGCGTGCGGGGCGACGTATCGCGAAGCGACCCGAAAGGCCACGACCGCGGTTGCCCAAGTCGTTAGGCGGATCCGGCGGCTGGGTCTCGAGGTGGCCCTGCATAAAACCGAGGCCCTGTTCTTCCATGGGCCTCGGAGCAAGCCACCCGAGGGATCCAGTCTCATCGTGGGAGGAAATCGCATCGGCATCAAGCCCCAAATGAAATATTTGGGGCTCGTGCTCGACGGCCGATGGGACTTCGGAGAGCACATCCGAAGTCTGGCCCCCAAATTGAAGGGCACAGCTCTTGCTCTGGCTCGGCTGTTGCCCAACATGAGGGGGCCCGATGACTCCTGCAGGAGACTCTACGCGGGGATCGTGCGGTCCATGGCCCTGTATGGGTGCCCAATATGGGCGGAGGCCCTGAGGACCAGAACTGTGCGGATGCTGCGCGCTCCGCAGCGAGTTCTGGCCATCAGGGTCATCCGAGGGTACCGCACGATCTCCTTCGAGGCGGCGAGTCTCCTTGCCGGAACTCCGCCATGGGACCTGGAAGCGAGAGCCCTTTCGCAACTGTACCAGTGGCGAAAGGAGGCGCGGGAGCAGGGATGGAACCCCGAGCCTCGAGAAATCGAGGCCGTGCAGTCCCAGCTCCGCCAGGCCATCGTGGTGGAGTGGAAGGAACGACTTGGGCAACCAAGCGCAGGGCACGCCGCAATAGCGGCGGTAAGGCCCATCATGGAGGATTGGCTGGAGAGGCGACACGGAAGCCTCTCCTACCGACTGACGCAGGTGATCTCAGGGAAGGGGTGCTTCGGGGACCACCTGCATCGGATCAGGAAGGAGCCAACGCCTGAGTGTCATCACTGCGACGCGAGCGAGGACTCAGGGCTGCACACGCTGGCGGACTGCCCGGCGTGGGAGGCGCCGAGGCGTGACCTCGTGGCAGCCATTGGGGTGGGAGGAGCACTCGCGAAGGAGGTGGCGGAGCGCGCCCGGGAGAGACTTAGAACTCTCCCGGTCCGCCGAGCCCGCAACTTGCTCGCCGCGCGTCGCAGGCAACTCAGGCGCCGGAGGTCGCTTAACGACCTCCGTCCTCTATGAGCGCAGGCCTGGGGGTGGCGGGTGAGGCCACCTGTCACCCCAGCAGAAGCAGGCCGGGACGGTGGGGCGACTAGCGCCCCTCCCCCAAACCGGGGCAAGACGGGGACACCGTGGTTCCCAAACCCGAGGGGGCCATCTCGAAACCGGAGATGGCCCAGGGTCAGTCGGGGTGCGAGGGATATGCTCTATGGGCAACCTTACACCCCGGCGTCTGTAGACCCGAGACGGCGTGCGGTTTTAGTCGGTTCAAGCCCGACATAACCGCCCCCGCTGGCACGCGGGGGGGTATCCGAAGGGATTTCCGCACGATAAAAAAAAAAAAAAAAAAAAAGGGATGAAATAAGCTACTTTCCACCCGGCTATCACCCATGAAAATTAAACTTTCCGAACAGGAGAGATGAAAAATAATTTAGTACTAGCTCTTTGTCAAATACAATATCATTACTTAAAGAAGTCCTAAAAGGATATAAATAATGTATGAATAAACCGACGTGATCCGCGATATACTCGTATTAATCTAATTTTGATAAAGTGAGCATCGCGTGTAGACTCGACAAATGGTTAAAAAGACTGATTGAGTGAAAGAAATTACTTTAAACGTGATATTAATGATCACGGATCAAATGAACAAATTACAAAAAGGGCATTTGATTAATTACTTTTCGATTCATTTTATGTTTATAGATTTGATTTCATTTTCACACGTTATTTAAGTCTTCTACAAGCGAGACGGTAAAATAGGAAAATCAGGAAAATGAAAGAACACACTGAATGTATCTATTGTTACGTTAACATTATTTTATATTAACACCATCCACATTTCGCCAACTGCAATAATTGGTCTCCAATAAAATAGGAAGCAAGCCTATTGTCATCTACTGGGTACATTATCAGGCCCCGTGCTGCTAGTGAGAGTAACCTTCTGTAATAATATAATATTCAAGGTTGGCAGCTTTTAGGAAATATTCTTATAATATTAGATTAATTACGACGAAAAATAATAAATTAAATTTTCTGGCACATTACGCGTCTATATATAATCTATAATGGTCATCATCATCATATAGATTTATTCATTCATATCCATATTTCATTCTAAAATAATATATTTCATATAATTCCTTTCATGCTGTAAAAAGTCATTAGTGTAAGGATCAATATAAACATACTACTTTAAAACCAACAGGTCGGTCATAATATCACCTTGTTTTTTACAGTTTATTAATATAAAATTTTAAGTTAGTGAAAAATTTCTGTTAGGATTCTACATAAACACTTACAAAATAACATCCATGAAATTATCGGCTTATTGATAAAGATTAGAAATACAACAAACACAATATACAGTAAGTAGTTACTACTCATAGTATTTTCAATAATCCAGTTAAAATTAGGGATAGTAACTACCACACTCCGTTATGACCGAGGAAGTCCCAAAACGCTGTTATTAAAGCTCCACAGGGGTGGTTCAGTGGCATGCAACACGATAAAGCACCAGTTAACATAAAAGGAACAGGAATTTTCTTGAGTAATAAAAGAAACGCCCACAGCTGTGCGTGACCACTGAGCTCATGAAAAATCATATTTTATTTTTGTTTCACTAACTTAAACACGGCAGCTTACGTTAGGAATCACTTGATTTTTCGATTCAAAAGAAAGTTATCTCGCCATGAAAAAGATAAACATTCAATCAAAAAATATTCAGTACCAGGAAAAATGTTTCAGGAAATATAATATTTTTCGTCATAATTGTGAAGATAAAATATTTCATTATATTATAAAACAAATTCATTTATCAAGCTAAGATTTTTAAAGGGAAGCTTTTAAAGCATTGTTGCTCACTTGGATAACGGGGATTAAGATCAGGAAATCTTACCGTTAAATTTCAATTTTCATTATCGTGACTATATATATGTAGAAATAATTTGTAACAATGTTGCCTACATTGTTACAAATTACAGACAGATTTTATGATAACAGACCGAATATTTCCAATTTCTTTTGACACCAAATTTACCACATAAGCAATGTAGCTCAGATGGGGCCGAACTAAGGCTAACAACCTCTACGAATAACTGCCTAGCTGCATACGTTCATAAAATTGATTGAGAAAGGCCAGAATTAAACCTTTTTTTTATCCAAACTATTTACAGACAGAGAAGACAGGTCACTGGAATTAGAATAGAAACGAGTAGAATTGTTTCGTTATTTATTTACTTAATTTTAAACAACATTATTATTTTAAGTTACAGACAAAAACTCAAATAAAATGTAGGTTGACGAACAAATCCTCCCTAAAAATAAAAATTACAATAAAAACACCAGACGACGCGGCGGTGGTGCAGCCAGTGTTGTGGGCCGCAGCTAAATATTATTGGATATCTACTATGTGGTGCTATCACATTCTTAGATTTTAGGACGATAATTACCCATTATAAGCTAAGAAATGACATTTAAAATTATTTGAAAGTTTCATGATACTTCAGGATAGTTTATTGAGGCTTTCAATTTCAATCTTCATTCCAGCGCCCATCCCGGTTGTGCTTAAGAGGCTGCTTTCCTTTTCTTTCTTTCATAATTTGGTTTATTTTGGCTTCTTACGATAGCAAATTCCGTCTGACCCCAACAAAAAATCTGCACTAGAGTCTTGTCCGTCAATCAGTGCGTATACCGGATGGCTGGTAAGGTTGGCTTGAGCCCTAATGATGTTGATTGATACACTGCAGTTTTATTTAGGCTTTATTCATGAGAAAATAAATAAATATTCTGACGCAACCACCTAGGTATACTTAGAATCAAATACCAATAACCTTTATGTCCACTGTATTTTTAAAACAGTTAACGGTGTATAAAAGAGTGCGTACGGTCACTATCGTATTCAGACCCGCCTACGATCTGTATCCATCCTGCCTTAATTTCCCACGGGCACTTCGTGACCGCAAACAAAGCACCTAAGTCGTAGTACTATTGATCATAAATTTACCGGTAATTGTCTTGTAAAACCGTACAGAATCCTTACTCCAGAGCTATTCTAGGGGATTAATGAAGAATGTTACGTTAGATAGTTAATATTATTCCACCGCTTATAAGATTCCTTGAACTAAACTATATGTTGAAAGAAGTTCTAGAAGCACTCTTCCAAGTTCGGAGTCGGTGTAACAATGCAAAAGTTAATGGTGTATATTTCCAGACTTGCTCCATCCCATCGCTAGTTCTGAAGTAATCAACGAGATAGGACGGAAAACACTCTCAAACTTTAAACTTTTTCTAAGCTCGTTTGTTCCAATGTTTTATTGAACATAATAACTATAACGTTTAGAGCAGAAACAACCAGGTATGTGTTAACATAATAACTATAACGTTTAGAGCAGAAACAACCAGGTATGTGTTATCTGGGGTGTGTGTTGGGTAACCTCCTCGAGTGTCGCTCCGATTCCGATCCCGCTGCAGTCCGGGGGGAACGGAATCGGAGCGGCCGGTACACCCTGGGCGGCGGTCAATGGCTTCCCCTTCACCCCTTCATAGGGTTGGCATTGATCGTCGGCCAATACCCAACGTGGCGGGAACACATCGCTCTCCGTACTCCTCTGCTTTCAGAGGAGACAGGATGAGCGATGCTGTTAGTGGTGAGATGGCCCAGGGTCAGCCGGGGTGCGAGGGATATGCTCTATGGGTAACCTTACACCCCGGCGTCTGAAGACCCGAGACGGCGTGCGGTTTTAGTCGGTGCAAGCCCGACATAACCGCCCCCGCTGGCCGGCGGGGGGGTATCCGAAGGGATTTCCGCACGATAAAAAAAAAAAAAAAAAGGTTACCCAAGGTTATCTAAAGATTTCAACGTTATCCAAGTCTTTCTGCATAATTTAAAAAAAATAGTGACCTGTGTTTTCCCTGTTTCTTAAAACGGCATAAGGGTATCATGTTTAAGCCGATATGTCAATGTTTTATAATTTTTTGGAAAGTTTGTGTGTCTGGATTAGTGTTAATACTAGTGTTATAGTGGTAATTATTTTAGGAAAAAGCCGCGGTAGCCTAGTGGTATGGGTAATGGACTGCTGAGACGAGGTCTCGGGTTCGATCCCAGGTTTTACCATGGCACACACCAATGACTTTTCGATGCTTTTCGAAGTTATGTGTGTATTTATCGCAGGTTTATAAGTGCCTGGTTAATGGCAATAGGCTCGCCACCTATTACATTGGGACATAAACATAAACTGGCGAAATGTGGGTGCTAGCACCTCTGCCTACCCCTTCGGGGATATAGGCGTGAGTTTATGAGTTTATGTTTATTTAGGAAAAATATCATTATCAAACATAACTGGGGTTTAACGAGCAGCATATAATAATATGTATCACAAAAATACCCTTATAATAAAAATAGAAATGTGATTTGCAGTTGACAATCAACCATTTCCACCTGAAATCATTGCATATAATTTAATAATGCTAACAGAATGCCGCGCTACGGACATGTAAACAAAACATTCGCCACTAACATAAACAAAGCTGCCAGTGAGTACAAGACGGGTCCAGTAACGGAAAACAGATTTCTGAGTCAATGAATCGCGAACGTTTACACTGGAACTTACTGGTGAAATCACGGAAAGCTCGTCCAACTGTGAAAGGAGAAGTTATTGTATTAGTTATGTCTTATCCAAAATGAATTTATTTAAGGAGCACACCAATTTAACGCAAGCTGCGTATTCAAGTTTAGACCAAAAATTGATATTCTATAAAATTGTTAATTAATAAAAAAAAGTATGAAACTTGGGGTTTTTATCTACTATACCTTAAAATTACTTAATATAAAAGTACTTAATATAAAAGTACTTAATATAAAGCTAAACCGTTTAAACTAAGCCATTGAAATAAGTGAAGTGTGTAAGTGAGTCCGACCAGCATATTAGGTACGGTTCTTAATAATACCTAGCGTCGACTTATAAGTCGTAAGTATGACACTTCATAAGTATGATACTTATTTGATAGGCTAAATCGAAAACCGAATCAAGGTAAAGGCTTACCATCAGTTGAGCCGTTTTTATATTTTCTGTTCCAATAAGTAAATTACATAATACTTCATCTTAAGGACTATAAGACAAAGTACAATATATCGCGCAGTTCGTGGGATAAATAAAAAAAAAAAAAACTTCGCTATCATTTTCCTAACCTATCTGAAAATAACTCAAACACTTTCAGGCTTGAGTTAACTCCATTTTTCTTTTTAATATATTTAGTTATTAAAATATATTAGTTCAGTATTTCAGTACAACGGCCTCCAAACAAAATAGTTGGAACAGCTATAAACGATTACTAATAGCTTCACTAATATAAAAGCGTGTGATATTAATTATCAAAGGTTTATGAGTCTCTAATCAACTATCATGTATACACAAGTAATTTTGTAGAGTTTCCATATTTTATATTTAGTGCTCATCGCATTTTAGCTAGCCTTTAGCTTTTAGATGTGAATCATGTCTGAGTCTGTTTCTGGAAAGCTATAACCTCGGAATCTTCAAGTCTCGAGTGAATAGGTTCCTTCTAGGTAAACGTGATCCATCGTAGACCACTTCATCACTTACGACCAGGTGAGATAGATGTAAAACGTGAGCCTCACATTCATAAAAAAAAGAGTTCTACCAAAATGTAAAATTTCGTTATGATCTATCTTGTTAATTATTATTTTTTGATTTGAATGATTTTACTCTACTGCTCTTATCACACCCATTATAGCGTGATGACATATAGCGCAGTTTATGACCATATCCTATAAGAATGTTTATGTGAAATTTCATTTCAAGCGATGTTCGAACATTGATAATAAAAAGCAGACAGACAAAAATTGTAAAAATCACATTTTGGGCATCAGTATCGTTCCTTCCAAGACCACATAGCATATATATTTTTGGAAAATGATTAAATGTACAGTTTTCAACTCGTTACGATTTTATTATCTATCTATAATTTTATAAAATTGTAAATTACTTGTGTCTGTACTTTGTATTGGAGATATATATAAAAATAAACTTTAGTTATGTTAAATGAACAATTCTGAACACAAAAATATTTTTTTTTAGAATTCCTGTCCGTTTTTGTGTTTTTTCGCGATGGACGCAAAACTACTGTACGGATTTTGATGGCTTTTTTTTCTATTAGGAAGGTCTTGATCAGACTTGAGATCTGCCGGATGTTTGTTTTGCCGCCTGTTGATGCACAGAATATGTAGTTGAACATACAACTGAATGTTCTGTGAATATTTCAAGCGTTTACCTGTTGCCATTATTAATATCGAGCACAAAAACTGCAAAAAGTTCACATTTATTTTACGGGACCATCCTTAAATATTTATTTTATTCTGTTTTTACTATTTTTGTTAATTTTAAGATATTACAGATACTTATAGTATAGTCTTTATATATGTAACTTATAAATTTCTTAAACAACTTGTCGTTAACAACAGAAATACGTCATCTGTGAAAATTTCAACTGTCTAGCTATCACACGAGTTCATGAGATACAATCTGGTAACAGACGGACGGACGGACAGCGGAGTCTTAGTAATAGTGTCCCGTTTTATCCTTTGGGTGGGAAACCCTAAAAACGATAACCGACCTCCACGTGGACGGAGCCGCGAGTATTAGCTAGTATGTAATAATATCAAAAAAACTTATATCTCTATTAAGTTTCTTAGGGGTTGAATTAAAAAAACGATGAAACACGTGTTTAATTAAATATTTTACAGAATATAAATGCCAAGTTTGAAGTTAATCAGACCTAGAAAACACGTTGTTCCTTACAAACTTTGCAGCCCCTTTTCACCACTTTAGGGGTTGAGTTTTCAAAAATCATTCTTAATGGACATCTACGTCACTTAAGGAATATTTTTATATATATAAATATGTTTTTCAATCGAGACCCTTTCACTTATTTGGTCGGACAGGACTGATGATACTTACAGCAACATTAGATTTTTTGAAAAAACGGTATGTTTTTCAAAAAATCAAATCTACGAGGGTAAAAGAGGTGTTGAAAGTTTATATGGGAAGACCTTCAGTTTAAAAAGAGACTTGGTTTCGATAACCGACATCCACGCAGGTGAAGCCACGAGCGAAAAGCTAGTTTTAAATATTTATACCTATTGTACGGACTTAATTATGGTCATCATCTCTGCATAAGTGCCGCACAAGTCATTGAGTTGGTAGTTTTAGATATTTCGAGAATACTTAAAGATGTATAGATAGATAATTCTTTATTGCACATCAACATTAGTTACAAAGACAAGGTAGCATGGTTCATAGTAATTTCAGTTAAATGTACAATCGCTAAATGCGATCTCTTCTCGATGGGGGTCCTGGGTCCTACCAACATCCTTGGGGCCCAAGCCAACCTCACCTGCAAGTCGGTGCACCTGCTAAAGCAGGTCACGGGATTGTATATAATATTAAGAAAAGTCAGTATATTGTATTTGGGGCCCGCGGGACCCGGTATCAGGATAGTGTACCGCCCGTGCGGCTCGGAGGTGTTGCACTCGAACGAGTGAAACAGTTTAAATACCTGGGTCACCTGGTCACCGACGACCTCAGGGACAATGCTGATATCGGTAGGGAACGGAGGGCTCTGTCTGTCAGAGCTAATATGATAGCTCACAGATTTTCCCGTTGATCACCACAAGTAAAAATTACTCTTTTCAGAGCTTACTGTACATCTTTTTACACGTGCAGTCTGTGGGCTGACTACACTCAGAAGGCGTACGGGGCCCTCCGTGTCCAATACAATAACGCATCTAGGAGGTTGATGGATCTGCCTTGGCGCTGCAGCGCGTCAGGTATGTTCGCGCAGGCGCAGATTGTTTCTACACGATGATGCGTAAGCGTGCCGCCTCTGTCGTGCGCACGTTCAGGGCGAGTTCCAACTCCCTCCTGAAGATGATTGCTGACCGTGTTGACTGCCACTATGTCAACCATTGTTGTAGACTACATGTAACGAACATTAAATAATATAATTGATACTAACAATACTAACATAATTTTAAGCACTTTTACTAACATACAACTAACACTATGGACACAAATGGTCTGAAATAAATGATAATAATAATAATTATTATTATAAACAACGGATTTTTTACGTGTGGAATGCTGTTACGCTCTGCACCACCGGCTACGGGGTGGAGAATCGAAAATCATGTGTGGGACTCATCCATTCGGTAACCGGATGGGTATACCCATGGCCTGCCATACTATGCGCCTTGTCAGGGGGGGGGTCCTGAAACTTTGCAGGATAAACTAGGCTCTACGCAGGTTTTCCTCTGAGGGTTACATACCAATCCAAATCAATAAGCGGACCTCAGACTCCAAAGAGTAAACTTTCGACGTAACTAAGAAATCGCTATGAGGATGATGATGATTAAAAGATGCTAGTAGGTAGCTGGTAAGGAGCGTTGGCAATTAACTCACTGCCTCTTTTGTGAATTTTTGGGAAGTTGTGAAGATGTTCATGACCTCAATTATACACTAAAAGATTATTTCATGAGCAATCTTATAGGATAACCAATAAAGTCAAAATTCAGCGAGAAATCAATTTTTTTTAAACCACTTAGGTGGCAGGCAAGCACACGACCAACGCTATATAAAAAGGGTGTACTACGTGAGTTCGACAAATGGAAGTGCGATTAACGATTGTGTGACAAAACTGTACTGGGACTCACCATAGTTGCAATGCACGCTAGTGCGACAAACTGTCGGTCGACATTATTCTAGTACGACATTATGGTAGTTCGATACTACGGTAGTGCGACAAATCATTGTCGCATTACCGTAGGAGTAACAACAATGGTTTGATTTGATTTAATATGATTTTCTTACATCACTGAAATCGGCAGGGTTAGGTTAGGTTAGAACTGTGACCACAACAAGTGCCAGATAAATAACACAAATAACATGAAAAAATTATGAAAACCCCCTTTAATCGATGTGGAATACTTTCGCACTACCGTGCTTCGCGGTGGAAAATATTCGAAATTATGGGTATCGATGTGGCGCACTTTCGCACTACCGTGAGTCGCGTTTTGGTACTTTAGGGCTACAGTTCATCGCTATTTTGAACTTCGAAATTCAGTATGACAGTCAAATAAAACGGCAATAATTTTTTGACACAAACATCTAATTGTCACCGTTACCAATCACAATGTGAACAAACAGTGCCAACACATAAAAAGTATCAATTTTTATACCGATTTTTGCATATAAAACATTATACAATATACGGTGAGATTCAATTTTCTCTGAACATACTCGTAAATACGATTCGTTTATCAAGCCATTGTTTCAAAATCCATTTCGTATACATGTCACGTATTCTTAATTCAAGTAATTGACATATTCCTTTTTTACCCAAAAAATGCTTTCAAATGCTGATGTTACCGGGCTAAAATAAAATCTTATCTGTGTATAGATTTAAAATGGGAAAGGGGTACAAAAGGTGACTTTACAAGATAAATGGATTAAAGGGTCGCATCGCGGACAGGATCGCGATTGTATTAATCAAAATAGCTGAAGCCGGTCACTGCTAATGTAGGTATTGTGTTATGTGTCAGCGATCGCATATACCCACCCATCAGGTCACCGGTCAATGAAATATTGAGCAGATACTTAAAATATAAAACTGTTTTATTTTCGTAGAAGGGGCTGTTCGTGAATGACGTTTTACATCGGTTTAGACACTCGAACTCCAACCCCGGTCTATCTCTTATTATTATTTCATTATTATTTATGTAAAGCACACTAGTAGTATTTGAACTAATGCGTATGTCTTGTGATCTGCAGATGATATCAAGCTTCTTTTTAAAAAGATTCACATTAGGAGCCAAAAAATTAGAGAGTGGAACACACTTCCGGAAGATGCTGTTCCGGAAGTGTGTTCCACTCTCTAACAACACGCTTAGGTAAAGAGTGTTTCCGGAGTTCGAACCTGGATCGCATTGTACATAGCTTCACTCATGAACTGACACAGAATAGACTATGCGCATGGAGTAATATATTCAATAGAGGTTATCATGAGTATTCCACTATTATAAAAGACAAAGCATAGGACTGATGGTTAATGTTAGTTATGTTAATCATAATTTTATGTTAGCCATTATTAAGTTTTATCCATCACAGAAATATGGAGGGGTAAAATATAGTATGTGAAATTGTGCATTGTTTGACATAAAACTTGATAACATCAAACAATGCTTTCAAAATATTTAGCTGGATTTAATTGTATCGACTCGCTTTGAGATTGTTTTATTTTTCACGAGAGGTAATTCCGTCAATAACATCACCGATTGCTGATCCTGTTTTACTGTATATGCTCGTATCATGCGTCAAATAAGTGTACTATAAATCTAAATTTGTGAGAAAATTTTAAAGTTTTAGTATTTATGAAACATTTTGTGGCAGTTACTACTTTACGAGGTCATTATGAAAACCATTAAATGTATGATTCTAGGGGGATCCTGTTTTGGGCAGGGCATTTGTATAAGCACATCAACTTTTCGTAAACGACCTGTACCCAAAGTATTTTAATTCATTACGACCGCTTCTGTGAACTTTAAACCACGCAACTGGAATTTATTACCGCATTAGGATGGTTTGGAAAATGTTTTTATAAAATAATTTTATAATTAAACAGTTTCGATAAACCCTATTGATATGCTCCAGGGGCAATATTATGTTGTTATTATGAGTAAAGTAACAAATTCTAGGATCCAAAACTCACTATGATGAAATTTTTATTCTGATCCACTATTAATTTCTTGCTAGCTATTCCCCAAATTCGTCCGCGTGGCACTTATACTTAAAAATTTCACGGGTTTTATTATTTTCCCCACTTCTTTTTTCCCATACTATAATACTTTTTTTTAAATAAAGGTAACTAAAGTTACGCCTTATTATATAAGCTATCTGCCAGTGAAAATCGAATCAAAATCAGCCCAGCCATATCAGAGATTAGCCGAAAGAAACAGACATAAACACAGACAGATAAACGTTATTTTAATGAGTACTGTATCATCATTGAATGCATTTATTTATTTATATTTTTATTAAAAACTAGGACCTTTTTATCTTTGCTTTATCATAGTTTATAGTATTGCTTGCAGGCACTTGCAGGAATACTATAAACTGTAAAAATCTCAAATGCAAACGCACTAAACAATACTAAAGTTATTATTTCTTGTCATTGATCGGTGATTGATTGTAAACTGTCAACACAGATTAAATACAGTAGTAACCATTAATGCAATTTAATTGGATTCTGTGATAAAAATTGTGAGTTTATTATCAAAGTGAAATTATAATTTTATTTGTATTACTTATTTGTGTGATGTTTATATATTTCTTCTATTTTTGAGCACCCTGCCAAGATATACTGCTAATAAACAAGTATCAGAATACATACTCCATTTACCGTATAAATACATTCTCCTTCATTTATAATAAATTAAAGTTGTTAAACGTAAGACTAAGTTTGGAAAAGCCTTTGAACCCAAGGTGTATATAAGGAGGCAGTGGCATGGCTCGCTCCGTTAATTATGCAATGTTTTTATTCAATTAGTTGTCTGGTCTACCCTAATTACGTCCCATAGGGAGTACTGGCAAGCAGAAACAAGCCAAGCTTGGCGCAAATGGAGTAATAAAAAAAGGAAAAACACGAACAGAAAAAAATATTTCTTCTTTTTGAGAACAATACACTGTGTACAATGTGTTATGCCCGTAGGTTCTGTCATTTGTCTTTCTGTCTAATCTTTCATGATGACGATGTTGTTTTACGATTTGTGCTTCCATGTTTACAATAACTGTGTGTAAGCAACTGTTTCTATTGCATATTTGCACGGTGTGCATCAATTTACTGATGTATTCAATGACCAAACCTTGGAGATTTTGGTTTTAGTTCCTTTTATGATGTTTTGGTTGTTTTAACGTAATGTACATGTATTCAATGCCAGATATTTATTATTCTTAGTTTTAATATCCCGATACCATGTAAATCATATCGACCTAAGCAGTGATGTACACCCACATTTATACAGCTATATTTTTCTAGTGAAACGTAATAGTAGGTGAGGATATTGCTACCTATCGGAAAAAAATGTAGATATTTATTGAAGCATCAAAGGAAAATTTCTGTGGAGAATAGTAATATTACAGTAATACATGGAATCAAAATCAGCACAAAATAAAACAAACCAAAACATAAGCACAAACTGAGTCTACATCTAGGCCTAAACTTGGAAATGATATTTCTACGTTTATTTTAGGGTTAACTTTTAGTGTAATCACTTTTTTTTTAGATTAGAAAAAAGTGGCGAAGAAGGAGCGGGAGAAAACTCTGCCCCCCGAGTTCTGCATTATGCGGCGTGCTACAGACTTGTCTACGCCCAGGACCACCGACCTCCATGATCGAAATCCTGGGGACGGCCGACTCGCCGTCCTTACAGAAGTAGGTCAAGACGGAGGCGTGTCGTATGTGTCTTACACACGCGTGCCTACTCACCGACGCGGGATCAACCCCGACCCCAAAAGAGAGCCCGCGACAGCGGCCGAAGTCCGCCGGTATCCCTGGGGTTATCCTTCGAGGGCGCACCCGGGATGCCGGGTAAGGATGCCGGGTAATAGACGCCTGGGAAGGACACCGTGTGGTTTTAGTCGGACCGCACAGTCCACAGTGCACAGGTTCCACAAGTAAAAAGGAAACTATCACGCGCGCTTTATCGTTCTGCTTATTAACTAAACAGCTGACAAGACAGTGCAGGGGGAGGGTTGGCAATTGCATCAAGCAAAGCGCGGCGCTTGAATTTTATTCTCACGTTTGTGATTTTTTTGCAATTACTCCTAAGACATTCGTTTATATTATGGTGGTAAAGAGTAAAATAATTTGCATGAAATGCCTCTAACTTTTTTAAAATTATAGGGATTAATACTGTTTTTGTGTAAATAGCTTCCCAATAACCGCTTTATAATTATCCATTTTTTTAAGTATTAAAATGGATATAGTATGTTTTCCTTAAGAGATAGACATATGTATGTCATCGCGTACTTTTCTGTAGACCTACACTTCCACCATATATCATTTTGTTAAATCTCAAATGTTTAGACAGCGTTTTCTTGAAAGCTCCTAGATGGCTTATTTTTTTCCAATACCTCTAACAAATATCATTATATGTTAGCCAATGTACAATGTACAAAATACAAAAACTTGACGAACTATATTCTAAAACCTTCCTCGAGACCCATTCTATTCCTGGTAAAAGCAGCATGAAAATCGGTGCAGTAGTTTTTGAATTTATCGCGAACACACAGACATACAGAAGCAGCGGAGGACTTTGTTTTACAATATATGTAATCTGTGATAATATGTAGTTATAGTGATATTTTGCTATGATTTAAAATCGAATATATAATGTACTTTCATATTTCGGTTTGGTATGCGATTATAATACCTATTAAATCAACCATGGACCAAAAATATACCAAAGAAATGTTGAACGGAAACATATACCCAAATGAAACCATTTTCTGCAAAAAGATGCCTATATATTCAATGTTCATAAGAGCAGGAAAAGAAGCGAGCACTGGCCAGAAGGCAGTAATAATAAACATAAACATTACAGTTAGCGTCTCAAAGTAAAATATCATGTATTATGATGGCCCCAGAATACACAAACGACCGCCTTGGCGACATGTTGTAGAAACGTTTTGGGGTTTAGGCTACAATCATTTATTTCTTATTGAAACAGTGTCTTAAAATTTGGTGGAATATTCAAAGTATAGTTTACGTAGGAATGGGCATACATCTATATTTTATATAACAAAGAGCGGGTGTCATAATGAGGCCTGACCAAGATCTTTAGAACCTCACCTGCAAGCCGGGTATACACCAGTTGGTTCACGGACGAGGCTCTGAAGCATGATCCGTGGCGACAGGTGAACATTCATGAAAAAAAAAGCAGTCAAAGCTTAGGTACAGCTAATACTAATAAATAGGAAAATAAGTGAGTGAGGTAAAGAAGAAAGAAATAAGGATTCCCGTAAGTTTTATCGACAATAATCCCTCAAATTAGCGGATCCCAATAAAAACAGTGGCACTTCGGGAGTGTCGACAGAAATGAAAACTTGAACAATTACCTACGTGTGTATTTTTGAATCGCCATCATACATCCTTCACCCTCCTCCCTCCATCCATCCAACCATCAATCTATCCATCCATACATTTTTGAATATGGAAAGCATGTCGTGAGGATGACTCGAGTTCCATGATTTTTGTTCACCAAAAAAGTCCTCAACGCATCTAAATAAGTTTCACTTCAACATGCATCCATTTTTGAATATGGATAACGTGTCGTGATGATGACGCGAGTTTCAAGATTTTTGTTCACCCATAAAGTGCTCAACGAGCTTAAAGAAGCTTTCGCTTCAAATTGATCGAATGCACTATTAACTAATGAATGTTTGACCAATGGAGCGTTGGATTATCCTATGGTTACCTATGAATAAATATTAGATCGTTCTAATTCGTTCATTCGAGGACTTTGTTTTATAATATGTAGTGATAATATGGTCAAATGTCATGTAGTTAACATGAGATTTGACCTAAGAGATATTATTTAAAAAAGGAAAACTGGCAGGAAGGTATGTATAACATGAGAAGAAGAATATGAAAGGTTGGTACAGAAATCATAAACACTACAACAAAAAAAATTGTGAGAGTGCCAATTGAAGTTGAAAAAAAAAAAAAAATTATCCCTGATGAACATCCATCCATCCATCGCAAATATGCCTTTTCATTTTTGTCACCCAAAAGTGCTCATGGAACTGCTCAACGTGCAAAAATTGTAATCAGTTATAACTCCAAACAGTACTACAGCTGTGGTCTGTAAACTAATCTTCAAACTAACATAGCAAGAAGCGTTCCAACATCGAGGCAATCGCTATAACAAAATTTCATAAGAACCTTATAGGAAACTTTCATGATAATTGCAATGGAAAGTTGAAATTTACAAATCATTTCAGAGAGACAAATATAGTTGGCAAGTTACTTTACAAAGACGTGACGACACATTTAATTTGCAGATCCTTATACCACGTTCGTGCGAGTACAGACTGCGTAATCTAGTTTCCTCTTTGTCTGTCTTATTGTACCTGATTAAGACTGCACAATGGAGCATTGGATTTAAAATTTAAACTAAATAAATTTGGATGAATAAGGTGGAAGTTAGTTGATTTCTATAGATCTATAGCGGTTACAATAGTTTATTGGTGCTTGCAGTACTAAAAATATAATTGCACTTGTCGTATGTTATTGAAATAGTTGACCCCAAAAACAACTATAAACTAATTAATTCATTCATTGTGATTATACAAAAACGCGTCGTTGTAGTCGCGAACTAAGTGTAATCTAAACCAAGCTATCTCAAATTAATAAAATGCGAATTTTAGTTTTATAAATGTAAAACTAATGTAATGTAATGTTAAACAAAATTCAAATTTACTTACATATTTATACGTACAAACATGGAGCAATATAACAAACAAAGTACCTATTTCACTTGAAAACAAAAATATTTGAATATTTTTTCAGCGAATTGAACTGAAAGACTTCACCGCATACACCATTCGGGTATCAGACAATTAAAAAAGAAAATACGGAACACAATGCATTGACTGAAGATGTCAAGTATCACTTGTCGAGTGGATCGTGGTCTATCTCGTATCTCGTTTATAGCAACCGACGTTGCCACAGCCTGCACTGTAGAGCCGCAAGTGCATCCAGTACTTTCCACTTCAGATCTATTCACAAACCAATGCAAATTAAGCAATTAGCTTATTAAAGGGTTACTGGTTATGTTTGAATAAGTTTTCCTGGATTTCTTTTGAGTTTTTTTTGTACCTTCTTTTTTAAATTTAACCGTTTTCATAAAACCAATAGTTTTATGAAAACTGTTCAAGTTTATCAAACTGATTTTTTTAAATTATACTATACTTACATACATAATACCTATATAATAACGCCTCTTTCTTGCTGCGGTAAGGACATATTTGTATACTATACGTATACATAGTGTGTTTAAAAAGTAAGGTGAATTTTTGTTTTTATTGTAAGCTTTCTATTTATTCATTGATATTTGTGTTGTCCCCTTTAAAGAAAGAAAGAAAAGAAAGGGATCTTTCTGATATAATACACTTGTGCCAACGCTTCCCCTATTTTAAAGCTTTTTTAATACGCACTTTTAACGCATACTTTTTTGGTATAGCCATGAGTCTATAGTAGGTATAGTCATCAAATTTATAAAAAGCATTAGGTTTATTTTTTGAACGAAAGTGTACAATAAAAATATAATTAAGTAATGATCATATTTCTTAAATCGAAACATAATGCAAAAAGAGTAAATATAAAAAAGTATCATATATTACAAAGATGCTTATCGCACACAGGCTCCAAGAATCATCAACCAGAAAATATTTTTTGTAAACCGAACTATTATATACGTAGACCAAACACGTTCTATCTTTAAGAGCCTCTGATGTTGGTTTTAGAAAACGAACGACTTTTATCTTGCTCAGTTCAAAGCATCGTAATTTTTACAGAGCCTTTCATCTATTAACTACGATCTGGTATCTGCAGAAATATTTCTTTCAGCTGATTATTTCTACAGATCTTTGAAAGTCAAGAGTCATCGTTACTAATGAAAATTACTCCGATTTCTATTGAAGGTAAAGTGCAAACGTTACCAAATGAGTCGGAACGAGGACGGCAAGGTGCCGATAATTCAACAAGAGTTCTCGCACTGACTCAACGAAATTCATTCTCCCAACCCAACGCAATCAGATTTAGGTCATAGATATCTGGTAGTGTTATTAAATTAAAGGAATGTTTTATAGGATGTCAAGTATTACATTAAATTGGGAGGATACATTCAAGAAAGCTGATCAACTTAGTAGATTACTGTATCTCAACCTGAATTTTGTTCTATAACATGAGAGGTGAGTCATTCTGTCGATTAAGTAATTTTTACTTTTGATTTGTATAAAAAAGACGTTCAAGCCAGTTAGAGTACAAGTCGGTTTTTGGTCAGTTAGAGCATTAGTGCAAGTATTGCTCCATCCTGTCATTTGAGGAGAGAAGATCGATTTTTAAGTTGACATAGCTTCTTTTTTCTATATCTCCGGTGCGTTTTGGTCTAAGAACACACTGGCACGAGCTCTTTCATTTGAGTTTTACAAGTTTTTATTTAACTTGCACTGTTCGTATGTATGTTGTCCGTCAAAATTTGCAAACCATTTTTTTTCGACCATTTGTTGGCAAAATTTAAGCTCAATCAGCTTAAATTTTGGATACACGTTTAGTTTTGATGTTTGTGTGTTTTGACAATGGATTCATACCATGGAGCATGGTATCATGGAGCTGGTCTGATGATGGAGTAGGGAGGTGGCCACTGCAACGTCTAAATGAAATAAGATAAGCCTATCGAGATTGGGCTCATTTGTTTAGTTTTAGCGAACTCTCTGGTTTTAAATGGTAGTCAGAGTCTGAATATGTAGTAGGAAGGCGGCCATAGGAAGTCCTAAACTAAACAAGATAAACTTATCGAATTTGGGCTCATTTGTTTGTCTTTTTGTCTATTTGTCTTGGCGCACTCTTTGTTGCTGCATGGTATTTAGGGTCAATCTGGTGCTATATGATATAACTAAAACTAAAAAGTAGGAAATAAAATAATTCATAAAAAAAGTTTATTAAAAACAAGCGCAAATTGAAAACAGAGAAATTACTTGCGCCATACAGGCTTTGGAAATCAGCACAGCACGAAATTATTATTTTCGTTTTAATGCAACTACATATTTTTTTCTTTTTTTTATATAGGACACGTCAATTTGACTTCACCTCGCCTGATGGTAAGCTGAAGGTAAAGTCTCAGAAAAGAGGGTCACCATTACATACACGTACCATGTTAACAATGGTGGCACTCAGCTTGACGGCCTCATCAGAAGAGGATTGTCGTCGCAGCACCGCGTGACACCCACCGGTCCAAGTAGTGCTGCGACCACAATCCCCCTGCCCGGCTATGCACTTGCTGACCCCTGAACGCCAAACTGAAACTATTACTATGGAGGGTTTTTCGCAATCGTGCACCGTGGTACCCACCCGGCCGAATTTTGTGACAAATTTATGTCATCAAATTTCTACCACCAGTGACAGTACTACATTTTTGAATAAAGTCTTGTTTTTATAAAACTTTTTAATTATTTATTTTATTGCTCACTTGTATTGGTTGAACCGAAAGAAAGCTAATTTCAACTTATTGCTATATATGCATATAGCAGGTCAAGGTGACAAAATGATGATATGTATGGATGCCCATACATATCGTCATATTAAATGAGTTATCAATACTAATATTATAAAGCTGAAGAGTTCCTTTGTTTGGTTGAACGCGTTAATCTCAGGAAGTACTAATTCGAATAGAAAATTCATTTTTGTGTTGGATAGCTCATTAATCTGGGAAGGTTATATATAGATGCTACTAACTAGGAGAGCGGAGCAGTAGTCATATATATATCAACAAATCGGGCAAATTTCCATACATTATCGTAGAACTAATAAAGCACGGACATTTATGGTACTAATGGGTGCCACTGAGACGAAATATGCCACGGGTGAAGCCACGGGGTAGTTAGTCGTATATATAAGTTTTATGAGAACCAATCCAACCATAATTTTTGTTCGTGTAATTTTAACTTTTTACGTAGCGCACAGCGTGGAAGCTTTCAAGGTGCACACCTTTTGCTAGTTTAGTCGACGAATAGCTTCAATAACACGGCTATAGACAATACACCCAATACAGAAAACCCAAAACCTCGGGTTGGTGCAGGAGGGTAAGAGATACCGTGGTATAAAGGTAATGAAACACCCCACACTATGAAACTCCACGAGAGGATATTTGTCTCCCGGATCTGACGAAAAAAAATTGTGTCATCATTCAAAAATATACATTCAAATGATGACAATCTTTTAAAATAAGTGTCGTAATTTTGGCAATTATCAATATATGATTATCTGATTTTGAATCATATGATTATCAACACAATGCTCTGGAGGAAAACATGCTTAAGAGCTCGTGATTGTGATTTTGTTTTGAACTTAATAGAAGCTATTTTTAAGACAAATAATAAGCCTGATGGGAGTATTAGTTATTTAGAACTTAAGGCAAAGTAATTGGTTTGTAAATAACATATCCATGACTTCCGTTAAATAAACGGTGAAGACGATTACAGTATTATCAATTCGTATAAATGTGTGCGAAACTTTATGTAGACAACAAAATATCTGATATTGCGTAGATATAATAATACTCGTGCCATAAACAAATTGTTGTATTTATTTACTTAACTGAACTGTTTTCTGGATTAGATAAATCTCGTGTTATATAAATCAGGGTTTCTTATACGGTTACCACTTGGGGTAGGTTACGAGGCAACTTAAGTGAAGACGGTGATCTTCAATTGTTTTTTGGTTAGTAACGCAAGATTATAAGAAGAATTTTAAAGAGTTTGCACGTAAAGCGACGATTAGTCGAGTTCATCACATTGTTCATAATACTTAAATACTTTTTTTTTCGTGCGGAAATCCCTTCGGATACCCCCCCGCCGGCCAGCGAGGGCGGTTATGTCGGGCTTGAACCGACTAAAACCGCACGCCGTCTCGGGTCTACAGACGCCGGGGTGTAAGGTTGCCCATAGAGCATATCCCTCGTACTTAAATACCTACTAAATACAGAATTCAACTGAACACTCTTCAGTAAAATACCTCATTTTGTTTCATGTTATTGAACTGGTAATTCATCTTCTTCTTCTCTTATATATAAAAATGAATTGCTGTTCGTTAGTCTCGCTAAAACTCGAGAACGGCTGGACCGATTTGGTTAATTTTGGTCTTGAATTATTTGTGGAGGTCCAGAGAAGGTTTAAAAGGTTTGTCATCGATTGAGGCAGTACGAAGTCTGCCGTGTCAGCTAGTTGGAAAATAAAATGAATATAGCGTCGGTAGCCTAGCGGTTAAGGAGTTGACCTTACGAACGGGTTCGAATTCTGGCCACACAACTGAAGTGAACCCACTCCTAATACAAGCAATTTACCTTCACTGGAGGGGTTAGGGAAAATACTAGTAATTTCGGTTATTAGTACTCTTTAAAAACTTTTTTGTGAATTCAATGATCTACAACATTTGTCTGACCTATTTTTACAATAAAGCTTAAGTATTGTTGGAGAGCTATTTTAAAACAACGAGCCGATATCCTATAATGATGAAACCCACACTGGGTCCATAATTACGTATTTCTAAAGAATTCTTACCATCCTGCTTGCATAATCATATCGTACATCCTCCATATCACGGTCAACCTGATATCAAAGTAGCAATGTTCACTACATTATTCTCTGAAATTCGCTAGAGAGCCATATATTGCTAGATAAGTAAGATGTGTGGAGCCATGCATTTGAACAAATACGAATAGATTTCATATACTTTGCTGTTTATTTCCACATAGATAGCCACGCCACACAAACAGTCATTGTTGTAAAGAAGTAAATATCAGTAAACAATATATCGATATATGGGCATTGATCACACAATTAGACCGGATGCCCAAATATCAACCATTTATTTAACTTTTGATAGCTGAGTTTATCATCAAATAGTTATGTCCTAATGCGTAACTGAATAAATTTTAAAACAACAATCGGCTTTATTTCTGAAGAAGTTGCTATCGATTTTAAAGTATTTTATTTTTGTTGGATATTTCATATTTTTTTATAATCTATGAAGATTATAAAAAAGAATATTATTTATAATCTTCTTAATTAGTTTGCCAGGTGTTTAATTGATTAAAACAATAATTAACGATGATTAATTATAATAAAATATTATTGAAGTACCTATTTTAATTACTTATTTAAATTACATAATACTAGCAGTGCCCGCGACTTCACCCGTTTCGACTTAGATCTGGGTTTTAAATTTTTGCACGGAATCCCAATTCTTTTTCTAAAATTAAAATAGCAGTAAAATTAAAGTAAAAAATTAAGTAAGTAAAGTAGTAGTAGTAAAATTAAATTACAACTTATATTCCTATATCGTATCGTTGTATTCGTTTTTTTTTTTAATATTTAGGACACGTCAATTTGACTTCACCTCGCCTGATGGTAAGCTGAAGGTAAAGTCTCAGGAAAGAGGGTCGTATCGTTATTATAGCCATATATATAATATACTAGTGAAAGTCCCGTCAAAATCCATAGATTATCTTATTCAAACAGAGAGAAAGAAAGACAAATAACAGATAAAAAATGTTTTTTTTTTGTTGTAAGTAGGTAGGTATCGTGTATGTATTCATATAATTTATGACGTAGTACCCCTCAACTGTCATTAACTCCTAATATTTAATTTATTCAAAGGTTGTCTGATAGAGATCGCTAGAACGCCTTTTGTACTTACTAAATATTTAAACTTAAGCGGTCTTATTACAAAAAACGGAATAAAGTCTGGTTTAATCCCGAACTATAAAGTCTAGGCTTAATCTCAAGACCATGGTTTAAACTTCTTCTTATTACAAAAACTGAATAAACCGTAGACTACTTAGTACCATGATTTAAACCTTGGCTTCAATAACAACCACAGATAACTACAAGTATTGTTCGTTCATTATGACACCATTCGATCGCAACGTTCCATATCCTCCAAAAGCAAAAGTTTTCTGAAGTCATTGATAAATAATAATTACTAAGATTGGTGAAAAATAAATTTACGACATATATTTTCATTAAATTCATGGATAATAGTAATTCTTTATTAAGTAATATAATATCACTATTATGCCTTTAATTAGCAATCATTGTTTTAAAATATTGGAAGATCTATGGATGTTAAACGGAACGAAGTTTTCCCGCGTTGTTCGAAATGAATTACGAAACTTTATACCTACTGTAAGTTGCATGTTGCATAGTAAAGGTAATTATAAAATGGAACAACAAAAGAAAAGGAGATACCGGGTATCCCCGAGGATCCTGAGCAAATAAATCAACAACTCTCATAGTAAAACGTTTGGAAAATCTACACTTCTGCCTAAAAGCTGCCTCAGATAGTTCCACAAAGGGGTTCACTCTAATACGATGCCTGTTAGGTAAGCGTGGTATGTCCAATATCTTCGTTATTAATAACCTAAATTATAGAATTCTTAAATGACAACTTTGACGTGATTATTGTGATTACACTTTAAACCAACGTTAAACTAGGGGTCACGCAGGTTTATCTTTACATAACATCGTCTTTAGACCAAAGATAATCTATGGTTTACTCCCAAAACGCTTTTTGTAATATGTCACCCCAGCAGAAGCAGGCCGGGACGGTGGGGCGACTAGCGCCCCTCCCCCAAACCGGGGCAAGACGGGGACACCGTGGTTCCCAAACCCGAGTGGGCCATCTCGAAACTGGAGATGGCCCAGGGTCAGTCGGGGTGCGAGGGATATGCTCTATGGGCAACCTTACACCCCGGCGTCTGTAGACCCGAGACGGCGTGCGGTTTTAGTCGGTTCAAGCCCGACATAACCGCCCCCGCTGGCACGCGGGCGGGTATCCGAAGGGATTTCCGCACGATAAAAAAAAAATAAAAAAAAGGTACGACTTTATTTAGACCATGGTCTAAAGACGATTTAAACCTGGTTTTACAATAGGGTATTTGACTACTGCTAAAAAATAGTTCTGTATTATGTATTACAACATAAAAATGCAGATTGCATCAATATTTTTTGAGAACTGTTTTATTTACGATAAAAATCGATATTAAAGTTTGATTTAAAAAAGTTACGGATCCCGTGACATGTGACGTCACACCAAAGTAAACAGTAGGCGACTTAAAGCACGTTTATATAATTATTGAAATTAGTTGCAAAAATAATGGTTAATTTTGAGATATATAACATAAAAGTGAAACATTATTAGTAATTAATAATTGAACCAGTCGATGAACACTAGGAAATGCAGACAGCCTGTATTGAAAAACTGTTTACTTATGTGTGACGTCACAGTTTATAAGCACGTGATCAAATCTCAAAAAAGTGAGATTTTAATCTTGATTTTTTAACAAAAAGGAAACTTATTTTATATTGAAAATTAATAAAATATGGTTTTTACGGTACATTTTATTAGGGTGACAACAATTCGTACAATATTTTAAATATAGTCAAAATGCCTATTAGACCGTGTTTTGTAATAAGACCGAAGATGATTTGTAAAATAATATGTGGTGTACCATAAAGAGTATTCTATCTATCTATCTACATTCATATGAATTTATTGAAACACTTTTATTTTAACGTTACAAACATACACTTGAATTTTATTTATTTTTATAATACTGACAAGTTTTAATCCCGATATAACACAACTTCAACATTTTAATGTTTTTAATTGAAATTACATAAAATCATCCTTATCTATGTACAAACGCCAGGCAGTAGTAGACGTAAATGCAAATAAGTATAACCGATTACTTGTGATTCAATAATTTGGAGTGAATACATTCGATCCCAACACTAGATGCGGTGAAATATAACTGTTGATGAGCAAGTGAATTATCACATATTTCTTAATTGTGACATATAAAGCATTTTAGTGTTTAGAATGGGTTATTAGTAGGGTAGATACATATTATTAGGTAGTTTATATATTTTTTTGCCGCGCATTTCCAAATTTACTTTTAAGATTTTTTACTTTTCTTCTTTAGGTGCTCACTTTTTGGGTAAACAAAAGACAATTATTTTTTTTGTGTGTTTTTTACATATTTTTATTTTTTATTTATTTTAAGCTGATAAACTCGTTTGGAACGTTAACAAAGTGATTTTGTTCTGACCTTGATGAAGTTTCGAACTGATTCATAATGAACAATGTCGGCACTCTCGGAGTGCCACTTTTTTCATTAATTATTTCATTCGTTCATTTGTTCTACGTAACCACACTATTTATGCACTCTCATTAATACAATCTTCTTCTTTTTATATATAAAAATGAATTGCTGTTCGTTAGTCTCGCTAAAACTCGGGAACAGCTGGACCGATTTGGCTAATTTTGGTCTTGAATTATTTGTGGAGGTCCAGAGAAGGTTTAAAAGGTGAATAAATATAGAAGTTGTTATCCATTGAGGCAGTACGAAGTCTGCCGGGTCAGCTAGTCCTCAATAAATACAAAATAAACATATTGCAGAATTTTCATTAAACCATATGACCAAACAAAACCAAACATTGTGTCATAAGCACTTATTTACAAGATCAGCGGTATTACATATTATATCTCCTTAGCCCGATATGACTAGATATTGCCAACTAGGAAACTACGGAGGCAATAAGCTCATAATAAGAACGAATGCGGTGACAGAGATTATTTGCTACTACGAATATACCGCAGTGCAGTACACTCATAATTTCCACTAAAGTATTAAACATATAATCTTTAGCGGTAGTAGTTAGTTATTATTGTGAGCGTGGTTATCATAATTATATGGGTGTTTTTATTCACTATGTTATAAATTTAATAAAAATGTATTCGAAGAAAAAAATATATATACAGTTTCACTCAGTGTAAAAGGCCTGCAAAATATCAAGGTAAAGCCTGAATTTAATTCTCTCTTTTTATATTTTTGCTGTCTGTTTGCTTTTTTACTGACACTATGCATACTCAATTGTATGTATATAAAAAAACCTCGAAAGTCCTTTGTCTTTTACGTAATTACAAAATAAGTACGACCAATGATGTTATGCCAGTATCCAAATGTCAATAAAAATCCTCAAATGATTTTTTTTTACTTATTTATATAGTGAGTATTTTGAACTTTATAAAGGTATATGTATCATGTGGTAAAGAACGGCTTCATTTGTTATTGAGTTATAAATTTATTTTACTGGGACGGAACCGAACCAGAGAATCTTTATTGTTGCACTTTAGGTAATTTGTTATTAATGAAGTTTTAGATAAAAATATATATTATAATCGCTTGCCAAGTGTAAGTTTTTAATACAAAAATAATTGAAATGTAATTTTTGTCAGAATGCACTACGAATTTACGGATAGGTCTCGTTCCTGTTTTTTTTTTAATTGTTCGATATCCATATTTAGAAAGAAAGAAAGAAAGAAACCGTTTATTCTACACACACTACACACTGAAATATCAACAAAATAAAAATCTAATAAAAACAAATACAAATTTAAAAGCCGTTAAAATTGACTTAATCCGATTACTGAATGAGCGTAAGCTAGGGCTGAAAACCTTTTCATATGGAAAATCAATTGAACTATTTTATTATTTTACATTCTAATTCTATATTATTATATCTAAACTAGTGTATTACAAAGAGAGAGGCCGAATTTCGTGAATTTATTTATATGTTGAGGGTAATCTCTGGAACCATTACACTTATTGGAAAAATTCTTTCACACTTTGAAAGGTAAATTATCATCGATAGACGACATACACATATCAAAAAACGTTTGTGATCACTAGCATAACTGATACACTTTTTTAAATTGTACTTTATGAAGAATAATTCTTTGTTGTGTGTTTTCTTTAAATAGAAATAGCGTGTTTGAAATTAAAAAAGAAAACTATTTTTATTTTTTTAAGCGTAGCGAGCCGAAGGCGAGCGAAGCGTCTTTCTCCACAAATCGGGTTTTCGCGTGAAACCATACTCCTCCTAGACGGCTCGACCGATCTTGACCAAACTTGGCACGGTTATCAAGCTCTGTTTGCTGAGTGTCTCTATGGGTCGAAAGTTGATGTCCGACGTACCATCGAGGAATAATCACCGAAAAACCAAATCAATAGAAAAAATCGACCGGTCACGTTGACCTATTGTTGGATAGGCAAATCTCGCTACGCTTAAGTTTGGGTTGATTGCGAAGCTGGTAACCGTCCTAGTTATAAAATAAATCGAGTAATTAATCATAATGTGATTTTAAGAGAAATTTGACAGAAAGAAAAAGACTGTTTAACTAAACTTAAACTGGGCATGTTGAGGATCAAGTTATCCAGCATTTCTTGGTGTAACCTGTCCCATTCTTGAATAGCAGCTGCCCTGAACTCTGGCACTATCTGGGGACGTGGCTGATGGTTCCAATCAGCAGGGTTTAAGTCAGGCGAGCCGGCAAGCCAGTCTAACCTTGTGATGTCGTATTCTCGGACTGCAGCATTGACTCGTTGAGGTCGATGGGCGGGCGTATAATCATCAACTAGTACAAATTGGTGCCAATGGTTTACTCGGAATGGTCTGACAATTCTATCAATAGCATCTGCTTTATACGTTCCTGCTGTCATGAAGCCTCGATACGAGATCAAAGGCGTTCTAGCTCCAGTCGTAATACCACCACAAAAGAATACCGATTTCCCGCCTTGCTGAATTGTTCCAGGGGCAATATTTTGACTTTCACGGTGTCCTGATCTTCTCCAGACACGATCACGTCGGTTATCTGGATGACTACTAATTCGTGATTCATCAACGAAAAGACAGTTTTGCCAAATGTTTCCTTCTTCATCTTCTTCATTTTGCCGAAACCTAGCCCACTGTAATATCCGACGTTGATGTTGCTGGGAATTCAGAGGAAACCAAACCTCCGTGCTCGTAATAAAGCCTAATGCGAGCAATTCCGAATGGTCTGAGTGCTAACTTCAAGCCAAGTAGCGTGCTAGTAGCAATGATTGTTGTGTTGAGACGTTGATTGTTGTGAATGGTAGTCACGGGCTGCCAGCAATCTAATATAGCGCTTTTCGGCAGCAGTTAAAACAGTTGGGCAACCACTGTGCGGTCGGTCAGCTCTCTGCGTGCTGTTTCTCTCGTGGTGTATCCATCTTTCCTCAAAGCTTACTATTTTTGCTCGTAAAATTTCTGATAATAATCTTGGCATTTTTTCAATCACAACTTTCAGCGAAAAAGTATTTAAAAGCCGTTAAAATTGACTTAATCCGATTACTGAATGAGCGTAAGCTAGGACTGAAAACCTTTTCATATGGAAAAACAATTGAACTATTTTATTATTTTACATTCTAATTCTATATATTTAAATAAAGAATCTAAAAAGAAATATAATCTACCGTAACAAAAAGATTTAGATTTTTCAAAGTGATCGCAATTTTGAAGTGAAAACTTCTTTAGCGGCGTTGTGCACTTTTTTTTGTAATGGGTAAAAAAGGCTTAACTCGCGTCAGTAAACACGTGACCTGATCGTAAGACAACAAATATACAAGCGCTAATTTCACACTGTACTAAACAACCATGGTGGCGCGTTCGTCTAATATGAGGTCGTTGACTTCGTCAAGTCTGAGATCGATTCCAACCGAGGCCCAAGAAACACTTTTGGTCATCATATAACTTTTTGTAATATTTATTCTATTTTGTGCCATAAATCTATTGATATAAAATGGAAATTAAACAAAGTCCATCTATTAATGAAAAAAGTGACGAAGAAATAGCGAAAGAAAATGAGTGAGTACTTTATAAATATATTGGCGATGATGGTTCTGGTAATAATTATGGTGAAAAAGTAGTTGAAATTATTGATGGAAGTTGATTTTTCTGAGAGATAAACTTTTTAATGTAAAATAATTGTAATAGTTCTGAAGTGTTAAATTTTTAATGTAATATAAATTGTCATGTTTGTGTACGATAGCGCAATAAATGAATATTGTATGTTACCACATAAATTATAGTACTTTTATACTGATAATTAAAGCAAATCGTGCAAAATTATTCCCTAACCATTCCAAAATATCAAAAATGCACAACGTTAAACATTCTAGTTTTCACTTCTGCCGGCACTCCCGGAGTGCAACCCGTCGTTTTCTTTTTTATGTATGAGGCTTCTGAGTTAAAAAACCTGTTTAGACGATGATCAAAATAGTACACATTCTGTCTTTTATAAGAGCGTGCTACTTTATTTTTCAGTCAACCTTTTTCCTCTAAATTAACTATCGATATTGATATTGTTATTTTTTTATTATACTTTTTCGTTGATGTCGAACTGTTCATTATGAAAATTTAAAATTCAATTGTTATAGCATTTAGGAAAAGAGACTAATACAAGTACTGGAGCCCCCTGGCATATATTATGTGTACGTAAACTACAAAGACTTGACGACCACAGCTTTGCAGTATTCAGCCATGTAGTATATCATGATTCAATGCGTTACCTACAACATGGTACAAAAAAGTTAACCGCCAACTGTGGTCAGTTCTAAAGTACTTCGTGTGTTAAGAACCTTAATTATCTGTGGCAAATAATATTATATATAAATAAAATGACCCATGAAGTGAAAATGAACAGACAACAGTCGATACCGGCTACAACTGAAGTAATGACAATTATTTAATAATACGACTTTAACGTTATGTATTGATATATTATATTCGCCAACTTGACAAATAACATAAAAAATTACAAAAAAAAAAAATCTACTCTAAAAATGGGGAAAACACTTCTTTTGTTATTCTTACAATTCTGACAGGACACCAAATAGACCGAATGTGTAGTGCGCTCTTAAGAGGATTCGCAGTGTAAATTTTGCTGGTATTCAACCAGCAAAATTTACACTTCGTATTCGTGTATTCACTTATAAGGTAACAAAGTGATCGTGAGCGAATTTCAGAGCAAATATTTTGTTACTTGTTTTTAAGTTTTAGTAAATTTAAGGGGTCTTGATTTACTTTTAAATATTTTATGAAAAATATGAACTTGAAATGTTAGAAACATTAATGCGATTTTCGCGGACGGACACGGATCATTCCGCGGTTATGCACCATGTAAACAGAGTCGTCTGTGGAAGCGCTGATAAGTCGGCAGCGGTGCATCAGATTCGTGGCTTCGAAAGAGATCGACATGTGAAAGTTACGAAGAAGGTGCAATATGCGTAATTCTCGAAACTCGGTTCTTCGTAATGGTAATTATATATAGAAAAAACATAAAATGAATATATTACCTATCGTATATCCGTAGAGATAAATATTGGTGTTAAACATAAATACTATATAAGTATAAGTGAATTGTAACTTAATTATAATATCTTTATGCAAAATCAAACGTCTGTCGTTACTAAAATATAATCTCTTACTAGTTCACGTAAACCTCTTAAAGGGCTTTTGATAAAATCGATTATACCTATATATCACATTAGATAAATTGCTCGCATCATATCTTGTAATAAAATGTATTATAGATAAATAAACCACAAACTGTATTCAATTCAGAGAATCAATTTTATTATATTGCTCCACATTTATAACATTGATATGACGTAGAGAGATTCACTTTTTAATATTTATGATACCGATACCGTAAATCTTGGTACCAATTTAATATTCATTAATGGGTCTAAGAATATTTTTATTTTAAGCGAAAATAAGCATATAGTCGAATAAATAAAGGCGTTACAATAAAATACTCTTCATCGTACATGAAGTGCCGATTTGATCAGGGAAGTGTCACTGTCTCCCTTAATAGCACTATGGTCCATTGCGTACGATTTTTTTTAATACCAGATACATTATCTTACTAACTTTGATTCTACTGTAATTTAAATTTAAATTTAAATAAAAAACTTATTACTTAACTGCTTCAAGTTGCTTTCCAATTTCATTTTGAGGTTAACCCATCACAGGATCTTCACGTTAGTTATTATTCTAAAATTCACCGCCTATGTATGATGGAATAGTGTATCTTATATAGGTTATGGTGATGGAATAGGGTCCATGGGTAGTGAGAACGGGACATCATCCTAGTTTTATTACAGAAGTTACAGAAAACAACAAAATTCGAATGCAATAGAAATAAGCCCATTTTATATTTTTTCTCACGTGTACAATTATTACAGTCGTCCTCGTTGTTCCTTTATGTATGAATATCATCTTACATTTAAGGTAATGGTGCGTGAATGATATCTTTATATTTTGTGATGCCAGTGATGTTTATTTGCTGCTCAGAAAGCAACTATCGTGTTTCTTCGAGGTTATAGTAGTACGCCTCTAGCTTTTGGATGTTTTATTTCAAATATGATTTCAGTATTTCTTTGTTAATTTCTTTGTTAATTTCAATACACACACCGGCAGAATTAGCGGAACACAAAAAAAAAGGAAGAATTAATATATTTTTTCCGTAGCACTGGCCGGTTACATTACTTTTTATCATTATTTTACATAATTTTTTTAGAAACGTCTTATTTGAAAATGGAACATATGTCAACAGTCATTTTTTTCATTCGTTTGCTTTAATTTTTCATTCATACACCTCTATCGACTGCTTCGAAGTAGATTTTCCATTTTCGTAAAGTTCGTAAATTCCACTTGAAAAACATTGTATTGCAGTTTTATGAGACTTTTGTGTTTTCTCGCTTATTGATAAGTTACGAACATCTAAGTATGCCTGATTTAACGCTACCAGAAATCATCAGGGCAGATGAAATGAGAAGAAATGGTCAATCCTACAGATCGATTGCAACAAGACTTCGTCGACCGTTATCAACGATTCATCGTAGCATCAAACGGTACAGATTGACGAATTCTCTAGTGAGGAGAAGAGGGCAAGGCAGGAAAAGGTGTACTTCAAGGAGAGATGACCGTTTTCTACAACTTCAAGTTCGTCGGACCACGAGACTTACGGCGGTGCAGGCCCGAAATGCATTGGAGGAGGTTCGAGGAGTAAGAGTGAGTAAGCGGACAGTTCGCAGAAGATTCGAGGAAGTTGGTATAGGCTCATTTATACCCGCCAAAGCACCAAAACTTGAGAGACACCACCGCACAAACCGACTATACTTTGCTCGTGAACATCGTCATTGGGACTTTGACGAGTGGGGACAGGTTCTCTTTACTGATGAATGCAAAATTCTGTTAAATCAGATTGATGGAAGGCAGCGAATATGGACACGCAAAGGAGAGCGTTATTTACAGTCTAATTTTGAAAATACAGTGGCATATGGCGGCGGCTCAATTATGGTCTGGGGAGGGATATGTTTAGGAGCTCGCACGGAGTTAGTGGTAGTCGACGGCGGAAATCTGACTGCTGATCGGTATATCAGGGAGATTTTAGAGGAACACGTTGTGCCATTTGCCCCATTTATTGGTAACGACTTCATTTTAATGCAGGATAATGCTCGGGCTCACAGTGCTCGCTCAGTACAGGCATACCTAAACCATGTTGGTGTTACGGTGATGGAGTGGCCAGCACGGTCCCCGGATATGAATCCTATTGAACACGTTTGGGACTTGCTAAAGAGGAGTCTCAAATCAAGAATGCCACCTCCTAACAATCTGGGCGAGCTGCGAAACACATTAGTTGAAGAATGGCAGAGGTTGCCCCAAGAAATCATTGACAACATCATTCGCAGCATACCCAGACGGATGGAAACCTTAATCAGGGCACGAGGGGGAAACACTCGTTATTAAACATTCATTTAATTAATTTTAAACCGTCATTATATCTAAAAATTTCAACTGTTTCTCTGTTACTACGAAATCTAAGAAAAATGCATTTTGTTTAGTTAAGTTTTTTTTTTATTAAACTTTAAGTATGGTGTTGCAAATTAATGTCAAAACATGTTAATATAACTATTGTTTCATGTTTAATTATTATTTGTTTAAAAATAAAGCTAACTATACTGTCCTTTTTTTGTGTTCCGCTAATTCTGCCGGTGTGTGTAGTTGAATACTACAAACTGGGCTAAATTCAGAGAATCAAATTTATCATATTGCTCCACATTTTATTACATTAATATAGCGTAGAAAGATTCACTTTTAAATATTTGTACTTGTATGATACCAATACCAAAAATCTTGGGACCATTTTAATATTTTTATGCATGTAGTCAAATAAATAAAGGCGCAATAAAATACGGGGATGTATGGGAATCTTCCCGCCTAGATCTACGAGGTCCAAGCCAACCTCACCTACAAGCAGGTGCATCTACCGATTAACACACGCAGGTTTCCCTCGTAGGAGTGCAGGATCAGACAGCAATCGCAAGTGTAAAAGCCAAAATAAACCAAACGATAAGGAAAGGAGAAGTAGAAGAGCGGAACCCGGGCTTCAAAGTGAAACACTTTGCATGCAATCGGGATTGGCGCTCGGATGATGTTGATGATCTGCTAATGTATAAGGTGTATACTAGTGGTAGAAATTTGCTGACACAAATTAGTCACAAAATTCGGCCGGGTGAGTACCACCGTGCACGTTTGCGAAAAACCCTCCATAGTAATCCAATTTCGGTTTGATTGCGTTCAGGGGCAGCAAGTGCATAGCCGGGCAGGGGGATTGTGGTCGCAGCACTAGTGGGACCGGTGGGTGTCACGCGGTGCTGCGACGACAATCCTTTTCTGATGAGGCCGTCACCATTGTTAACATGGTACGTGCATGTAATGGTGACCCTCTTTCCTGAGACTACCTTCAGCTTACCATGTAACAGTGGAATACTGTTAGAGGCGTAATTGTGGTTAGCGCCATCTGTGGACACAGTCGCACAGTCGCAACTACTGTGAATGCATCGATGTGGCTGACTTTAGTCTTGTTTCGGCAATTCCCCGTCAGATGGCGTGAGTTATGCGTGCGGCTCTTTATTTTTGTGTCAATTCATTCTCAAAGAAGTTTCGAGTTAATTATCATCATGTGAACAATTCTAGCAAGATCCAGAATTAATTTTGATATATAAGGATGTTCGCAGTGACCCTATGATTCATTTTTTGTTTGAGAGGTCACTAGTCGTGTCCATACAAGTCTTTATTGTGTTAATTGTTATAAGTGAGAAAACTATATTACCCGATTTGGAGGTTATAGTGTGTGGTGCCCAGATTTGAATCTGGTAAGTTATTTTATTCCATTGCTGTCAGTGTATTCGCACAATGGGGATTTGTTATTGATGGAAGTTATATATCTTGATCGCAGGGACTTTAGGCCTTGGAACAAACCCTTACAAACACTTCAGACGGCAGCGACTCTGATATTGTCAATCGTTGAGGCCCGGATACCTTGATATTGGGAAGCAGATCACAAGGGAAGCTCCGGGATCTGTTCTGCCGGTGCACAACCACTGGAGGCCCCGCGGATACTCGAGATCAAGAAGGTCAAGCTATCTTTTATTGTAATTGTGATTTCATTGCATTACTGCTGACCGGCGCTAGGCGTGTACAATATTACTGAGCTGTGCCACTCCTGACTGGCACCTGGTGAGAATCACCTCTCTGCACTGAAGTGATTACATATCTACATAGGAGTATACCTGTACCTGTGTTATGTTGTATCCTGATGTGTAACTTATTCTATATATCTGTCTGTGTGCTGTACCTGAAACTTCTGCTCTGAACCTAACTTATATATCTGTATTCCTATTTTCTGTGTAACTCTCTATTGTATAACTGTCTGTATCTTTTCTCTTTCTCTGTTTATAAATATATGTATGTACAGCTGATTCTTGAGTTTCATTGGAGGTCAGCTGACCTGCGCACCACCTTAGAACCTCTGTGGAAGGGCGCCCTGGTATTAAGAACTCATTCTTTTGCTCACCTGGTCTGGCCGGTGAGTAACCTATTAAGAAAAAAGGTTACAACCATCAGGCGGTGTGAAGTCAAATTGAAGTGTCCTAAATACAAAAAAAAAATCTAGTGGGGCGGAAATCACACAGTGATTGTCAAACTTCGGGCCAAACTTAGATATTTTTGTTGCAATATTTTTATTCAAAATATAAACTTGTGAACAGACCTTAGGCTTTATGCATATTATTCGACGCGTCTTTATATATTGAGCAATAAATATGAAGAAAATGAAATCAAATCACATGTCTTCGACGTCAAAAACACAAAAAAATATTTTTTTATCGACAATTTGTATGGTAGGTACCCGAAACCTTGAACGTACAAACCCCAAAATCTAATCAGTTCTTCCCATTAACCAAACAAGATGATTGGGGAAATAATTTTTTAAATCGGATAAGTGGTTCTTGAGTTATTGCGTAGACAGACATCCAGACATCCAGACATCCAGACATCCAGACATCCAGACATCCAGACATCCAGACATCCAGACATACAGACATCCAGATATCCAGACCAACAGACAGACCGACTCAAATTTTTTTTTTGCTAAATTAGATTTAGAATCATGTGAAACGTCGAGAAAAGTGATAAAAAGTAGGTGTAAGATTTTGATTTTTTTTGGTTGGTGGCCCGAAGTAAAAAAATATTTAATCTTGATAAAAATCAGTCTGCTAGAGCGACTACAGGCGGCTCCACAAGTCATCCCTAGGCCTGTGCTCATGGAGGACGGAGGTCCTTAAGCGACCTCCGACGTCTGAGTGACTTCGGAGTTTTGCGTCAGTAATTTCTCTGTTTTCTATTTGCGCTACCAGCTTTTGAATTATTATTTGAAATTGAAAATGAAATTATTATTTTCGTTTTAGTGCAACTACATTTTTAAATAGAAGTTTGTTTTTAAAAAAAGAAATATTTTTATTAATTATTTTATTTTCAAGTTTTTAGTTTTAGTAATATCACATAGCACCAGAGTGACCCTGAATACCATGTGACAACAAAGAGTTTACCAAGACAAAACAAAGTAGATAACAAGTTTATTTTGTTCAGTTTAGAAATTGCTATGGCCACCTTCCTACTACATCTTCAGACCCTGACTACCATGTAAAATCAGACAGTTTGCTACGACACAAAAATGAGCCCGAACTCTCTATAGGTTTATCTTGTTTATTTTATAAATTCCTGTTGACACCTTCTTACTCCATCATCAGACCAGCTATATGGTACCATATTAATGCATGGTTAATGGCAATAGGCTCGCCCCCTATTACATTGGGACCTAAACATAAACTGGCGAAATGTGGGTGCTAGCACCTCTGCCTACCCCTTCGGGGATATAGGCGTGAGTTTATGTTTATGTTATGTTATTAATGCATTATCATCCTAACTAACCTAACATTAAGACTAACCACGCCGGGTTCCTCCCGGCGTGGTTAGTCTTAAGGTTAGGTTTACCCACACACGTGTGGGAACACGTGTGTGGGTAAAACGTGGATACAAAGGGATTCTTCCTTCAATCCGGGGTTCTTTAAGCGGGGCGAGAAAGAGCATCTGTCGAGGTCGTCTAGGTAGGGGCCACCATACTCGGGTAAACCTCTGGAAATGGTGGCCACTACCTTTTGGACTTCACCTCAGTTTACTATCAGGCGAGGCGCAGTCAGTTTGACGGACTAAATATAAAAAACCACACGTGTTTCCTTCTTTCTACAATTGCGAGTCCTTTAAACGGTGCTTGATAAAGCATCTGATGAGGCCATCAAGCTGAGGGCCATCATTGTAGTATTATTTGTATCTGTAATGATGAACTTCCTAACTAAGTTTAACATCAGGCGAGCAGCATCTGGCAAATAGACTTGCTCAACAGCGCTCCCCACCTCGACCCTCGACAACATCATACAGATTGAGGAACAGGTAAATCACCTAACCAAATCTATAATAGACAACTACCACATAGCATGCCCAGAAACCCTACCTCCCAAAACCCCAGGCAAACAGCCATGGTGGGGCCCAGAGCTAGAGCGCAAGCGAAGGAAGGTTAGAAGGGCTTTCAACAGGGCTATGAATACTTGTGCAGATGAAGACTGGGACGCCTATCGTTCAGCCAAATCCAGCTACAAAAAATGCATTAGATACCGAAGCAAACAGGGATGGCGAAAATTCTGTGGGAACATAGAATCATGCCAACAAGCAAACAGGGTAAGGAAAGTCTTAGCACAGACAAAACCGATGGCACTGACTGCCATTAAAAAACAGGACCACACACTCACAACATCGCCAGAAGAATCTAGACGCGTACTCATCGAAACCCACTTCCCTGGATGCGTCTTCACGACGACAATCAACTGGCACGATGAAACCATACCACCTACTGCCCTAGACTGGCAGTACGCAAACAAAGTGGTCACACTGGAAAAAGTCCAGTGGGCCATCAGTAGTTTTCACCCTTATAAGGCAGCTGGCCCCGACCGAATCATCCCTGCTATGCTACAGTGGGGCGACAAACTAGTCGCAAGCAGACTGGAGCGTATCTTTAAAGCCTATCTGGCACACAGATACGTTCCGAAAGGATGGCGGGAAGTAGGAGTAATTTTCATCCCGAATCCAGGAAAGGATGATTACACGAATCCCAAAGCACATGAAACGCCATGGAACGCCTATGCGAGAGGGAGCTGAGAGATGGTGCACTAAAACAGCTACCCCTACATGCAAACCAGCACGCATACAGCTCCGGTAAGTCTACGGAATCAGCCCTCCATCTGGTAGTCAGCCGGATAGAGGAAGCAATCGAACAAAAAGGCTTCTGTCTAGGAACGTTCATTGACATCAAAGGAGCTTTCGACAAAACCAGCTTCACCAGTATTAAGGCCGCCCTGTAAAAACATGGAGCGGAATCGGTACTATCAGACTGGATAACAAACATGCTCAGCAAAAGAGTAGTTCGCCTTGGGGAAGAAGATCAGACAGCTCTGATAGCCAAAGGCTGCCCGCAGGGTGGAGTTATCACTCCTCTTCTGTGGAATTTAGTGATAGACAACCTAATCACAAGGCTGAACAAAAACCGCGACTCCACATAGGCTACGCCGACGACCTAACAATCCTTATCTCAGGGAAGGTAGCGGGAACGGTCTGTAACCTAACCCAACAAGCCTTACGCATCGTAGAAAAATGGTGCGGGGAATTCGAACTATCGGTGAATCCGAACAAAACCGAGTTAGTCATGTTTACGAACAAAAGGGTATTAGGCGAATACCGATTACCCAAACTCTTTGACACGGAACTCCAACTGTCAAAAGAGGTAAAATACCTTAGCGTTATTCTTGACAGCAAGTTAAAATGGAGTAGCCACCTAGACAATAAATTACAAAAGGCCGGGATTACCTTCTGGCAGTGCAGAAGAATGATTGGTAAAAAATGGGGGCTATCACCGAAAATCATCCTGTGGCTTTACGAAACAGTAATCCGCCCCATGATAGCGTATGGCGCTATCGTCTGGTGGCCAAGGACCGAAAACAGCACAATAGCGGCTAAACTACAACGGACCCAAAGACTAGCCTACATGGCAACCACTGGATGCATGAAATCTACCCCCACCGCGGCAATGGAAGCCATGCTCGGACTCCCACCCTTGGATCTGTTCATCCGCCAAGAACCAACAGCTGCGGCTATACGCCTAAGGGCACTCAACCGATGGAGCGAGAGAAACACACGACACACCTCACTGCTCACAGATCTCATAAAGGAGATACCCATGATAGGAGCAATGAATGATCGTGTACCCAAACAACACGTATTCGACAAAAAATACAAGATCCAACTCCATGAGGACCACCGCTGTGAGGCTTTATGCCCAACGGATTTACGCATCTTCACAGATGGATCAAAAACTGGTACAGGCACCGGGGCCGGCGTTTTCTCGGAGGACTTTAATGTATCCATTTCAACACCGCTGGGGACCCACAACACAGTATTTCAAGCTTAATGCATGGGGATTACCCTGGCAGCTTCAGCGATAATGGCCAGGAGAGTGGAAGGCCACTCAATACGCATACTCTCCGACAGCATGGCCGTGCTGCAAGCTTTAAACAGCCACACTATAAACTCGGGCCTAATATTGGAGTGCCATCGTAAACTGAACCAAATAGGCCATTTCATCAATAACCTTGCAATGGATTAAGGGCCACAGCGGCTCGCGCGGCAATGATGCAGCAGATGAGCTTGCCAGGAGAGGATCTGACTTGGTGGTAATGGGACCTGAGCCCATAATACCGATCCCCTTTGCATACCTACGAACCATGGTTAACAAACGAACGAGAGATCAACACAACAGCTATTGGACAAATCTGGAAGTTTGCAGACAGGCGAGGGAAGCACTCCCCGTGCTTGAAAATAGACTGACCAGGCGTCTTCGACAACTGACCAAACGGCAACTGCGCACGGCCACAGCTGCCATCACGGGGCACGGCTCCTTCAATAAACACCTTTTTATTTTAGGAATCACCGACAGCCCTCTCTGCAGAGCCTGCATGAGAGAGGAAGAAACAGCGGCACACGTGCTCCTACACTGCCCTGCAACCGCCACATACAGGGTTAAGTACTTCGGAAATACAGGTACGCTCCGGGAGATCGCCAGCAGCGTGAATAGCCTGCTGGCGTTCTTCAATGAGTTGGGATCGAGTGAAATGCCCACCCTCACGCAAAAACCGCGCCTTGTCGTGGAGTTGCGGATACCAGCTCGCGAAACCATACCATACCATACCATACCATCAGGCGAGGTGAAGTCATATTGATATGACTTATAACAAAAAATAAACGAATGCAGAAAACGATACATTCAGTTCAAAAGCAGAAGTGAGTAAATATACAAATGACTTTTGAGAATCAGAACCGGTAAGTAAGGTTGTTGTTTCCTTTGTTACCTCAATTGTATATTTACAATTTTATCATAATATAATTTGATTACTGTCAAATTGTAAACTCGCTGGTAGGTATAATCGAAATAACCGTATGATAATTTGCTCTGAACTCCATGTAGTATCGGTTGTAATCTATCAAAATACCTGGTGTATGGATTGATAACGCCTATCCACTCCCTTTTTCAGTTGAAAAAAAAAAGTATTATTCTTGTGTATTTTTCAGTTTTATTCCTTTAGTTCAATTGACATGAGCATCTTCAACATGAACGACCCGAAAAATCAGATACAAAAGTTCGTAAGAATTCAAGTAACTCTGGCAATATTTTAAGGCTTGGGTTGCGGAACGGGTTGCAAGTGGAATAATACAACCGTAAAGTGTCCCCTACAAACATTCCAAGAATCTCATTTAAAGTTAGCATACTCCAAAAGTCAGAGTCAAGTATATTATGTGCATATAAACGTAGTAACTTTTGCTCTTCACATAACGCAAACAACTTTAGTGCCAACATTAGGACCTTAGTATTGCAACATTATACACTTAGTTAGCGTGCATTAAACGCTATTATCCTTTATGTTACTATGCTTTTGTTGTTACATACCTTCAACGAAATGTTTAAAATTGCATGTTTCTTTACTGAGAAGCGACTTCCCGAATATACATACATACATTCATATACTCATGTCTTTTATCCTCCGGGGTAGGCAAAGACAACAGCCCGCCATCTTCTTCTGTCCCTACATACTTTACGAACTTCCTTTACTGTCAGCCGGTCTCGAGTGCTTTATATATCTCCTCGAATATAGATATAAAATAAATACAAAGAGAAATGAAACGCTGCATCGTCGCTGCATCTACTTACCTTTAAGTTGTTTTTTTTTATTTCCTATGGGTTTTTTAAGAGATATCACTATATTATTATGATTCATATAGATTTATATGCCTGTAAAAAAGAGCGTAATTTGCCTGCAATAAAATACGCAATGTCCATTCAAAATTATTATTATTTATTATTATTAAATGATGTAATGCGATAGATCGGGCCGTTTACATCACCGGCTACTCAAATTCAATAACAATAGGCATTTTGACTATATTTAAAATATTGTACAAATTGTTGTCATCCTAATCAAATGTACCGTAAAAAACATATTTTATTAATTTTCAATTTAAAATAATTTCTTTTTTGTTAAAAAATCAAGATTAAAATCTCACTTTTTTTGAGATTTGATCACGTGCTTATAAACGCTCTGTGACGTCACACATAAGTGAACAGAGTTTTTCAATACTGTCTGCATTTCCTAGTGTTAATCGACTGGTTCAATTATTAATTACTAATAATGTTTCACTTTTATCTTGTATATCTCAAAATAAACCATTATTTTTGCAACTAATTTCAATAATTATATAAACGTGCTTTAAGTCGCTTTCTGTTTACTTTGGTGTGACGTCACATGTCACGGGATCCGTTATGGTGCGTACTTTTTTATATCAAACTTTAATATCGATTTTTATCGTAAATAAAACAGTTCTTAAAAAAATATTGATGCAATCTGCATTTTTATGTTGTGCCTACTATTTTTTAGCAGTAGTCAAATACCCTATTTGCCCGCTTTTGAACACAATAGATTTAGATCGTAAAAAGAGAACATCTAGGACGGGACTTGTAATCGCGACCAGTCCCTTACCGGGGAAATGCTCTTACAAACTGAGCCACCTAGACCTAGATATTCGTTTTCCCACCGTATTCCCATCATTCCTTCAACTTCATTTTACGGCCGAAAGTGAACGAATCCCCTGTAATTAATATATTGATTTGCATTTGTTAGTTTATATAACCCGCGGTTAGCGCCTGGGTCGAAGAGATGCCCAATGCTCTGATTTTTGTGCCATAACTATTTTTATATTAGTTAATTAGTATCATTTCGCTTAGCTTTATAGGCTATCCGCTAGCTTAGCTATCTCCCGTGTGGCATTTGGACAGTACGAATGTTTCAAGTGAGTATGGGTCGTTTTGACTTTTGCGTGATGTCATGGTATAATACATAATGGTATATGATATAACGATTGATAACTGCGATTCGGATAAAATAGATAATGAAAAATAATTTCAATGTTTCTAGATTATATAAAAATGTTATTGTACGGACATCAAGCCAATCCTGAGTTTGAGTTCCTGTCTAAATTGTTTCCCTTCCTTTTTTAAATTTACCGCCAATGGCGCCAATATCGCCGGTCGAATGGATCGACCTATGAATGAACGTTCCGCGCGCCGCTCGCGCCTCTAGCGGCAAGAAAAAGAGTGAGTTCAAAAAGATCTTGGTAATGGTCTGAAGTCCGTATAAAAATAAATAATTTAAGCTGTTCTCAGCAAAACTATACTTGTTAGAAGTTCAATGACTGTTCCTACGATTAATCTCCTGATACGGTGAAAGTGCAATTTGGGTGAATTTTCGTGATAGCAGGCGGATCAATCATCACAACGGTTTCGCCGCCGGCTCCCGTCAAGGTCCATCCAAGTATCCAGGTGAGTTGTTTGTGCTTTTCCACCCTTGAAGGTAACTGAATTTCGTCTAGGTTTACTAGCAACAGGGTAATGCAGAGGCTCCTTCAACGAGTCCCATACAGTTATAGTCATTTTCTAGTTCGTATACGTGTATAGTAAAAAGTAAGATTTAGTAGTGTTCTCTTGTAAGTACTTTGTGATTGATGCTACTTTTTTCTCTAAATAATAAACGTTTGTTATTTTTAAGTTTGTTCTACTATCCTCTTTCTATTTAATCCTACTAATATTATAATCTTACAAATATTGTAAAAGTGAAAGTTTGGGAAGATGTTTGGATGTTTGTTACTCAATCACGCTTTAACGGCTGAACGGATCTGGCTGAAATTTGGTTTAGGGGTGGATTATAGTCTGGAATAACACATTAGCTTTTTATCCCGGGAATTGGTTCCCATGGGTTGCAGGAACGGGATCAGAATTCCACGTAGGTGAAGCCTCGGGCAACCAGTTTACCAATAATCTCGAAATTTCATTAAGTTATTAAAAACAATACATTCAATATCTGGGTATTTTCGACCCTCGCACGACAGTTCATGTCTTAAAAGGAGACGCGAGTACCGGCAGGTTAAAACTTTTATTTACTAAACCATATAATTTTATAAATATTTTAAATTATTAAGTACATATTTCGTGGCTTTACAAAACCATATGCAGTCCATTCGAATTGCAAAAATTGCACGTCATTTTAATTTCCATTTTTGGGTAAAATTGAGAATGTCAAACGTCATGATGCAGTGTGCTTGAAGGATATACATGGTGGTGGTCTTCCCCAATAGCCACAATCAAAAGTTGAAGTTGAAGGATATACACGAAGCCTCTTGGTTAGTACAGGGACCGGAAAGATTATATGCTGTTCGGTGATATTTAAATACTTCTAATTTTATTGTACTAGTTTGTCTAATTTTATTTGATTAACTGCCGTCTTCAGCAAAACCCATGCAATAGGTGTCGTGAGTTGTAACCCTTAATTCTTAATATTGAGCTTGCGTGACCACCAGACGAGAGAACGTGATATTAATAATAGCCAACCTTATATTTAGAAAACAATGAATTACTCACTTTTGCTTGTGTAATCGTTCTTTGTCAAATTAATTCGTAATTGCTATGTCCTTGTATTAAGTGTTTACTTGAGTTATAAACACGAAATAAAGCAAATTCTTAATAAATGCTACGATTGATCACTTTTACAGCACGCTTTAAATAGTTATAGTAAATTGTTAGGTAACCTACCATGAATTTAATGCAATAACAATAACGTTTGCGTTACCGTCAAGAGACGACAAGAGTCCTGTACCTGAATATTGAGGGGACACTGCACATACGCAATAATATTGACAATAAAATATATGCTGCCAATAATATTGTTTGTGTGTGGCCCCCGTATTATTGAGTGACCTGAGTACACAGAATATTTTTGACAGTATGTATTTTATTGTCAATATTATGAGTGTGGACGGTTACCAAAGGATGTTGGCCGATAAAATTATGTGTGCTATGGCATATCGAGGAACTAATTAAGTTAAGAGATGCGATGTACATTTGAATTACTGAAACACGCACACAGTGTTGGCCTGTGAAGTGGTATGTGAATATATCTGCTCATTAAGAGGTGCCGTAAATAAAGAATAAACGCCGTCGCATCCACTTGCAATCATATTCAAGTTATGGCTTATCCTCGTCTAACTCACCACAATATCAAAGCAATTCAGTATTAAATTCTCTACTGAAGACTGAGCGCAAATACTATCCAAAGTTAACATGCCCGAAACATTCGAGACCGAGAAGACATATCATAGCTAGAGAAAGCTCAACAACTGTATTACTTAGTGTTATGTTTCTGTTGGAAGCGTTGCTAGAGCTTTTTGATAGGTTTAGCAACGTATGAACGTATATTGACACCGCTAACTGCGTATCAATCGTGAGGTTGATTACACATCCATCCGGACGATACGAAATCGTATAGGGATGAAGAATCATTTTATGGTTTTATGAAATAAATTTGGCTAAAAATGTAGTCACCAAAATTGATAAAACGAATTCGTGGCAGTTTTTGATGCACCAACAACTGTCACGAATGCGGTTTTCTGCCATCGAGAGAAATTGTCAATGAAGTGTCGTTGTAAACTGTCTAAAATATTGTTGTCGTACAGCTGATCTAAATAACGGACCACTCTACATGTAGTCTTCTTACATCTTCTTAGATCTTCGAATACGTATAAAAAGAAACAGATACGATGAAATCCCAGTCAACATCATCATCGAGACTTTTATCTAGGAGCCCGGAGTCCGCTTTTTCCTTGTCCTCTTTTTGGTTTGAATTATAAGTGCGGCTTTTACAAAAGCGACTTCCGTCTTCCCTCCAAATCTCCAGAGCAAAACCTGTGCCAGAGCCTCGACCGTCATTCAGCAGGTGTACAGATTTGCAGGTGAGGTTGGCTTGGCCCTGTAGGTCTTGGTGGGCCCTAATGAAGAAAATGACAATATTTCCTAAATCTCTGTTTATCTACGTAATGAATGCTGGATTACATCGACAGTTGTCAAGGTCATGATTTCGTGCAATTCAGCATAAAACGACATGAATTCGTTCCTTTAATCTCGGTAATTATATTCGTAGTTTCTCCCAATCTGAATATGTTCCGTGGTATGATTTCGGATTGCGGTACGATAGGAAACTAATAAGTCGACCTCAACTTGAGATATTCTCGCTCTATCTTGAAAGATGCTTGTATAAAAATTTAATTGGAATGATTTCATTTGCCATAGAACTACTTGCCATTAATCTATAAGTCAAGCAATAGCAATATTTCTTATAACGTTATTTTCCACTTGTTACGTAGTGTCCGGATGCTTTAACCCAATAATGTGCAAACACTGTCCTGCCGGGCCGTTAACACAGATTTATGTGAGTAACTTGGACAGTGCCACCGGAGATAGTATTTTTACTAAGCCAAGTTATCATAACTTGTTTGAAGATAGATATAAAATATATGAAAGAAAGAAAGAAAGTAAGAAATTATTTTAATTCCATTAATTCTTCATCACTCGTCTCACAACATTGTATCTATTACTAGCTGTTGCCCGAGGCTCCGCATGCGTGGAGTTCTGATTCCGTTCCCATTTCCCATAGGAATCTATTCCAGGAAAAGTAATCTATAATCTAGACTATAAGATTAGTCTGAAATTTGGTGCATAGATATCCATGCACCAAATTTCAGACAGATACATTTAGCCGTATTTACATGCAAGAGTATCAAACATTCACACATCCATATATACTATACATAAACTTTCACGATTATAATATTAAGTAGGAAGTAGGATAGCGTATAGATATACCGAAATTGAGGGGCTCGTGGTAAAGCGATACCTGAGTAGGTTAACACACTGCAAAGTTAAGCAATACCAGCCAGGTCAGTCTTAGGATGGGTGACTATTCTTAACACATTGAGACCCCTCAGAGAGACAGAGAGAGAAGCCGATGGAGTTGGTTGCCATATGAACAGATCTGTAACAGTAGTTGCAGGAACCCGGAAAGGTCCGACAGCCGGTCCAACTACAGACCTTCAATATCGCCAACGTGTGGTCAGATGGCAGTCGCTTAAAAAAATATCAGTTCGGCTGCTTCAATGATGAAGCTTACCGATATTGTTATATTAATACTAATCACCTATCACATGATTTCCTCATTGTCTAGTGAGATTCAAATCGATTCTCGGTGTCACAAAAATGTTATACTTATTGCCCCTTATAAATTAGTACTATGCTCGTAGCCTAAATAAACCGTGTTTATTTCACTGGAGAAAAATGTATATTAATTGCACATAAATGCTGATAAATATTATTATAAACTACTGCATAGTCCCAAATTATCCTTTTTTTAAACCTGAGTCGTGAAATGGGTCGCTCAATAAGGGTTTCGTGTACAACTGACTAAACGTTGCATTTGGCAAACCAGAAAACTCAGCAAAATGAAGCGACAATGGGCTGGTGGAGCTGCGGCTAACATCTAGTTAAATATAAATACAAATTATTCGAAACAATTCCAGTAAAACTTTTCCTTTAATTTGAATATAAGTTCAAGCACTAATAGGTATTTACAAAATGCTAACTTGTACATTATCCAAAGAAAACATCACTTACAATACTTCCAAACTTAAGGATGATCAAAATCCTATTACCAAACTTGTTTAATTTTAAAGTTATATCTTTATTAACCTCGAGATGAAGGCGATGAACAAAGTCCTAAATATTATTAAACATCAAATGAATTATTTAGCATTTTCAAATAATCTTTAGCGCAAGTAGAATATCGTGGACAAAAAGACGGTATAACGCGAACGAGGTAGCTTAAAATAATAAAGGCATTTAGAATTTTGTGTTAAACTTTTCTCTCGGTGCCAAACGTTTCCAAGTCGACTTACGAGTTAAATTACCGGGATTCGTCTTAATTCTTCAGCTATTACGGCCCTCATGACGTGTATACGCCAGGTGCTTCCGAGATAATTTTGTAGTTAGTTTTGTTATGATGTCTTGGGTGAGTAATTAACTCACTGAAATCTGTTTGAGGATTTTCCAAATTTTTCAGATTAAAACTGACCCCAAGCTATTGCACGTTAGGCTAATGTCAAGTAGCGAAGACTTTAAATATTTTTATCTCCTGAATGAGATAGTGAACAGGATAAGATTTAATTTGTGTCGGCATATATTATATATTAAAAACACCACGCGTGACTGAGTATTTCAAACTGTTTCCGTTATATCATCTCATCACTGGCAGACAAATAGAAATATTACCTACTAGTTCTATATCACTGATTGTATAAATGCTGTCAAGCGGTTGAACAAATCATAATAATTGTAATATTCAAACTAAATTTTACAGAGCATAAAACCTGGAAGGAGCAATAAAATGTTTTTATCGTAAAAAAAATGAAGGTTAAGTACCATCATTAATACAAACTTTGTATTTCCATGATTTGTACCTACCTCTTGCTTTGTTGTATTGTAATTTTTACGGTCGGGGATGCCTGCGCTCGCGTGGCTACACTGCGTAATCGTATTTTATATCAACAATGGCCCTTATCTGTAAAAACGTATTTGAAATTCATGGGTCTGCGTCGCTGAAAAATTGTCAGGAGTTTGTTTTTTTATAAGTATAGTAAGCTCTGGTGGATAAACCCATATATTATTACTTTTTCGACTAAATTTGAAATTTATAATAAATATATGGTTAATTTTTTTTCGACGTTTTCTAAAAATGAAACCCAGCTCTCACTGTGCCCCCTGAGTTTCCTATCCTCGTTTCTGAGATTATATATATGTATATATATATATATATATATACTATTTGTCCCGGCAAACTTCGTTCCGCCTTGGAATCAAATTATGTTGGTTACCTTATCAGCCTAATTTATTACGCGAATGTCTCATATTTTAATTATCCTAATTGCTAATATAGGCACAGTATCCCGAGGGGGCCATCTCAAAGCCGTAGATGGCCCAGGGTTGGCCGGAGTGTGAGGAAATTAAACATCATGGAATTCGGCCCACGCGTTCTCGAGTTCATCGCCTTCATCACCGACATGAATTTGTTTTATGTATCTCTTCTTAGTCGGTATCTTCATTACTGAAGGTCGTGTCTAGCTTGAAGTGTTGATCACTCGATGCACTATGCTTCTCCACGTCTTCCTGTCTTCAGCAGTCTTCATTGCTTCGGTTATTGGCAGGCCGGTAAGCGTCTTTACCAGGTCTGACCAGCGGGTAGGTGAGCGACCGCGTGATCTTTTCCCGTCGACCTGACCAACTACCATCAGCTTCTCTAGGCTGTCAGGGTTTCCACGAGCGAGTATAAAGAGACTTATATATATATTTATATATATATATATACAAGAATTGCTCATTTGAAGGTATTAGATAGATTAGTACATTATGAGTGCGGTAAGTTGAATATTACAGCCGAGGCGATATTGCTACAAGAAAGCAGACCCTCGTATTTCATACGACGTTTTATAACATATTAAATAAAACTCGAACTTTTTTAAACGAATAAATATTTAATCACATGTTAAAGCAGTTATAAAAATTAAAACCATTCGTAAAATTGAGTATTACGTGGAAATAAATCTATTTTTAACGGATTCTATCGCGGTTTATTTGATGTTATTTTATATTTTACATTGATCCCGACGTTTCGGTTGCTTTTCAGCAGCCATGAGTCTCCCCGTGACCATGGCTACTGGTGGAAAGAACGCGTGTGTGCTCGTAGATGGTCGAGAGTCAACACTTGGCTACAAATTTATGTTCCTTGGTAATTTTTGAAAAAATATGTTAGACATCAATTTAGTTAGTATTTCTTCATTATGTCGTAAAAAGGCCCCTGTATTGTGAACGATCTTGGAATTTTATTTTTTTATGTTTTTGACCTGGTCAAGACGAACCCGCCCATGGTTCTCGACATCATTATTTGTGATGTTTGCCAACTCTTGACGTCTACATGCACCATTTATACCAAATATTAGTAAAACCTGAAAAGAGATTAAAACAGCGTAAAAACACCTATATTAGAAAGAAATACTAACTAACAAGCGTCGGTAGCTTAGTGGTTAAGGAGTCAACCCTACGATCGAGAGGTCCCGGGTTCGAATCCTGGCCATTACACTACTGACGTGAACCCACTCCTAACACAAGCAATTTAACTTAGCTGGAGGGGTTAGGGGGAATATTAGTAATTTCGGTTACTAATATTCTTTAAAAAAAAAAAAGAAAAATCGGAAGTGAAAGAAGTTAATAACAATAATTTAGTTTCAACTGACCTTTGTTGCCAAATATTGGCAATCCGGAGCTTCTTTAGGAACTTCTTGACATTGTCAGCCGAAAATACTTTCGAATTTTTACTCACCATCTGAGCGTCTTTTTAGAAATACTAGCAAGTTGTAGTATGACTTGATATCAATACCATATTTTGTTTTCACAGTGGTAGCACCACAATGAGCTTGATATATAATTTGGAGAAAGTTCTATGAAATAGGCTAAAACCACTTAAACTTCGCTTAAAAAACTTTAAACTTTAAAAAAACTTCGCTTATTTTAAATATGATGAAATTTTGATATGCTTGTAAGTATCTACCGGGCGATTTTTCAGGCAAGAGGCGTAGAGTAGCTATTCTCGCTGTCTCTGAGGACTTCTGGTGGTGTCGAAATAATTAATTAATCACTACTTGACGACACTTTCAAAAACAAACAATACAGCGAAAAGAGAAAGAGCGCTAATTTTTTCTTTTTTTTTGTGGATGATCGGCTCACGTTTGACCTCTATCTCACCTGGTCGTAAGTGACGATGTGGTCTACGGTGGATCACGTTTGCCTAGAAGAAACCTATTCACTCGAGACTTCAAGATTCCGAGGTTATAGCTTTCCGGAAACACAGACTCAGGCAGGTAATTCCACTCCTTAGCTGTACGCATAATAAATATGTCGCCGAAACGTTTCGTGCATATGAGTAGAATATCCACCATGTAGCGGTGGCGCGTCGCTGTGGGTCTGGTCGTTCGTTGGTAGAAAAGGCTTGGAGGTATCAAGTTGTGCAATTCCAGTGCACACTCTCCGAAATGCATCCGATAAAAGACCAAAAAGATGTTCAAGGCTCTGAAGCCTTTTCTCGACGAGTGCATCGTTGTTAATGAGCCTTTTGGCCCGTCTCTCTATTGTCTCTAGCGCTTCTAGATGGTATTTAGCTGAGCCATCACACAGATACGAGGAGTGCTCAATACAGGATCAAACCTGCGCTTGGTACAGGTTGAGCAACTGTTCCGGTGTGAAGTACTGTACCACCTAAGTTTAAAGATATTTATTTTCAAAAAGACAATTACATTGTCACTTACATGAAAACATAAATTACAATAAATATAGGCTATTTGTTGTCGAACATTTCCTGCAGACTAAGTACAACACATTAGCGCTAAAATTACAAGTTAATAGTTTTCAGATATGTTATAGTGATAATCGTGATTTGAAGACATTAAGTGAGTTTATGTTTTTGATGTTTAGCGGTAGCTTGTTATAAAGCTGTGCTCCTTCGAAAGTGATGCTTTTTTCCCGTAGTCGGTTCGTACTTTTGGTAGTACTAGTATGCTGGGTCGGCGGAGGTTGCGTTTGCAGATTTGTGATTTTTATATAAAAGTTAGGTTGGTATGAATAGCTTTATCTACAATTTTCTTCATTATTATAACATAACATAACATAACATAACTTCACGCCTGTATCCCCGAAGGGGTAGGCAGAGGCGTATTACACACCCAGGATTCGCCAGTTATGTTAAGGTCCCAATGTGATAGGGGGCGAGCCTATTGCCATCTACCGGGCACATTATTAAGCTAGCGATAATTAACATTTATTAATACACACATAACTATGAAAAGTCAGAGATGTGTGCCTGGTGCGACTGGGGATCGAACTCGAGACCTCGTCTCAGCAGTCCGTTACGTACGCCACTGGGCTATCGCCGCCTCCCCCTCTTCCCCTATACAAGTATTATATATATATAGTTGCTTGATGTTCATTAAGTTTCTTTGTATATTTTGTCAGTTGGTGTTAGGCGTGGGTATCGAAAAAGATTTTTTATAAGTTTATTTTGTAGTCTTTGTAATTTTTGTAATTTGGTCTTTGCTGCATTACCCCAGATTTCAATTGAATATAGCAAGTGTGATTTGACTAATGAGTTATAAATTGCGAAACGCGTTTTTTTGGGTACACGGTGTGAAATGTTTCGAAGTGATCCAGAAAGTACTGAGAGTTTGTTTTGAATGTGGTCTATTTGTATGGTCCACTTTAAATAGTTGTCCATTCTTAAGCCCGGATATTTTTCGGAGATTTTTTGTTCCAAGGGGATGTTGTCAATTGTCAGTGAGTTACGTGATGGTATAATTTTGTTTTTTGCTTTGAAAAGGACTTAGCTTGATTTAGAGGTATTTATTGTTAGTAAGTTTTGTTTGAACCATTCTGATACTAGATTTAGATCTTCTTGTGCTTGGCCGATAATATCATGTACCCCGAAATCAAATAGACATGTGTCGTCTGCGTACAATGTTATGTGACCATGTAGTTTAAGTTCTGCGATGTCGTTTACGTAGATTAAAAATAAGACCTTCGCACCTTCGACAGAATGCCTAGCTTTTTAGCAGCCACTTGAGCTTGAGCCTCAATGTAAGACCCAAAATGTAGGGTGGATGTTAAAGTAACGCCAAAAGCTCGAGGCGGTCGGTTATCGGCACGGATGCATTTCGGAATGTGGGGTTCGGAATGACTTCGCTTGTCGGAGAAAAGACACGCCTGGGTCTTAGTAGCGTTGAATTTGACCAAGTTAGCATCACCCCAATCGGAGCCCGCTTTCAAGGACAAACTCAAACGCTCAACCATAGCCTAGTTTATGTGCAGCAGGAATAATGTAGCCGAGAGTACCGACCCCTGAGGGACCCCAGCGTTGATTGCTAATCGGTCGGGTGTGCAACCGTCAACGACCACTTGGATGGACCGATTCCTCAAGAAGGCGGTGATCCAGACACATAAGCCAGGGGGCAGGCCGTTCGCCGGAGGCGTCGCCGCCCAGACGATGCGGCAGCTCGAGAGGCGGAGCTGTATGAGGCGTACAAGGGGGCCAAGAGGACCCTCCAGGAAGCCATTAAGCAGGCCAAACGGCGGGCCCGCGAAGAGCTGCTATAGTCTCTGGAGCAGAACCCATGGGGGCGCCCTTACCTTGCGGTCAGGAGCAAAATTCGCCCAAGGGCGCCCCTACTGACCCAGAGCCTCCAGCCAGAGCGGCTGGAGGGGATACTGGGCTCCTTGTTCCCAGCAAGAGCGGAGTAGCATGTCCCTCCACGTATGGCTCCGCCTCAGGCGCCTGACGCTGATAATAGCGAGAGCGATGTGCCCGAAGTCAGGGAGAGTGAACTGGGGGTAGCAGTGCTCCGGCTTAAAGCCCGGAAATGCACTGCCCCCGGACCCGACGGCATTCCAGGCCGAGCATAGGTCCTGGCCCTTGAGGAACTAGGGCCTCGACTGGTGGCGCTCTTTAGCGCATGCCTCGAAAGGGGCCAGTTTCCAAAGGCGTGGAAGACGGGGAAACTCGTCCTTATTCGGTAGGCGGGGCGGCCGGCGGATCAGCTTTCCGGTTACCGGCCGATCCTGTTGCTTGACGAGGTGTGCAAGCTCTTTGGGCGGATTATTGCAGAGCGCCTCGTCGAGCATCTCACGAACGTGGGGCAAGATCTGGCCGACAACCAGTTCGGTTTCCGCCGGGGGCGCTCCACCGTGGAAGCAATCATGCGCGTTAGGCGCCTGGCGGAGGAAGTAGTCTCGCGGGGTGGGGTGGTGGTGGCGGTGTCTCTGGACATCGCCAACGCCTTCAACACCCTGCCCTGGAGCTGCGTTAGAGAGGCGCTCGCGTATCACGGAGTGCCTCCTTACCTCCGCCGCATTGTCAAGGCATACCTATCCGAGAGGGCCATAGTTTATCCGAGCTGGCTAGGGCCAGGGCGGCGAGAAGTGTCGTGCGGTGTTCCGCAGGGATCGGTCCTAGGGCCACTCCTGTGGAACATCGGATACGACTGGGTGCTGCTGCGCGGTACGTTGCTCGAGGGTGTCAGCATAGTCTGCTATGCTGACGACACCCATGTTATAGCAACGTTCCGAAGCGCGGCACTGAAGGCCACGGCAGGGGTTGCTCAAGTCGTGGGTCGAATACGGCGGCTGGGACTCGAGATCTCGTTGCGGTCCTGGGCGTGGACGTTCTCTCGTTGGTTAGGGCCGTGGTCTCCGACGGGAGCAAGTGGCACGCCGTCGCCTCTTTCTGCGAGCAGGTAATGCGCGCGAAAGAGACGGCGGAGAGGGATCGGGAGAGAACCCTGCCCCCCGAGTTTCGCAGTCTGCAGCGAGGACGCCGCAGACTCATCTACGCCCGGGACTACCGACTTCCATGATCGGGGCCTGAGGTCGGCAGTTGGCCGACTCGCCGTCCTTACAGAAGCAGGCCGTGGCGGCGCGTGTCGTGTGTGCCCTACACACGCCTGCCAACTCACCGAAGCGGGATAAAACCCGACCCCACCAGGCGAGGCCGCGGTGGTGGCCAAAGTCCGCCGGCAACCCTGGGGTTATCCTTTCGAGGGCTTACCCGGGGTGCCCGGCAACAGACACTTGGGGAGGACACCGTGCGGTTTTAGTCGAGACACGACATAACCAGGTATCCGAAGGGATATCCCTAAAAAAAAAAAGATTTGCTTTTTCCTCAGCGGAGTGGGCCAGTGTCCCGTCAGGTTTCCGCAGTGGAGGCAGTGAGGGGCGGCAGAAGTTGGACTCAACCGACTTTGCTAGGGCCCAAAACGCTTTACTGCCCGCTGGATACAATGCAAGTTTGTTTCCAGTACGGCCTATATGGTCAAAGCGGGCCTTTCGCAAAGTCTTCTTGCAAAACTTGGCAGCCCTGTTGAAGGCTCTCTTCTTTTGAGATACGTCCTCCGCCCCGCGGTTTCGGGCATCGACCCAAGCCAAGTAAGCCGCATGCTTGAGTGCTTCGGCCCGACCGTATTCGGCGCCAAACCATGGTCGAGCCCCGCCAGACATGTCTACGACAGAAAACGGAATGTAATACTCCATTCCCTGCCGCAAAACATCCACCACGGCGTCCGCGCAGACGGATGGATCAGTAGAAGAGAAGCATGCAGGCTGCCAAGGGTAAGATGCGAAGAAGGATCGCATCTCATCCCAATCTGCTGACCTGTATCGGTAAACCAGACGGGAGCCTCTGGGTGAGCCTTTTTTACTTGTTAACAAATTAACATAGCATAACTTCACGCCTGTATCCCCGAAAGAGTAGGCAGATTCGCCAGTTACGTTTAGTTCTCTTTCTAGAGCCTATTGACATCTACCGGGCACATTACTAAGCGAGCGATAATAAACATTATTTTTGTGTTTTTGTTACAGATAAATGGTTGTAATTTATTGTTAAAATTAATTAAATTAAAGGATGAAATGTTTATTTATTTTATTTTATCTCCCAACGTTAATTTTATTCATGAAATGTTGACCACTTTTTGGACATAAAAACTCTTTGTTAAAATTTAAAAGAGTACCATTCGTTTTAGACGGAGCAGCTTAATAAACAGTGCGTTTTACCTTATATAAAATAACGCACTAGTACAATACGATATTGAAATTGATAAAATAAGAGACCATTGACAAGCAAATCACTACATAGTATGAAACAAAGTCGCTTTCTCTGTCCCTATGTCCCTATATCCCTATGTATGCTTAAATCTTTAAAACTACGCAACGGATTTTGATGCGGTTTTTTTTAATAGATAGAGTGATTGAAGAGGAAGGTTTATATGTATAATAACATCCATTGCACCCGTACGAAGCCGGGGCGGGTCGCTAGTGTGTTATAAATTAATATAACATCTATACTGACATAAAGATCACAAACATTACTCCTGTTCTTGAATATCTACTTGATATTTTAATAAACGCCGTCAATAAGCCGACTTTTCGCTATCGAATATAATTACCTACTAGCTGTCGCCCGCGGCTTCTCCCGCGTAGAATTCTATTGCCGTTCCAATGGGAATCTATTTCAGGAAAAACTTATAATATAGCTTTTTTGTTATTCCAGACTACAATCTATCCCTGTACCAAATTTCAACTTGATCCGTTTAGACATTAGAGCGTAATTGAGTTACAAACATACAAACATCTTCACAAATTCCGAGAGACATTATATCCCGAAGTGAAAAGTCAGCTTTAATCTAAAGATTTAAGACTTCGAATTCATTACCTTAGGTATGAGTAACCGTGAAGATGTCTATCCATGTTATAGGACTAATATGGGCAGATGAACTTTAAACGTTCTCTTTCTTGCGCCTTTTACGATATTGGTTTGGAGTGAAATATCGGCTTCTTTAACTTATTTATCTCTGGCAGTCAGGCCTAAGACGTGCGTGCAATGTAAACATCGTTAAATATCCATCGAATGCAAAATGAGTTACTTAATTTGAAGAATTTCACAGAACACTTGCGATGATCTGACGTAATTTAATTAACGCTTTACCAGACGCTTTATATATCGGTACTAGATTACTGGTAGCTAATAACAGGCATCATAATATAAATAACTATTCTGCGCTTTTTGACATATGGGAACCTCAACGGGTACCCTACTAGCGTGGAGTACTATGATTAAGGCGACGACTTTGGGTATTTTTTGCATAGCTAAGATGCCACTTTACACCGCACGAGGCGCTGACGGTCCGCCTACAGGATTTTGCACCGATATATAGGAAAACGACCAATGTTAACTTAAGGTGTAAACACCAATAATGGTGAAACTGTTCTTTTAGCACTTTAGATAAAGGGAACAAAGTTTATAATAATTATAATCCCTACTATTACGAAATTGTAAATTAGTTGTGTCTGTTCATTGGAGATATTAGAAAATAATACTTAGGTTATGTTAAATGAACGATTCTGAACACAAAAATATATTTTTTGGAATTCTTGTCTGTTTATCTGTTTGCCTGTTTGTTCGCGATGGAAGTAAAAAGTACTGAATGGATTTTGATGCGGTTTTTTATTGATATAACACTATATTTATGATATAATACCTTTATAGATCGTTCTGATAAAGGTCTTAGTCCGACTGCAATTGGTTTACTACGTTTGCTTGTTACGTTTGCGTTTTACGTTTGCTTACTACGTTTGATTGCAATTGGTTAGGTAGAACGGGCGACAGAACCAAAAAACGATAACCAATATTAATAATAACTAAATTTGTGATACATGCCTTAGTTTTAATATTTATGCACCTTCCTATGTAAGTACCTTTTTTTATTCGTACGGAAATTCGGGCGGTTATGTCGGGCTTGAACCGACTAAAATCGCACGCCCTCTCGGGTCTACAGACGCCGGTGTGTAAGGTTGCCCATTACATGCTGGCAGAAGGAGGTGGCGGCGGTTCACACGCTCGCGCAACGTAACCTGTCCCCTTTTTTTTTTTTTTTATCGTGCGGAAATCCCTTCGGATACCCCCCCGCGTGCCAGCGGGGGCGGTTATGTCGGTCTTGAACCGACTAAAACCGCACGCCGTCTCGGGTCTACGGTGTAAGGTTGCCCATAGAGCATATCCCTCGCACCCCGACTGACCCTGGGCCATCTCCGGTTTCGAGATGGCCCCCTCGGGTTTGGGAACAACGGTGTCCCCGTCTTGCCCCGGTTTGGGGGAGGGGCGCTAGTCGCCCCACCGTCCCGGCCTGCTTCTGCTGGGGTGACAGGTGGCCTCACCCGCCACCCCCAGGCCTGCGCTCATGGAGGACGGAGGTCGTTAAGTGACCTCCGGCGCCTGAGTTGCCTGCGACGCGCGGCGAGCAAGTTGCGGGCTCGGCGGACCGGGAGAGTTCTAAGTCTCTCCCGGGTGCGCTCCGCGCCATTGCCGCAATCATGCTGCCGAGCGAGAGGACTCCCACCCCGATGGCTGCCACGAGGTCACGCCTCGGCGCCTCCCACGCTTGGCAGTCCGCCAGCGTGTGCAGCCCTGGACGTAACCTGTCCCTAATAATTTATTAATATTAAATCATATCTGATGCTCATATCATAGCTGTTGCATATTATAAAACCTCAGATTCTTCCACTCTCACAACAATTTCAGCCATGATAACAAAATTAATAACAACTTGTACTCAGTTCAAAATAAAATGTCATTGACACTACTACCATTGTAAATTTTTAACTACCCACCACTTTTGAAATCAGTTCAGTGCGCTGTATTAATAAATCGTAGGCTAGTCGTCCAATAGCTATTTCAAACGTAGTTGAAATATCCGATATCCCAAAAAACCATTATATGAATCGTTCTTTATTGTAATTGATTTCAGTTCAATCAAAATTAGGTGAATAGAACAGTATTCGAGTCCGAGTCAACCAATATGCGAACCAATATATGAACATATGTGAATCAACCGTAGTTATTGAAATTAAACTATTTTATAGGATTCTATTGCGGTTCATTTGATATTAGTTTATTATTTACACAGAATCCGATTCCTTTCGAGCAGCCATTGTCACGGGGATGCTGAAAATTGTGGTTGTCTAATGTGGATAGAATCCGTTAGAAATAGTTTTATTTTAAAGTGTGATATTCGCGTAAACTTCCGAACTACTACTACTCGCAGTTAAAATAATTGTAGTTTATAAAATACATCACCAAACTATCGAATAAACTTCGAATTCTTAAGTCTCTCATTTTAGAGGTTTTCAATCATTTTTAGCCATGGCAGCCTCAGCGCAGCTCATAAAAAGCAATACACCTTAATCTATGAGTATAACAGTCACAGCCCTCCCGAGAGAATCGCATACGAATTTGTATATTCTCCTAACTTCTACACTACCTTTTTTTTTTCCCTTCGGATACCGCCCCCGCTGGAGAGCGGGGGGTCTCCAGCGGGGGCGGTTATGTCGGGCTTGAACCGACTAAAACCGCACGCCGTCTCTTATCTTAAGACGCCGGGGTGTAAGGTTACCCATAGATGGCCCCCTTACTTGCTCTCCACTGTGCCATCTGCTAATCAGAGGGACACGTGGAAAGCTTCCGAACAGCCCTCAACAGGGCCGTCCTCGCCTCGGTCGGAGTTGACCGTAGGCGGCAGCGTCTCTCCCACCCTAGGAGAGAGGCGCTGCCGTCTCCGTTGCCCAGGGTGCACCGCGTGGAGGTCCCCAACCAAGCACCCCAACTTCTACACTACCTGGATTGGATAAGGTGCATGGGAAAACAACGAAATCTATATTGGTATTTAATTAAGCTACGAGTGTCCCTTTCTTTCTTATTTCGGAAAGATGCTATTAGCAAATTATACGCATCTTTTACATTTGCAGTGTTTACATAATTGCGTACATGTTAAATACCACAGTCACTTTAAAATTTCAATAAGACGATTATACTTTATCAATTTTCCTTGCTAGTGTGATCAAACAAAAGGAAGCGGTAATTGAATAAGTGGATCCTTCTTTCTGGTTCCTTGGTTCTATGAATCTTTTGAATACTTCTCTATATATTTTTAATCGATAATCTTCTGCTTGAACACTGTATAAATGTATATTTGAAGGTCAAAAACTGCATTGTAAATACCTGATTGATTTACTGCCGTATTTTTTTTATTTTCTATAGCGGGCTATGATAACGCGAGCAGTTGGCGATGTCATACTTTTATACTTTTAGTTACAGTTTCAGTTGCATTAACGTGTATCATACGATACTGAAACGAACGACTGAATTGATACGATGAAACTGAAACTGTGCAAAATTTACTCAAAAACTCAAATAAACGAGTACATTATAACGCACAGACAAGACATAATTTTTTTGACTTTGAAACCTTAAAGTATAAATTTATATGAAAAACTTTATACAAAATTGAGGTACGAATTTGTAAACGTGTATAAAATGTGAGACTGAATAAATTAAGTGAACATTTTTAAACGTGAATTCAACTTTATAAAGTGAACTACAAATTCAAAAAGGAATTAATTAAGCTTATGTGTTTAAAACTTAGCACACGAGTAGCCGAGTCACGAGCGCAAGCATGCTTTATATATTTATGCTTTCGGAAGAATTTACAGAGGCAGTTCAGTCCACACGTCAACATGTCAGGTTGGATTATTATCTTTATTATACATATTGAGGTTGACATTAAAATGCATACGTAGCTTGTATGCATTTGTTATAATTTTTATTACATATTATTACTGATTATTCCGAACCTGACCCGGTCGCGGGTTAGGTTAGAAACTAGATTTTTTTTTAAATATTTGTTCCGAACGTAACCCTCTTCCTAACCTGACCCGAAGTCTCGTTCCTATCACCCGAATTACGCAGATTGGTCATTCTCTCTAATCTTTCTCTAAATAAAAAGTACATAGGTATGTGTCAAATCAGTATTTAATATTTGGTATCCGACTTGGATATTTTTTTATAACCATGCAGAAATAAGTTTTTTTTTTAAGCTGTTTGATTAAATAGCTAGGCAAGTAATTAAACGTATCTGCGCAATTCGGGTTATGATATGAACGAGACGTCGGGTCAGGTTACGAAGAGGGTTACGTTCGGAACAAATATTACATTTCTTTTCAAGCTTCTAACCTAACCCGCGACCGGTTCAGGTTTTCGGGTCAGGTTCGGAATAATTGATTATTACTGGTCAAGTACCTAGTGGTCTTAGATAGATACCAAGTTTTTTATTCCGTACAGTCAGTTTAGTATTATACATAGAATTCATTGGTCATAGTCATAATAATACTTTGATTCAATAATAATTTGAATCATGATGACTTAATTATATTCGATTTGTAATGCCATCTGTGTGACAGCAACCGAAAGTGGCGTATGTTACTGGGCAAGTAGTGCTCTTAAATCGATATAAATTTTTTGTTCCGTACATTTTTTTTAAAACTAGTCTACAGGCGAAATAATCTAAAAAGTGCATTTTGACACATGGGTTTGACAGACATAAACTTACATTTATGTCTGTCAAACCCATGTGTACCTTGCACGATGGAAATAAAACAAATCTAAAATTAGAAGTTATTACATAGTTAAACAATTTTTAGATGAGTAATAATGTATACTATTGAGTTGAAGGAATGTAATGCGAAATATTCCAAGTAAAATTTCTACACTTAATTTAAAATATGACGCGACTGTTTATTTCTGACATCCTAAAAACGTTACGTTCTACTATTACTTCGGGCCACCAACCAGGTGGACACCGAAGTCTTAAAATCACGCAAAAAAAAAAAAAACTTACACCCACTTTTTATCACTTTTCTCGACGTTTCACATGATTCTAAGTCTAATTAAGAAAAAAAAAATTTTGTGTCGGTCTGTCTGTTGGTCTGGATGTCTGGATGTCTGGATGTCTGTTTGCACAATAACTCAAGAACCACTTAGCCGATTTAAAAGATTCTTTCGCCAATCATCTTGTTTGGTTAATGGGAAGAACTGATTAGATTTTGGGGTTTGTACGTTCAAGGTTTCGGGTACCTACCATACAAATTGTCCCTAAAAAACTTTTACAAGTGAGTTTCTTTCGAGTTATATTTCGTAACGCGTATTTGACTTTGACATTTGAGTGACAATGACAATACGTATATTGTATATTTACATAAAACAACCAGACTCTGAAAGAAACTGAAATATAAAATAATTTTTTTGTGTTTTTGACGTCGAAGCCGTTTGATTTGATTTCATTTTCTTCATATTTATTGCTCAATATATAAAGACGCGTCGAATAATGTGCATAAAGCCTAAAGTCTGTAATTTTGAATAAAAATACTGCAACAAAAATATCTAAGTTTGGCTCGAAGTTTGACAATCACTGTGTGATTTCCGCCCCGCTAGATTTTCATTATGGAATTTTTGTGTTTTAATTAAACCGTATTTTAATCGGTATGGTGGTAAATATTAATCGGTTTATTTGGCTAATCGTAAGTTAACAAGGGAGTTCTACATGATATTGTCGGAAGTTTACGCGAATGTCACACATTGAAATAAAACTATTTTTAACGGATTCTATTGCGATTTATTTGATGTTATTTTAGATTTTACATCCCGACGTTTCGGTTGCTTTTCAGCAGCCATGGTCATGGGGTAGAATCTAAAATAACATAAAATAGGTAAATCGCGATAGAATCCGTTAAAAATAGTTTTATTTCAATAACAAGGGAGTTGACCAACCATGAGTGTTCTTATGACTCAGAATATAGCTCAACTCATTCCAAATCTATTCCTATACGATACGCACGCAATTTCATACGTTAATGTTATTCTTAGATTATTTCAACTTTATACATAGAAGTCATTGGTCTTAGTCAAAATAATACTTTGTGTGATTTCCCTTTGATTCATGGCAACTGTTTGAATAAATCATCACAATACATCATTATATTCGCTACAGGTAAAATGAATTCTGATGAAATATAAATAAAGCATACTTACTGTTATAATAAATTTGGTTAATTTTCACTGTAACTGAAACATTGGTCGTTAGTTTAGAGCTGTACTGTGAATATATTTATTTTTTAATAAAGCATTGCTATTGTTCCATAATGGTTGCTAATGGTGAATAGCTTCATTTTGCACAGCTTTTTGTTACAAATAGGAATTAATTTTGCATTCTATATGCTAGTACCTGTCACAAAATAAATGCCGAATATCTATACTAATATTACTAGGTCTGCAAGGCGAATCGCTACTTGCAATGTTGAGCTGAGTGAGACATCGTGATTTTGAAAGTTTTGAACAGTGATCATTCCTACGCGGCGAGTACGATTTTGAAAATTATTTTTGAAATTCCCAACTCTGGACATGCTTTCTGAGCGTGTAAAGTTTGGTCACAGTGTCTCGAGCGGTTATTATGTAATTCCATCTGGATTTTTTTTAACGGTGATCATTCCTCTGTGGTAGCATTAATTTTTTCAAAATATATCCATAAACCTTCCTCTGATTGACCTCTTTAATCATGCCAAATTTGGTTCTGATTGGATTAGTAGTTTAGGAGGAGACTTGTGAGATAGAAAATCCTGAAGTCTAGAATGAGGACCTTTCGCTCGACTTCGTCTCACTCAGCTCAATAAAGAGAGGCCACATTTTGTGAGTTTGTTTATGTGTTTGGAGTTATCTTCGAAACCACTACAATGCTATTGGAAAAAATCTCATAACATTTTAGAAGGTATATTATCCCCGATACACATAGGCTATATCATATGTGTAAATAACGACGGCTTGATTTAAAAAAAACTCACTTAAAGCGAAGCGAGGGTGGATTGGCAGTATTATAATTATTATGTAAGAAGTAGACTCTACAAACTTGTTATTTCTTTTTTTCTGGTAGCAAGATTTTGATACAGTAAAAATTACTGCCAAAATCATTTGAAGTTTGTCTTTAAAATTATTTTAATACTTTTACTACTACTTTTTGCCTACACATTATTAACAGGGGCTGAAATAGTCTGCTATTTATATTTGGCTCTGGTCCTGACCTTATATAATATTATGAACTTTTGTGTTATTAATTAATTTTTGTATAGGTAGTAATCTTTTGGAATATTTATAAAGGTAACTATTAAAATGTCAAAGTTTGTACGGATGGAGGGATCAATGGATGGATGGAACGATGGATGTATGGATAGATGGATGTTACTCAATAACGCGTGGTAACCGCTTCCCATCAGGTGGACCGTCTGTCACCTTAGTGGTATAAAAAAAAATACGCTGGAACGGCTGAACGGAACTGGATGAAATTTAGCAAAGAAATAGGTTATAGGTTTTAGTCCAGAATAGCACATAAGTTCCTGCAGATCGCGGAAAGAGGATCGGTATTCGCATACGCATGTGAAACCGCAGACCACAGATAGTATTAAATAATTTCCTTGGTGAAAATGAATCCATGAAACAAGAGCGGATTCTTACATAGTAAATTTCTCTAGTTACATGATTTAGTCATAAGCCTGTATACACCTGTTAACAGCGTGCAAGCTAATTATCATCATCAACCTATTCTTGTCCATTGCTGGACATAGGTCTCCCCTAATGAGCGCCATAGCGCCCTGCCTTCAGCTGGCCGCATCCAGCATCTGCCCGCAGTCTTTCGCAGATCGTCATCCCATCTGGCCGGAGGGCGTCCTACACTACATTTGACGAGTCGCGGTCTTCACTCAAGAACACGTTTACCCCAGCGGTTGTCGGTTCTTCGCGAGATATGGCCGGCCACTTAAGCTTGCTAATTCTTTGAGCTATGTCGACAACCTTGGTTCTCTGTTGGATGTATTCGTTACGAATCCTATCCCTCAGAGAAACTCCGAGTATAGCTCTTTCCATAGCTCGCTGAGCGACTTTGAACTGGTAGACCAGCCCTACCGTGAATGTCCACGTCTCAGCTCCGTAGGTCATTACGGGTAGGACGCACTGATTAAAAAACTTTCGTTTTCAAACACTGTGGTATGGATGACGAGAAGACCCGACGTAGTTTCCCAAACGCTGCCCAGCCTAGCTGGATCCTCCTTTTGGGCTCCTTCTCAAAATTGTTTTTACCCGACTGCACAATCTGCCCGAGGTAAGTGTACTCAAAAATAATTTCAAGAAGGTGGCCATCCACGTCTACCGTTCCCGGATCAATGTGGCCATTGATCATGATTTTGGTTTAATCCAAATTTATGCCAAGACTGATACATCGCGAGGCTGAAGCTAGGCCGTCCAGCATCTGGGTTAGCTCCTCTAGCGACTCCACCATTAAGACTATGTCATCAGTGAAACGCGGGTGTGAGATGTAGTCGCCGTTTATATTTATGCCCTTACCTTTCCAGTCCAGCGTCTTAAACATATCTTCCAATGCGCTCGTGAACAGTTTCGGGGATATGACATCCCCCTGTCTCACTCCTCTGCGCAATTGGATGGGTTTAGACTGCTGACCCTGTACTTGGACACTCATAGTGGCGGCTTCGTAAAGGCATCTCAGCACCTCGACATAACGATAGTCTACTTGGCATCGCTGTAATTATTCCAGAACAGCCCAAGTTTCGACGAACTCAAAGGCCTTTTCATAGTCCACAAAAGCGAGACACAGGGGCTGATTATACTCTTCGGACTTCTGTATAATCTGCCTCACTGTGTGAATGTGGTCTATGGTGCCATATCCTCCGCGTAACCCAGCCTGTTCCGGTGGCTGGAACTCGTCAAGTCTCCTGGCGAGACGATTCGTGACCACTCGTGAAAACAGCTTTTAGACGTGGCTCAGGAGTGTGATGGGTCTGTAGTTTTTAAGGAGGGTCTTTTCACCCTTCTTAAAAAAGAGAACAACCAAACTCCCGCTCCACGCCTTAGGAGTTCTCCAAACGTGAAGGACGGCATTGAAGAGTTTCTGTAGCTCCTGTATGACAGGAGCTCCTCCTGCCTTCAGAAGCTTTGAAGTAATTCCGTCCTCACCGGGGGCTTTTCCATTTTTAAGCTGCCTCAGAGCTAACACGATCTCATCTTGACTGATATCAGGCAGTTCGTTGGCATAGTGGCGTGTCAGGGTGGCTCTGGAATCATGGTCGTCTCGTCGAGGACGGGGAGCATGTGCAATGTACAGACGGCCATAGAAATCCTCTATCTCGACGGAGATCTCCGGCTTCGACAATACGGTCCTCCCGTCATGCGTTTTGAGCTTCGTCAGATGGCTCCTGCCAAGCTGCTGAGTGAATATTTTGGACCCTCGGTTTCGCTCTATCGCCTCTTCAATGAGGCGTGTGTTGGAGCTCCGAAGGTCGCGCCGTACCATCTTTTTTTTTTTATATACCACTAAGGTGGCAGACAAGCACACGGCCCATCTGATGGGAAGCGGTTACCGCGGCGGATGGTGTCTTCGCAATTTCCTTGTTTAGGTCTGACCTGTCTGACGAAGTCACTTGGGTGATTTCCCATCTTCTTGCCATCAGCCCCAGAGTCTCATCCGAGAGTTTGGACTTCCTGCCAGTACGCTGTTTATGCAGAACTTGATGCCCTCGTCTCTTAGCGTTTCGACCAGATTGTGTAGGGTCTCGTCAGCGTCATCAGTGGGTTCCAATGCAACAAATCTTTCCCCAAAAAGTTGCTGAAACGTCTCGGTGCCCGCCATGATTTTTGTTTGGTTGGAGCGTGGACATCATCAGATGGTTTCTTTTAAGCTTTAGGTTGATATTCAGAGAGCCTCGGAGCAGACGGTGATCAGATCCGGTATTAAACCTGTTGATCACTGAGACATCTCTGAATATGTGCTTGCTATCCGTCATGGTGAAGTCGATCTCATTTTTTGTCCCTCATTTGCATGTCCACTTCCTTTGAGGCTGTTTCTTAAAGAAGGAATTCATTAAGAATAGTCCCTCTTTCTCAAGGAAGTTGACAAGCATTTGCCCCCTGTGATTCCTAGCTCCATAACCATGCGGGCCTATTCGGGATTCGTACCCAGACTGTGTACCCACCTTGCCGTTAAAGTCCCCCATAACAACGTTGAAATGAGCCTTAGTGGTGTTGTGCAAGGCTTTGGATATGTCTTCATACATATCCTCCACTTCATCATCCGAGTGTGCCGAGGTCGGTGCGTAGACCTGAATTACCTTCATGCTATACCGCTTGAATAGTCGAAGGATCAGGTGTGCTACCCTGTTCGACACGCTGGAGATTCTTGAAGGTTGCTAGAGAGGGCCCTTGACGAGAAAACCTACGCCACCCTGGGATGTTTTATCACCCTCGCGAAAGTAGAGAAGATGGCCCGAGTCAAGGGTTACGGTGTGCAAGCGAATGTAACAACATAAAGTATGAGCCTACTTTCGAAGTTTTTACGTGTTTTACTTATTCAAGGTCAAAGAAAAGGCGATCTTCGGTATAGAGGCAAAGATGCAATTGGTGGTGGGACTTTAGTATAAGTTAATATGAAAGTTCACATTTTGACTGCTCATTAGCGGTAATTCGTAGATTAACGTATTCTGTATTCTAACGGTAGCATATACAATCCTTTAATGGAGATTCTTAGCACTGTTTGGTTCCCAAGCTAATCTTACCTGCAAACCGGTACAACTGCTTATTGACGACAAGACTATGGCACAGGCTTTCTTTTAGTGTATGTTTAGTAAAACATCGGTCAAGTGCGAACTCGCACACTGATGGACACTCCGTACTGGAACGAGGGGCGAACTTAACATTGCTGTAAAGCTTCTAGTCTTAACAGATAGATAAACAGTTCTTTTTTGTAATGTGGGTAACTTACTTTTTGGCCGTTTCAGACCTTTTTCTTTACTCGTGCTATAAGACATCTAGACGTTATAGACCTGAGAGTTTGATATTAATTTCAACTTCATATCTCCACGCGTTCTTGAGAAAAAGGGACGTTAACAGATAGACATACAGATTTTTTTTTGTGATGTGGGCTTTGATGTTTATATTACTAAAGGATGTGGGTGACTTCATATTTAAGGTTTCCAGATTTTCCCTTTACTTGTGTTATGAGACCTTGCTTCTTGCCAAATTTCATGATCCTAGCTAAGCGGGTACCCTTTAGGGTTTGATACCTTTGCATTCGGTGAAATTTGTTACATAAACAGCTGTACCTTTTGATTGTTGCCTTAAAAGTTTGATTTTTTCCAAGGCGCTGCAGATTTTAGTATTTGCTATCATTTAAGTGTTTCGTTTTTGCCTTTTAAGGTACGGAATCCTTGCGAGGGAAATGCCTTATGGGCCCTTACACCCCGGCGTCTGTTGACCCGAGACGACGTGCGGTTTTAGTCAGGTGGTTAGATTGGTTTGTTCCTAGTATCCGGTACCGTTCCTAAGTCTATAGCTAGACTAGCTATTGCCAGTGGATTCATTACATGAAATTCTGATGCCGTTCACCAAAGGATATAAAAAATAGCTTATAACCTATTCTCAGACATACCAAATATACACAAAAAATTCATAAGAATCGTTCAAGCCGTTTCGAAGGAGTTCGATAACAGACACTCTGACACGAGGTTTTAATATAAGACTATTAAAACCTGCTTCACTTCTATTCTGTACTTTCCACTTCTTGTTACTTTATAACATAACATATAACATAACTTCACGCCTGTATCCCCAAAGGGTATATAGGCAGAGGTGTATTACTTTATGACTATAAAAATATGTATACATAGGTATTACAACCTAATGTTCATACCATTCTATAAAATACCATTATAAACTATAAAATTACGTCAGTATAGTGAAGGATATAACATAATATTTCATATAGTGGAAATGCAATTTATATATATATATCAAAAGCGCTAAGTGTTCTCCACAAAGGAACACTTTAATAAATGGGTCGGTACCTAATTTACATTGTTTTAGTCGTTTATTGTACTTCGGGGAATATCACAGATAAGTGCCTGCTAAAGATAATTCCGAGCTTTATTTATAGCGTAATACTTTAATCTTTTGAAGATAAACAAAGTGACATTGGTCGTATTTATTTTCAGGGCTTTTTATAAAGTTGTACAACGCAGTATATGCTTAAGTGACTCTTTTTATTCATAGATGTGTGCTTTACTGTAATAATTATTAAGGTTGTTAAATACACCCTTTGGCGCTACTTTCATCTCCTATTATTAAAAACCAGCCAAGTAAGTGCCGAGCCATTTTTTAGCCCATCATATCAATACATGCCTCTGATGTTATTATAGGTTGGACTATGGTAGCATTATGCAAACACCTTAGTGGTATATGTATGGTTTATTATGTAGAACTAATTTGTGTACTGTTTTGTTTATAAGTGATAATAAAAAAATAAAAAAAAATTGGACGAAATTTTTACTTCTCCAAACATTTTATTAGTTGGTCGTCCATTAACTCGTAAACTCGTTAAGCCTAGTTGTCATACTTTTGCCTTTTAAATTCGTTATATGCTACTACTGTGATTTGTTTTAAATATCTAAAACAAATCATTTGTTTTGCATGGGGAACACACTTGCCTCTAACAGAAATTAGAACTAAGGTATAAGGTTAGTATTTCATAAAGCGATCTCTAAATCAAAAACTGTATTATCAAACTCGCAATATTTTATAAAGATAAATCCAACGACACCCCACTCCATGGGATAAACGAGACGGACAAAAACATTTGTATACTGATTTGGGCATTACATTTTTCATTTTAACAAAGAAACAAAATGTGTTGAATTTATTAATTAACATAACATAACATAACTTCACGCCGGTATCCCCGAAGGGGTAGGCAGAGGTGTATTACACACCCACGATTCGCCAGTTATGTTAAGGTCCCAATGTAATAGGGGGCGAGGCTATTGCCATCTACCGGGCACATTATTAAGCGTGCGATAATTAACATTTAATAATGCACACATAACTACGAAAAGTCAGAGGTGTGTGTCCAGAGCGACTTGGGATCGAACTCGACTTCTCGTCTCAGCAGTCCGTTACGTATGCCACTAGACTATCGCCGCTTTTATAAATTACGAATATATCAATATGCGTTTTATTATTCTTTGCCAAAATTTGAAGTGAAACTAATATACAATCAAAATGAATTAACTCCTTCATTGTAAATTCGAATCATATTGTGTCGGTTCCTTATAATAATTCGTGTAACTATCACAGGTATGTACATGCACACCAAATTATAGATTATTATTATTGGTTTAAAATAGTCTTCGTAACGTCATATTGTATCAAATTTGCTTCTAGAATAGTTACATCACAAACCTTGGACAGAAGCAAATCGATTCAGCGCCAAGTTATTACAAAGTTGTTGAGCAATATCAAAGGTCACGCTGGAAAACTTTGCATGCCGGGATCCCAAGCGCCGAGCCAACGTGGCAGTCCCAGAACACCCACAAGCATTTTCCCTTTCAACAAAGCCGAAAATTATCCCGCATAAGAATATATAACTTCTACAATGTTTTTCTTTAGCCGCCAAATCGAATATAAGACCCTCGAAATAAGGTTCGAGACATGTAATTTTCGGGTGTCAATGTTATTTTAAGATAACGTTATACCTTGAAAATATATGTAGTAGTATAATGCTGCAATATAATATTTTGTTCATAAAAATATCGATTTCAGTTTTATTCACGCTGCAAAGGAATGAAGCCTGCCTGCTGTATACCTTTTTTTTTTTTTTTTTTTTTTTTCGTGCGGAAATCCCTTCGGATACCCCCCCGCGTGCCAGCGGGGGCGGTTATGTCGGGCTTGAACCGACTAAAACCGCACGCCGTCTCGGGTCTACAGACGCCGGGGTGTAAGGTTGCCCATAGAGCATATCCCTCGCACCCCGACTGACCCTGGGCCATCTCCGGTTTCGAGATGGCCCCCTCGGGTTTGGGAACCACGGAGTCCCCGTCTTGCCCCGGTTTGGGGGAGGGGCGCTAGTCGCCCCACCGTCCCGGCCTGCTTCTGCTGGGGTGACAGGTGGCCTCACCCGCCACCCCCAGGCCTGCGCTCATGGAGGACGGAGGTCGTTAAGCGACCTCCGGCGCCTGAGTTGCCTGCGACGCGCGGCGAGCAAGTTGCGGGCTCGGCGGACCGGGAGAGTTCTAAGTCTCTCCCGGGCGCGCTCCGCCACCTCCTTCGCGAGCATTACATGCTCGCAGAAGGAGGCGGCGGCGGCCCACGCGCTCGCGCTCCGCACCATTGCCGCAATCATGCTGCCGAGCGAGAGGACTCCCACCCCGATGGCTGCCACGAGGTCACGCCTCGGCGCCTCCCACGCCGGGCAGTCCGCCAGCGTGTGCAGCCCTGAGTCCTCGCTCGCGTCGCAGTGATGACACTCAGGCGTTGGCTCCTTCCTGATCCGATGCAGGTGGTCCCCGAAGCACCCCTTCCCTGAGATCACCTGCGTCAGTCGGTAGGAGAGGCTTCCGTGTCGCCTCTCCAGCCAATCCTCCATGATGGGCCTTACCGCCGCTATTGCGGCGTGCCCTTGCATATACTGTATACCTATTATGTCCCTTTTTTGTAAATATTTTCAAAGAAATCACGGTTAACATATTTATAGCGAAAAGACTAAATTATTTTTAATATGCTGCAAAAGATAAAAACCTTTATGGAGAAAAATATTATAAAATACCTATCGCATTTAATAGAGATGTTTTCGTCCTACATAATTAAATGCTAACCAATCGACAACTAAGCACTTTTTCTAACTCTGGGAAGCAGTTATTAAGAATTTTCGAACAGAAAACCCAAAAAGCACTGTTTACGCGACCCAAAAATCGAAATCGGGAACTCATGCGCAGCAGTCGCACTAGTTATTAGAAATAAAACCCCCGCTGGCCGGCTGGGGCGTATCCGGGGGATTTCCGCGCGAAAAAAGAATCTAGCTAGGTTCGAAAAAAACAGCAAAGCTCGGTCACTGAGATAGTCCATTGAATAGTTACATTTGGGGTTGCGTTTTTTAGAGGACGCAATTTTATTTTTTTGATGTGTAGGGGGGGTCAGTGTAAAGCTAAAACCAAGTTTGTGGGGTCGCCACCCTTGTCCCACGGCCGCTATCTTGAAAATAGGGGTTGAAATGGTTTTTACGATATATCTCTTAAACTATTTATCTGATAAAAAAAAAATTGTTAACATTTTTTGTTGCAAATTAAATTCTCTACAACTTTGGTCCAGTAACTTTTTGTCGTAGAACTATAAACAAAAAAGTTATAAGCGAAAATCTTCAGAAACGTTTTTTTATCTCTTTATACGGTGGTAATAAAGATGATAATTCTCTTGACAGCCTAAGATACAAACAATTCGCCATTTCAGTGACAAAAAGTACCTACATTTAACTTATCTTCACTTCCTCCAACACAAGACACAGCTCGCTTTCATCCTTTCCGAATCTACCATCAGGTCCAGTTGTGGCTTGGTAATAATAATGATCCTGAAGACTGGGGCTGGAAAAAAATGTGGAAAATTATTGATGCCAGTGCAGAGCTCTAAACCTCCAGCACCCCTGAGCTTCTAAAATTGATCTTTTGCAAATGCAAAGGAAACTGTGGAGCGATGTGTGGATGTCGAAAAGCAGGGCTGAAATGTTCTGCAGTGTGCTTCCATTGTTCTGGAGAGACTTGCAGCAACGTAATGGGGTTCTCAGAATTAATAAATAAAAATGACTTTGATGATGAACCGCCGACATTAACACCCCTTCCTTCTCCAGTTCTCCCACTGATATTTAATTCAGAAAGCTGATCAGATGCTGAGCCACAGCCTGGTCCATCGAAACGATTCAGGACGGAGTAGTTCAAATTTAGAAAATCACCGTGGATTATGCCTATTGGGGGGGGGGGGTATCACGTATAAAAAAACGCGCCTCCAGACTCTACCTCGTGGGTGGTGGGGAAAAGAGTCAATAACTAATTATTAATATTATTGCAAAATTAATAATTTAAAAAATTATAATACCAATTTAAAAAAAAAGGATTGTGTGGTTTTATGAAACCACGGTAAAAGTTATACTTTTTTTCACGTTATAGACATTTAAATAAAAAATAACAACATTTACATTAAACACTGACAAACAACATTTGCATTAAACACTGACAAAAACAAACAAAATAGCGTGGAGCAGTGGCACAAATGAGTAAATAGTCTATACACTACACGATCAGCGGCTGCGAACTATAGGCGCCGCCATATTGGCCTTGGCTGCTATGACGAGCGCCTTTCACTTTATCCCGGCCGACCGTGACGCGACATGCAACACACAGACGAAAAAGTTTGAGACGATGTAATAAAAGTTTCACTTAAAAAAAAACAAAATTTACTGGACCCAAGTTGTAGAGAATTTAATTTGCAATAAAAAATATTAACAATTTTTTTTCTCAGATAAATAGTTTAAGAGATATGTCGTAAAAACCATTTCAACCCCTATTTTCAAGATGGCGGCCGTGGGACAAGGGTGGCGACCCCACAAACTTGGTTTTAGCTTTACACTGACCCCCGCAACACATCAAAAAAAATAAAATTGCGTCCTCTAAAAAACGTTAGGTAAGGCCTAAAAAATGTTACATTTCAATGGACTATGATATTATAATTGAACTCAGAATAATGTACTATATATGGCATCACCGAAACTCTTTCGAATAAAGTAAAGTTTTAGGTTATCCATATGTGAAATACCTTACTCGATCTTCGCACATTCTTTGTTTTTATTAAAACGTCATGTTTCATGAATAATTGACTTCAAAATGCAGATCTTCTTCGCTAGGTTTTTGTCGGCCATCTGTCTTACACAAAGTTGGGGCATTATAACGATTTATGACCGTTAACTTTGCACCCTGCAGACATCGCTTACTTCTTCACGAGGTAAGTAGAGAAATATTATACATCATTACGGTACACGCTACAGCTATTAGCGAGTGTATTGTACATACAATTCATCGAACATAAACTGGGTATATTCAATCCTAGACAAAGGGTTTCATTGTTATAGTGGTGGTAAACTTATTTCACATTTGATTTCAGCTATTGGAAATATTAATCCCTAAATGCAAAATTTTAATTTCATAATTTTAAGGTCTTGTTATGAGAAACGTGTAAGCTTTTTAGTTGTGTTCCGTTTATTATTGCAGTAGAATAAATAACTAAAGAATAATCAGTATTTACTATGGTCCTAAATGCAGGAGTTTTGAACTCATTGTTATTACAATAAGTAGAAATTTACTATGTTAGATGTCTTTACTTCTATCCACCATAATTGTAAAATTGTTATTGGTTACTACCACTACAATGATGGGTGGGTACACATTTTTATCTTGTTTCACATTACAAGCTGATGTAACCGCGTTGGTGAATAGAAAAGGTCTACAAGTACCGACAGCATGTATCTGAAGGTATGACCACCACAAAACTTTCTTCACTTATTGCTTTAGATAAACCAGTCCTCTTTTGTTTTGAGGTCTATCTCTGACGCAAACATATCGTACTTTGTGCAGTTTTTGACATAATACTTTTAACAGCCAAGTGTCTGCCTGCCACCTTGCTCTTTGCAAAAAGAACTTTACTTAACAGAGCTCATTTGTCTTGCCAGGTGAGATTTAATATACTAAGAAAGTAGCGCATGTAAAAGTTATTCTGCCGTTTTGTTTCTTTAAGTTACGTTTGTTTGAGCTGTGTATAACATTGTACTTGGAAACAAGTCTAGTATGTTATAATTTTGGTACTGGTTTGCAAAAAAGATCCATACGTCGAAATAACGTCGCAATTTTACTCTAACAACTCATAACCTTAACATTCAACAGCACTTATTAATTTAACTTATGCATTATGTACACTTACTTACAGGTACATTTAATTTTTACGTGCATAGCACAAGAATTTAGCTCTAATTGTTTCGTCATTCTTCTGTACACTACTGGGTTTGCATTATGAAAACTCAGCCATGACTTAAGGTCGCCTTTGTTCATCAAATATTATTGTATAGTTCATATTCATTTTCATATGTACAGTCGTCAACAGTTTTAGCTTTAAAACTTAACATAAGAATAATAACAAACATTTTAAAATGTTCAATTTGTCTTCTGAAGAAGTTCAGTAAAATTTCTATAAAATCATACCAAATAACGTTAAGCCTTGTTATATTTAACGTAATTACGTAATTATAATAAGAAAGTCAGTTACCGTTAGCTAAATTCTGAGTAATTTTTTTTACATTTATAATGAAATTCGTTAGTGAACGACCAAATAAATGTCCCTATACATTTAACTAAAAACCGGCTAAGTGAGAGTCGGACTTGCGCACTAAGGGTTCCATACGTTGTTATCTATAAAAATGAACGAACAATTCCAATTTTCAACTTTTTATTTTTTAGATATTTTCCTTCATTTATGCTGTAAGACCTGGCTTTTTTGCCAAATTTCGTGATTCTAGGTCAACGGGAACTAAAATATAGGTTTTTGACCCAAACCCTATAGCATACTTCCGGTTGACCTAGAAATGACAATTTTGGTTAAAAGCAAGGTCTTACAGCATAAGTGAAGAGAAAATTCCGAAAAATAAAAAGTTGAAAATTAAGGAAAATTTTGGTACTTACAAGTTATCGCGAAAATCCAAATTTGCAGGTGGACCTCAGTATCTGGTATAAATTTCAACTAGCTAGGTACACACACAGATGGTAACATACGGACAGACAGTCAGACGAACAAGAAAGTGATCCTATAAGGGTTCCTTTTTTACCTTTTGAGTTACTGTTACTAGTTGGCTAGGCTGTTTAGTAGTCCATGTTCTATTTTTTCATCATTAAAATTCATTTTCGTTAAAATTCATTCATGTTCTATTTTTTCATTCATTATTAAAATGATAATCGACCTCCACGCGGGTGGTGCCCCGGGCATCAGCTAGTTGTACTATATATACGAACTACAATAAAATATCGTCTTGTAAACTCTTGGTTTTAATAAGACCAAAAAGGTGCTGTCAATAAAACATTTCACGAATGACGATCTAATTTAAACGAAGCAGCATACCTCTTTAACTTCTTATGCCCGGTTTAAGTTCCGACACCGGGACTCACGTACGTGTTAATGTCTCTACTTCCTTAGATTTATATGACACCAGTATTTATGTAGGCGTCTTCAAGCAGCTTACTGCGCCATTTACTTTGATGCACTTTCATCTTATCATATTGTAGTAATCAGTTCTTTTAATAATATTGTGAAGAATATGGTTCAATTACATATACTATGACAGCTTACTAAATTATTTTCTTATAACGAGAAATTTACAAAATATTTATGAGCGGTCGTCAGAACCTGGAAGTCGTTTAGCCCATTCCATTATAGAGATATCCGATCAATTTTCAACGAACCTACCTTTTTTTACGTGTGTGAAGTCCCAAGGGATTTACACACGTAAAAAAAGGTACGATAATGGAGGGTGCAATCCACAGAAATAGTCCCAGTTGTTATCTCAATCAATGGTTTGATCCCAAGGAGCCTCTCAACTCATCTTAGGAGTATAGGGATTCGTGAAAATTCGTTAAAATTAAAAAAAAACTACTATTGCTCGACAATGCCCGACTACTACGTCGGCGTCGGTTCCTCTGCCAATCGCCGGGACGCGTCGGCCGATTATTACCCGCCTCTCCGGGGCTTTCTTGCCGCTTCTTTATAAAGGGGGAGACATGAGGCAGTATCATGAGAATAATTATAAAAAACCTCACCTGTGTTAACGGTAAAGTGGGTCGGGCTTGAACCAACTAGAACCGCACGGGGCCTTTCATTTCATATCAGCTATATAGTAGGTACGAGGAATCAGGTGGTACCCTAGAGAGGAAATCCCTGCGATCCTGACTGGCCTTGGCTGTTAACATTGGCGAAAAATGTCTAGGCCCACTTGTCCGAATTGTCATTTTTTAATTTTAATATTTTCTGGCTGTCAGTTCTTACTGACGCCATCCAAATGTTAAAGCTATTTTACACTAGTACTTTTGTAGTGTTTTGATGCTGTCCAAACTGTCAGTAAAAAATATTAAAATTAAAAATTCTCCATTTGGACTAGTGGCCCTAGTTTGTGACCCTAAGGGGCTAACTTGGAGGGCGGAGATCGTTCAGAGATTTCGCCACATGGTAGGTCTTTTGCGGCACGGGAGAGCGCTAGACCGATACCATTCCTTTTCTGCGGTCTCTTTGGCATGCATCATAACGAACCCACTTATATAAGGGTAGTATTAAAACGAGTCACTGTAAAATAAAGTTTTAAGTGTCAAAAATTATCAATTTACGTTAAAGTTTTAAGTGTTGTAAGGGTTTACCCGAGCTGGCTAGGGCCAGGGCGGCGAGAAGTGTCGTGCGGTGTTCCGCAGGGGTCGGTCCTAGGGCCACTCCTGTGGAACATCGGATACGACTGGGTGCTGCTCGGTTCGTTGCTCGAGGGTGTCAGCATAACGTGTTATGCTGACGACACCCTCGTTATGGCGCGGGGAGCAACGCACCGAAGCGCGGCACTAAAGGCCACGGCAGGGGTTGCTCAAGTCGTGGGTCGAATACGGCGGCTGGGACTCGAGGTGGCTCTCCACAAATCCGAGGCTATGTGTTTCCACGGGCCTCGGAGGGGGCCACCTGCGGGAACCAGCATAACCGTAGGGGGCCCACAATGAAGTACCTTGGGCTCATACGCGATAGCCGATGGGACTTCGGACCTCATCTCCGAAGTCTGGTCCCGAAACTGAGGGGGGCTGCGGCCGCGCTATCGCGGCTGATGCCCAACGTTAAGGGACCCAACGCCCCCACTAGGAGACTGTACCTGGGGATCGTGCGAAGCATGGCCCTGTACGGGGCCCCAGTATGGGCGGAGACTCTGGCGGCCCGCAACGTGGCTGTATTAAACAGCCCGTTAAAAGCGATGGCCGTCAGAGTCATCAGGGGTTATCGCACGATCTCCGTCGAGGCGGCATGTCTCCTAGCCGGGACCCCTCCATGGGACCTGGAAGCGAGAGCCCTTGCGCTGCTGTACCAGTGGCGCAAGGAGGCGCTGGAGCGGGGCCATAGGCCGGAGCCCCGAGAAATCAGGGCTCAGCGGTTCCTGCTCCGCCAGGAACTCATGGAGACATGGAGGGTGCGACTTGAGCACCCAAGGTGGGGGGAATCCACCATTGCGGCGGTGAGACCGATCATGAAGGAGTGGTTGGAGAGGGACCATGGGGACCTCTCCTACCGGATGTGCCAGATGGTTACCGGACACGGGTGTTTCGGTAAGTATCTGTGGCGCATCCACCGGGAGACAACGCCGCAGTGCCAGCACTGCGAGGATCCTGGCGAAGACACGGCGCTCCACACGTTGGTGGAGTGCCCTGCGTGGGCGAGTCAACGCCGGGATCTCGTTGCGGTCCTGGGCGTGGACGTTCTCTCGTTTGAGACCATGGTGAGGGCCGTGGTCTCTGACGGCAGCAAGTGGCACGCCGCCGCCTCTTTCTGCGAGCAGGTAATGCGCGCGAAAGAGACGGCGGAGAGGGAGTGGGAGAGAATCCTGCCCCCCGAGTTTCGCAGTCTGCGGCGAGGACGCCGCAGACTCATCTACGCCCGGGACTACCGACCTCCATGATCGGGGCCTGAGGACGGCAGTTGGCCGATTCGCCGTCCTTACAGAAGCAGGCCGTGGTGGAGGCGTGTCGTGTGTGCCCTACACACGCCTGCCAACTCACCGAAGCGGGATAAAACCCGACCCCACCAGGCGAGGCCGCGGTGGCGGCCGAAGTCCGCCGGCAACCCTGGGGTTATCCTTTCGAGGGCTTACCCGGGGTACCCGGCAACGGACACTTGGGGAGGACACCGTGCGGTTTTAGTCGAGACACGACATAACCACCCCCGCTGGCCAGCGGGGGGGTATCCGAAGGGATTTCCGCACGTAAAAAAAAAAAAAAAAAGTTTTAAGTGTCAAAAATAATCAATTTACGTTATAGTATTACTAAGTGAGCGACTGACTGCGAGTGACGAGAAATCAACAGAACAGTAACTTACAAACATTCATTTCAGTTACTTACAATACAAAATGAGAAACTTCTTAACATTTGAGTGAATTACTCTACGTCAGTGATTGCTTAACCAACAGAATGTTTTGACCATTTTTTTATTATTCGATCGTTTTATAATTCCCTCTTATATAATGCGACGCACCCATTATACATTGTACCTACCACAGTTTTTTTAAACTGTGAACAGATATAGGTCACATAATCTATTTACGTGCTAATTAATCCACTTATTCCATGGTTAGCTGCCCTTATTATATAAGAGCTTGCATAATCCATTGTGGCATCTATTTATCTACTCATAGATAATATAGTTCCACTTTAGCTTAAGTGGTTCTAATTAGTTAGTTTTTTGTTAAATAGTTCGTAACTAACCGGGTGAACCGGTAATTTTTTAGCAAATACCATTTTGCCCGATTCGAACATCGAACTCGCACTGTGATCGAACAAATACTTAATCACCCCAGCAGAAGCAGGCCGGGACGGTGGGGCGACTAGCGCCCCTCTCCCAAACCGGGGCACGACGGGGACACCGTGGTTTCCAAACCCGAGGGAGTTCGAAACCGGAAGATGGCCCAGGGTCAGTCGGGGTGCGAGGGATATGCTCTATGGGCAACCTTACACCCCGGCGTCTGTAGACCCAGAGACGGCGTGCGGTTTTAGTCGGTTCAAGCCCGACATAACCGCCCCCGCTGGCCGGCGGGGGGGTATCCGAAGGGATATCCGCACGAAAAAAAAAACAAAAAAAAAGGTAACAACATAATAATTGTGTTTGTATGGGTGTATCTGTGTACCTGGATATGGGTGTGTGAAAGCACATACATATGTATGTAAAACTAAATTCATTAGACGGTGGTAAATTGTTCCACGAAATGTTTCTTTATGAATAATATTCGTTCCGAAGTCTGTAAAAGTAGATTATTAAAATACTTTGTGAGGTGGGCTTTCTAAAATAGGTACGTTTCTTCAGTCTTCGCGCTTATGTCTACTTTGTTTTATTCAAATACTGTATAAAATAAATAATACACTTATTGAGGATGGGAGGTGCTAACTGGTAACCGAGTATGTTAAAACATTGCAAAGTCAAGCAACAGTACCCAAGGCAGTCTAAGGATGGGACCCCTCCATGTCTCGGAGGACACGTTAAGCTGTCGGACCTCGTTGCCATACGAAAATCCATGACAGTCGTTACGGGTAGTTGGAGCCCTAATAATTCGACAACTGGACTAACTACAGAACTTCGATATCGCCAATGGATTGTGGAAGTCAGATGGCAGTCGCTTCACAGAAAATATTGAAGTTCAGCCGCTTCGTAGTTAGATCGAAAAAGTTGACCCCAACTGGGGTGGGAAAAAGCTCGGAGGATGATGACTTATTAAGGATGTGAGCTCCTTCCTATTCAAACCAGTACTCGACACCAGATATTACCTACTTGCTCAATCTCTCTACGAATCTAAAACTAAAGCTACCTATTTGAATGCAAATGTATCAACTTATTTATATGTTAGTGTAATAGTTATAGATATCGACACAAAGATAGACCAAGCACATACCTCCTGTGTGGAGTAGCAACAGTGTAGTAATGAACCTATAATCTTGATGCTCTGTGTATAACTTGGTTTAACAATCTATTGACCCAGTCCGATACGTCCGAACCACAACAATCCATCCTGTCAAGTGAATTACCGTCTATTAAGTTAAGAATCAACCCTATATAATGAACCTGACACGTTTATTGCTTAGTTTATAGTTGACACAAGTAGACTACGATAACCACCCAATTCGTTTAGGGACAGCATTCTTACACCGAACAGTGCAAGTTAAATAATAATAAAAAAACTTGTAAAAATACTTGAATTATGTCAAATTAACGATTCTAAATCCAAAAATATTTTATTTTTTTGGATTTCTTATCTGTTTGTACGCATTTACGTAAAAACTACAAAATGGATTATGACTTTTTTTTTATATTTAGGACACGTCAATTTGACTTCATCTCGCCTGATGGTAAGCTGAAGGTAAAGTCTCAGGAAAGAGGGTCACCATTACATACACGTGCCATGTTAACAATGGTGGTGATGCGATTTTTTTATTAGAAAGGTCTAGGTCAGACTTAAAATCGGCTTTATGTTTGTAACCAAAAGTCCCGATAAACGATATCAACGCAGGTGGAGCCGCAGACATCAGTTAGTGAATTATAGATAGCTTTCCATAATAGAAGAACGTCCACTCAAATTTAATATTCACCCAACGACTGAACTGAAAATTGGAAAGTAAGGTTTACTGGTTGTTCATTCTATATGGCTTCTAGTATCTTCGAGCATTACACTCACATATTGACCTTCTTTCAGTTTATATAAAAGGCGATACTTTCATGACCTGATCTAGCATCAATTTCCATTTAGGTGAGGAAAAACTTCAAACTTTTTTCCCTTCTTAAAAAATACATAATATATCACATTGTTTCATTAAAAGTATCAACTGTGAAGGTGTGGTATATTAATCAAATAAACAATGAATCAGTTGGTTTTAATATTAGGCTCATTATGTCTTGCAAATAAAACACTGTATTAATTTTATTGATTTATTCATTTATTCATTTGCGAGTAATGTGGTACAATGAGAGATGGTAATATAAAATATAGTAACTATATCTAGTCTAAGCACATTTCGCCATAATGTTGGCATGCAAACACAGATAATTATACATAGCAATATTTACTTAAAACTAAAAATATAGCAGTCACAATAACAACATAACAGCTGCTACAACGCATTTCTGTAGTGGTACGAACGACATGTATATTTCTTTAAAAAGTCTTCCACTGTATAAAAGGTCTCGTCCACCAACCATTTTTGTAATGCAACACAAAATGTTTTTATAAGGCAGGTGTGTAATCGACGCTGGCCATGAGTTGTAAATTAGTGAAGCCATGTAAACACAATTACGTCTAAAAATGTCTAACCTAGGTACCGGCATCTCAAGTGGCATGTATGTAACCTTCCTTTTATTAAAGTTTTCCTTTTTATTGAACTTTTTTTACTGGCACTTTCATATATATAAATACATGGTACAGTTAATAGTTTATTGGCTTTGAAAACAGATAACAAGAGTCAGTCCAAGCCATACCAAACATAGCTCTAATGCACCTTTTTTGCGCTATAAAGACCCGTGAGATTTCTGAAGAGTTACCCCAGACAACAGTGCCGTACCTGATAATGGAACAGACATGGGCATGATATACCATTATGGCTGTAGATTTGGATATTATTTCTTTAACTTTTCTTAAAGCAAAAAAAAAATCTATGTATTTTCATGCTTAAATAATCAATGTCTTCTTTCCAAGTTAGATGCTCATCTATTAATAAGCCAAGAAACTTAGTATTATGTACTTGTTCAACCTGTTGATCCTTATATACTATGTTGAGGTCTAAAGGCTTACTCTGGTTAGTTTTAAAATTAATAATTTGAGTTTTGTCAATGTTTATTTTTAAAGAATTTTGTTTCAAAGTGTCGTCCAAAGTGTTATTTATATCTATTTCATACGATTCCTTTTTTTCACAACCCATTACTATTGTTGTGTCATCAGCAAACAGCTCACAATCATATTTAACAACCTGGGGAAGGTCCCTGTGGGACACCAAAGTGATTACATTTAGGCTCAGAATCAAAAGTAACAACACTATTTGTTTTTTTGTCGAATTGAACAACTCTCGCGATTTGCATTCTATCTGACAGGAAAGATTTGATTCATTCGATGGCTGGACCTCTGATACCATTTCTTTCTAGTTTGACCATTAAGGTAGGGTGATGAACAAAATCAAAAGCCTTGCTTAAGTCTAGGAACAACGCTGTAGTTGGTATTTTAGCATTAATGATACTCACTATAGATTTAACTAAATTAAATGCTGCCATTGAGCATGACTTGTTTTTTCTAAATTCAAACTGTTCCCTAGCAAAAACCTCAAACCGGTCAAGAAAACTCTCCATTCTCCTGTACATAACTTTTTCAAAGACTTTGGATAAAGTTGGAGTCAACGAAATTGGTCGGTAATTGTCTTATCCATTTTTGAGCCGTTTTTATGCAGAGGTTTTATAATAGATAATCTGAGTCTATTCGGAAAACATCCATGCTCCAGGGACAAATTAATAATATAGGCCAAGGGAGTTGCTATATGTTGTGAAATTTCCTTCAGAAGGATAGAATTGATATTATCGTATCCCGATGACTTAGAATTACTTAAAGCTTTAATTATACTAAAAAAATCATAGAGATTAGTAGGTTCTAGGTATATGCTATTGTCGACAGTTTTACTATTAAACTTACAATTGTGATTGTCAGGTGAAGTAAAATTATTTTTAACAATGTCAATAAAATAGTTATTAAATATGTCTGCAATGTCTTGTCTAGATGCAATTTTAGCACCATTGTCAATCAATTGATCAATATATCCCCTTGCTGGTTCGTTATCTATATTACCCTTTACTATGTCCCAAGTGGCCTTACCTTTATTATTTGAGTGAGCAATATGCCTTAGGTTACATAAGGAATTGCAATTCTGTATACATTTTTTAAGTTTATTTGAGTATTTTTTAAATTTTATTTTATTTTCATTTGTTCTATTCATATAGTATTTTATATCTCAATGTTCTTTTAGTTTTACTACTAGCTATAATGCCTTTAGTTATACACTTGAACTTGTTAGTTTTATAATGTTTTTTATTGTAACACGTAGGAAAAACAGACCATAGAATAGGGATAGTGTGTCATGGAAAGTATTGAAAGCTATATTAGTATTTGAAATCTCATAGATTTCAAAGAAACTTAAGCTGCCTATACACTCAACACACCTCGTAATATTATTTCTGTTCATATCATATATTGTCGATAGATAGTAACCTGTCACATTTTCCTTGTTATATTTAAATGTAACTCACTCACTCTAATTAAATATGTATTTAATTGCACACCTACGTGTCACGCCGTTCGTAACTAAAAGAGAGAGAGACGTATATATATCTATCGCATTCCCACGCTATACCACTCTCTCCCCCACTTAGATTAGAACGACAACTACAGGGGAATCTAGCTCAAAGCATGTTGTCGTGTTCTGAACAAGTCTCTGAACACATCTGACTAAATGATGATGAACTGATTAACATCTGATTTACATGGCGTTTCCACCTACATCCTTCTACTTCTATTATATAAGTAACATCTGGTATAGAATTTTCAATAATCAAACCCTGAACCCATGGCTTACTTCCCTTCCTCTAATCTTTCACCATTACTTTTTGGCCTATTTCGAATTTAATCTTTCTACTTCCCTGTTCTCTGTGATTTGGCGTCCAGCTCCTCTCTCAGCGGTGGTGTTCTAAGTAAGCTAAATCTATTCCTCAGCTCTCTACTTAGCATCAGACGTGCTGGTGCAATGCCAGTTGTTCGTTGAGAAGTGCTCCTATAATCCATTAAAAATAGGTTTATTGCATTAGACATAGAGTAACCACTTTCAATGATTTTAGTAATTGCCTCACGTTTGTTGTATGGGAGGGATTTTAGTATTTGCTGTTTAGCGGCAACAGAAATATACCATCTGTGAAAATTTCAACTGTAGACAGTTATAATAATAACAATAATAATTAAAAAATGCACAAAAATAAGTATGCTCGAATATTGGTCCATGCCTATTTCTAATAGACCTCGCCTAACACGTTTGCCAACGCATAAAAAAATGTAGCGCTAGTATGTGCCCTGGATTCGTTGTTATCAGATTATTTTGATAATAGCGAAGATCTCGGTGATACACATTCAATTCTGGATCTGCGAGAATGGCGGGCTGATAAGGATAGAGCGGGGCATATTCCAGGGTGATAGTCTTAGTCCATTATGGTTTTGCCTGGCACTGAACCATCTTAGTTATATGCTGGAGAGTTCAGGGTTAGGCTGTCGATTGCGGAGAGATGGTCAGGTTATATCCCACCTCCTTTACATGGATGATCTTAAATTATTTGCCCCCAACAATTCCCAACTGATAGCGTTATTAAAGATTACCGAATCCTTTAGTAACTCTATCAGGATGGAATTTGGTGTAGAAAAATGTGCGGTCATGCATGTAAAGAGAGATGAGATTGTGGAATCTGATGGGGTCGAGCTCTCAGATTCTACAAAACTCAGGTCTCTCTCGGCAATCGACACCTATAAATACCTGGGTATGACGCAGGCGTTAGGCATTACAGAGGCTAGCATGAAGCAATCGTTACGGGAGCGCTTCTTTGGCCATCTGAAAAAAGTTCTTAAAAGTCTTTTGTCAGGCGGTAATAAGGTGCGCGCCTATAACGGTTGGGTCATGCCAGTCTTAATGTACTATTTCGGCATACTCAGCTGGACTCAGACCGAATTAGACACCCTGGATAGGAGAGGCCGTACGCTTCTTACTGCATTCCAAATGCATCATCCGCGTTCATCTGTGATGAGGTTGTACATACCGCGGAAATGTGGGGGACGAGGTTTTTTAAATGCCAAATCCCTCCATAACCGTCAGGTGTGCAACCTCAGGGAATATTTTCTACACAATGAAGCTGATATGCATCGTGATGTAGTAATGATGGATAACGGACTCACCCCGCTAGCTTTGGCTAAAGAGAACTGGCGCAAACCTGTGGTATTAAGTATTAATGACCGTATGGAAGTATGGGATAGCAAGGAGTTGCATGGACGTTTCTATCGGGCTCTCCATGGGCCTGATATAGATTTACCAGCATCTATCTCTTGGCTACGCTTCGGTGACCTATTTGGGGAAACCGAAGGTTTTGTTTTTGCAATTATGGACGAAGTTGTGATGACGAATAACTATCGGAGGTATATTCTAAAGGATGGTACAGTTGACATATGTCGGGCGTGTCACCGTCCCGGAGAATCCCTTAGACATATAATTTCTGGTTGTTGTCGTCTTGCCAAAGGCGAATATTTATACATAACCAAGTAGCCAGGATTGTTCATCAACAGCTTGCTCTAAAGTACAACCTTGTGGAATCAGAGATACACGCAGTTCTCGAAAATGGGCTTATCAGGTTGTACTGGGATCGATCTATCATCACTGACAGTACTATTGTAGCTAATAAACCTGATATAGTGTTGATAAATCGATCAGAGCGCCGCGCAATAATTATCGATATCACCATCCCACATGACGAGAATCTTGTGAAAGCCGAAAAAGAAAAAGAAATAAAATATTTAGATTTGGCTCACGAGGTTGTCGACATGTGGAATGTGGATTCGGCAATTATTGTTCCGATAGTTGTATCGGTTCACGGACTGATTGCCAAGAGCTTCAAACAACATCTCCAGAGGCTCGCGTTAGGCAGTTGGGTCAAGGGCTTGATGCAGAAGGCAGTACTCCTCGACACGGCACGTATTGTGAGGAGATTCCTCTCTCTGGAGCCCTAACCACCGGTAGCTTGGTCCCTGTACCCGTTGCCGGTGGGCCACTATTTTTTATATTTTTAAATATATCTCTTTTTTTTATATAGAATGTATTTAAAAATGTAATTTATATGTATTTTAAAGGCTAGAACATTTGAACAGTTGAAGTTAGAATAGTTGAAATTTGAAAGTTGAAAAGTTGACACCAGACTGTATCGTATGAACAAGGTATGAACAGTGATAGTTAGAACTATCACGGTTCATACGATACAGTCTGGTGACAGACCGACAGACAGACATACGGACAGACGGACGGACAGCGAAGCCTTAGAAATATGGCCCCGTTTTACCCTGTGGGTACGAAACCCTTAAACAATGAAGTCAGATGAATGAGTCAAGTATGGGTCTGATGAAAATATTTTCATCAGACCCATACTTGTGGATAGGTCTTCAAAAATCATTTTTCTCTAAACTGATTAGCTTGCGTGATAGACACTTCCAAAGTGGTAAAATGTGTGTGTGATAAAACTAAAAAAAATATATGATGTACATTACCATGTAATAGTCCACCGAAAATTGGTTTGAACGAGATCTAGTAAGTAGTTTTTTTAATACGTCATATATCGTAAACCACATTTTCCCTTCATTCAATCAACTCAAATATAAAAATTTTACTTGCTGCTACGGACCCTTTATGGGCGAGTCCGACTCGCACTTGGCCGGTTTTTTTAATTCTAAAATTTAATATTATTGTATTGTCGACCTTAATGTCTTTTTTTGTCTTGAAGTTGAACAAAATTTCACATGAATTTTTAATTAAATTCAGTACAAATTCCAATAGAATTAAAACAACTAGGATCTTTCAAAACCTCGCTTCAAAATTCTTCGTTCGATTTTGGGGCGGACAAAATTTGTGTAATTGAGTTTTTATGACCAGATATTGCTCCCGATTCCATTGAGACCTAATACCGCTATCGGCAAATTGTAGGGGTTGTATCTACATGAATATTTTTGTCTTGCTCGTAAGGGACACAGTATAATATACGGGATTATAATATAATAGGTACATGTTTATAAATTAGTAATAGAGAACAACCCATATTTCTGGATTCATTAATTATAATGAAATCGAATTGTACATAGTTTTTTATGATAACTTCGATGATCTAAAAGACAAATGTACTAATTACAGATTTGCCAATTATTCAAGAGAAAAGTTGTATTGAATTAAGGTTTAACAAACTGGAACTTTTTTAGGGGAGAACTATGTCCAGCAGTGGACTAGAATAGGTTGATGATGAATGAATGATGAAACTGGAAATCAGAATTGTGTATAGATAAAGTGCATATAGTGTTTATAATACTTAGTCTGGCCATAAATACTGTTACAATTTAAAAAAAATATATAACCACCCCCGCTGGCCGGGGGTGGTTATGTCGTTTATTAAAAATAAAAAAAGGACTTGCAGCCTATAAGGTGTACATACACTTAGGTCATTCCTTAACTGATAATTTAAAAAGAATAGCAATTAAGTACTGAAGCGGTATGTAAAGGGACGTCACAGAAAAATGTTGTTTACGGATGAGAAAATTTTCACAATTAAGCAACATTTTATAAAAAAAAATGACCGTATTTATGCTCAAAGCTCTAAGGAAGCTTTCCAATTAGTCAACAGAGTGAAACGTGGGCATTATTCGATTTCAATGATGGTTTGGTGGGGTATTAGCTATGAAGGAGTGACTGAGCCATACTTTTGTGAAAAAGGTATCATAACATCGGCAAAAGTGTATCAAGATACTGTTCTTGAGAAGTTAGTGAAGCCCCTTAACAACACCATGTTGTACAGGCCGATTGGGCTCTTGCCTGTGTTGGGGAAGTTGTGGCAGTTCGGCTCAAGTTCTACTTAATAACAGTATGGCTTTATGCTCCGGAGGAGCACCGAAGACGCCCTCTATAACTTGATTCGGCACGTGCATGGCAATCTCTGTGAAAAGAAGATTGTCCGGGTGTGTCGTTAGATATAGATGGTGCGTCGTGGCCAGCAATAATCGCACGACTGGCTGAGGAAAAGTGCCCCATCAACTTGAGGCGAGTTGTCAGCGAGACCTTAGCGAGAGAACAGTGCGGGTGAGGTACGCAAGGGCGGAGAGCAAAAGGAGCACCCAAAAAGGATGTGTTCATGGTTCGATTACCCCTTGTGGAATATCCCTTGCTGTGGAACCTGCTTCTTGATCCCTTACTCAAATTGCTCGACGAAGGCGGGAACTACGTGCAGGCCTTTGCGGACGACGTAGTTCTCGTCTTCAATGGGGATACAGCTTTGGAAATTGAAGGACGGGTCAATGCCGCCCTCGAGCTTGTTCGGGCGTGGGTGGCCAGAAACAAAATAAAATTCGCACCGCACAAGACCTGTGCAATGGTGGTTACGCGAAAATAAAAGTACGACAACCCACACCTGAGCATGAGCGGGGTGGACATTGCCCTGTCCAAGGAAATAAAATTTTTAGGACTGACCATAGACAGCAGTTTGACTTTAAACAGTCACGTCAAAAATGTTTGTACGAGGTGTTTGTCGCTTGGTACGAAGCGACCAGCAAAGAGTGCGTCCGAAAACAACTGAACGCGGTTCAGCGTGTGTTTGCTCAAAAATTAACTAAAGCCTACCGCACGGTCACCTTGAACTCGGCACTGCTGCTGCCTGGTATTCTCCCTCTAGACCGAGCCTGGCCAAGAGAGGAGTGTCCCAGCCATGGTTAGGGGACAGAAAGATCGAGCGGCTGGCACCCATTTTGGCCGCCCGCATCCCGCAGAGCGCTTACGCTTAGAGTTCGACAGCGTGGTAGACGAGAAGCAATTTAACAGTGTGTAGCCACATGATCTTCGAATATACACTGACGGGAATAAACTTGAGGGCCGCGTTGGGGCTGCTGTCTCTGTGTGGAACAGCCAATCCGAGACTAGGGCCCGTAAGTTTGCTCTCAACCTGGTAGACGGCACAGTGAGCAGCACTGTGCCGTCTACCAGGTGGAACTCCTGGCGTTGCGCAAAGCGGTATGCGAGGTAGAGCGACATGACGTTTCCGCGTTCGGGGTGTTCAGTGACAGCAGGGCGGCGCTCCTCAGCGTAGTCAATCCGCACTCTCTCCATCCCCTCAGTGGAGACTAGAGACGCTCTTGGTCGCTGTAAGCAGCAGGGCAAAAGTGTCTTTCTCTGCTGGATCAAGGCCCATGTTGGTCTTGAGAGGAACGAGAGGGCGGATTGCCTCGCTAAGGAGGCCGCCTTGAGTATCAAGAGAAAATCAGACTATGATCAGTGTCCTGTTTCATTCGTCAAGAGAATCCTAAGGGGGCTATCTTGACGAGTGGAACAGGCGCTATCAGGGGCTCAAGGATGGGTGATGCGCAACACATGACATTCAGCCAAATGTCACATAGCCTAGCCCCATCAACTCCACTCCCACCTGCACGCTGGTGAGCCCTGCACCAAACAGACGGGAGATCGGGGGTCCGGAACTTCCATCTTCGGATTACCACCAGGAAGTGAGTCAACCTGGTGGTGTGGTGGCTGAAGGGTGCAGTTACACAACAACATAAATACTAACCAATAAACACTAGAATCACACAGATCACTACTAAACACATAAGCTGACCAGCAGCCCACAACAATCAAGTGTAGGACCACACACAACACGACAAGCCCAACAGCCGACTCCTACGCGAGGCCGTGCCCCCGCTGCGCCATCCGCGCAGCGAGGGCACGGCCTCTAAAATTCCGTGCGTAGTCGAACGCCGTAGGTATTACTAAGGAGTCCTGGGGGGTTGAGCCAAATGCACCCGGGTCAGATGGTCGCAGGAGGCAACACGCCCTCTTTGGCCCGGTGTTGTACCACAAACGGTGCCCGCGGCCTAGCCAGCTTCGGGTAATACGGAAAACGCATCGGCCGTCATAGGCTGATAGCGAGCGAGGGCTCTGGGCAGACGGGTAAGCAGAGGGCGGTGCACGGAGGACGGGAAAGCGACCTGGTTTTCCCGAACCGGGGATGGCACCCGCCTCTCTTTGCGCCTCACCGTCGCGTCTTGCTCCCTGCTTGCGTAGCAGCTGGCACCTGTAGGTCCCCGGACAGTCCATCCGGACAGGAGCCAGTCGGAGCCCTACACCCTGGCGGTAGGCCCTGGCGTTCCTCGGCCTTTTGTCTATCACCGAGGACGTCCCCACCGTTGCGGGCTCCCTGGAGGGTGGGGCGCCGCTGGGGTTGAGTACACATATCCACACAAAACATGGAACATAGGGACAAACAGACACTACAAACACAACACACACCAAACCCACACTCACCACACACCACACACACTAACATACAGACAGCACACGGGTCAGGATCAAGCAATAACTCAATCCCACTAGTACCTAGTGGCCTGACACCCGCGACACCGGCACCCGGTAGGTTGCTTACAACCTCCTGGCAGCTGGTGACTCGCAAGCGACACCAAAACAACAGCGCTCTACAGGAAGCGAGCAGCCTCACTCCTGAAGAGCGTAAGAGGGCGAAGATCGAGCGGAAGAGGCAGGCTCGAAAACTTCGCCAAAAAGAAAAACGGGCCAGCGCAAGGAGTGACGGTGCTGCCCCCCCACTCAAGGCGAAACTGGACGTGACAAGCGGTGGGGTTCTGGCTCCCAACACGGGGGTGGGACCAACATCCGTGAGTGCGGAAAGCGTAGCCAAGGGGGGGGGGGGAGTTGTCGCCGCCACGACGGAAGCTGAGCCCAAAGCTGGTACCTCGCGGCAAACCGAACCCGGCGGACTGACATCCAAGGCGAAAGCTGAGGAAAGTCGTCAACCGGCGGAGGCAGCCAAGAGGGAAGGCAAAATAACCAGGGCAGAGCGTGCGGTACATGCAGCTGGCGCCACCGCCCCCAGGACACATGAGGCGCCTGGGGGCGGGGACGGCAGGGGTGGGGGTCCCGCAGGCCCAGCCCTACCTAACAAGAGGGGACTAGACGCGGGCCATTCCACAAGGCCGCAGGGGAGGTCCAGAAAGACGAAACGGAATCGTCTAGACGACACCATATCCCCGAGAGGTGACACCAAGCGCGTCAAGGTCGTAACCTCGCTAGTTAGCGGACCAGGAACGCCGTACGCAGATGCAACCAAAGCGGAGCTGCGTATGGCGATCCGACTGACACCTGCGGGGTTTTTAACCCCGGATCAGGCCAGACTGGTCGAGAGGCAAATCCTTGCCCGTATGGACAACATACTGGTACAGGCTCTCGACCAGTAGACAGTGATCCCCTTCCTCCCTGCCTTCAAAGGCAGGCCACTCTACGGGGACGGAGTCCTCAAACTCTGGTGCGAGGACAAGGAATCCGTGGCGTGGCTAAGGGAAGCAGCGGGATTACTAGAATCCCCTTTACCAGGCACCACACTGGAAGCAGTGAGGGCATGCGACCTGGTAACAAGGACGAAATGCGGGATTCTTCTCGAAAACGAGTTCCCGACCGACGTCCGACTGGTCCAGGCCAGACTCATGGCGCAGAATCGTGGCCTTAGCACTGAGGACTGGATGCTATATGATCTGGATCGTCAGGCTAGGGGCACGTTTCTAACGTTGGGGGTCCCAAAGCCGCAACTTGACCAGCTCAAGGAGAAAGGTCGGGCACTACATTACGGGATGGGGCAATGCTACCTCCTCGTCCTGGAAAAAGAAAATCCACGGCCACCAACGGAGGAGCGAACGTACATTGACCAGGTAGCTACTCCAGGAGGTGGTATGGACACGGGTGAAACCGAGGCAGACCCCACTGTAACCGCCTCGACAAAAACACCGAGCTCCAATATGGACCAGGGCTACCACATGAGGGACCCTGACCCAGAAATAGTTAGCTCGGACGAGGACTTGGTGAGTAGTATACAACATCTTCTCTCACCAAAGTCCGATAGCCTATAGGGCTATACAAACTAACCTCCAGCACAAACAAATCGCAACGGCTACCCTCCGAAGAGTGCTGGAGGTTAACCAGGAGACCATCGCCCTAATCCAGGAGCCGTGGATTAGGGGACACACTATATGTGGTCTCAACAACATCGGAGGTAATATATTTTTCAATAACACTGTCCGTAACCCTCGCACATGCATATACTTACCATGTAATTTAAATGCTACTTTACTCGATCAGTTTAGCACAAGAGACCTGACAGCTATAAGACTGGATCCACAAACCACCAGGAACTCTGGGACGACCGTAACCACAGTACTAGCCTCGGCGTATTTCCCGGGCGAGGAATCCATTCCTCCGAAAGAGCTGGCCGACCTGGTACAACACTGCGAGACAGCTGGCTTAGAACTCATCGTGTCAGCAGATGTAAACGCACACCACACCCTGTGGGGCAGCGGATCATGTAACAATAGAGGTAAGGATCTTGTATCATATCTTTTTACCACTAATTTAAATATTCTAAACAGGGGAACGCAGCCAACCTTTGTGACCTCACGTAGTCAAACCTTAATAGACATGACTCTAGCAACGACGGGGGCAATGGAGATGATCACCGACTGGCGAGTCTCCGACGAACCATCCTTCGCTGACCGTAGGCGAATATGCTACAATATAACAGCAACTGCGAAACAGATAATTCCGTATAGAAACCCAAGGAAAACCAACATAGACAAATACACGACCGAGCTGGAAGTACTTTTGTCTAACGTAACTACAAAAGATATGCGTAGACACAGGGCAAACATTGACGACAATGTGGACCTACTAACAAAAAGCATAATCACAAGCTACGAGAAGGCATGCGAGCCTATCACGCCTCACCCGAACCGTGACCGCAAGGGGTCCTGGTGGGGCCCGGAGCTAGACAGGCTGAAACATAGGATGAGGAAACTCTTCAACAGGGCCATGAACACTAGGTGCGAACTAGACTGGGTAGAATACAAGCAAGCCCAGAAAATATACAAAAAACGAATAAGATTCCGCAAGAGCGAGTCCTGGCAAAGATTCTGCTCAAGCATGGAAACCTGTAGTGCAGCAAACAGAGTGCGGAAAATTATAACGAACAGCGTAACTAGAACAATAGGATCACTGAAAAGGAGTGACAACACCAATACCAACACAGATAAAGAAACCTGTGAAGTACTACTGGAAGCACACTTTCCAGAGTGCACCCTGACGGACGACACCGCCTGGGAAGACAACACAGAAGAGACTACAACAGAACAAGACTGGAACACAGCCCACAAAATCATATCAAATGATAAGACTAGATGGGCCATAGCCAGTTTCTTACCCTATAAAGCAGCTGGCCTAGATGGAATATTCCCCGCACTGTTACAATGGGGGGGGAAGCTAATAAACTCCCAACTAACGGAAGTATTTACCGCATGTATAGCACACAGATACATGCCCAAACAATGGAGAGAGGTAAAAGTGATCTTCCTGCCGAAACCGGGGAGAACAGACTACACAGATCCAAAAGCGTACAGACCCATCAGTCTGACATCCTTCATGCAGAAAACGCTGGAGAGGATGTGCGATAGACATTTAAGAGACACCCACTTGCGAAGCAAACCATTACATCGGAATCAACATGCCTATAGTACGGGTAAGTCTACAGATTCCGCACTACACAGCGTAGTCACCGTAATCGAAAGATCCTTGTCCACGAAGGAACAGACCCTAGGGGTGTTCATCGACATAGAAGGCGCTTTCGACAAGACGGGCTTCAGGAGCATAAGCAATGCTTTGACCAAATATGGGGTGGAACCAACGCTATGCGAATGGATACACAACATGCTCAAACAAAGGGCCATAGTGAACACTACGACACGTGCTAGAGTAGCCAAAGGCTGTCCACAAGGAGGGGTGCTGTCACCTCTCCTTTGGAACGTGGTGGTGGATGACCTGATAAGACGGCTGAACAACAGATACTTCCCAACGATAGGGTATGCGGACGACCTAACCATTCTAGTTAGTGGGAAGTTTGAGAACACCCTATGCCTTCTAATGCAAAACGCCCTAAAAATAGTGGAAGGGTGGTGCACAGAACACCAACTGTCTGTGAACCCTAAGAAAACCGAAATGGTACTGTTCACGAACAAAAGGAAACTAATAAACCTGAGACCACCAAAATTATTTGGCACAACACTACAGTTCGCAACTGAGGTCAAGTATCTAGGACTGACACTAGACAGCAAACTAAACTGGGACAGACACATGGAACAAAAGACAAACAAAGCCTGTATTACCATGTGGCAATGTAAACGCATGCTGGGGAAGAGATGGGGCATACAACCTAGAATTATGCTCTGGCTTTATAAAACGGTAATCAGACCAACAATAACATACGGTTGCATAGCATGGTGGCAAAGAACAAAGTTGATTACCGCACAAAACCAGCTACAATGTCTACAAAGAATGGCATGCTTGGCCACCACAGGCTGCATGTCCACAACGCCTACCGCCGCCCTTGAAGTGATGCTGGACCTCCCACCACTCCACCTATTCATACAACAAGAGGCAGCCATTACAGCCATTAGATTGAATAAACTCTCCCTATGGACACACGACACGAGGGTGCCGCACACCAACGCGGTGGAAGAGGCCAAAAACGACAAACCACTCCTAATGGCCCCCTGCGACACTATACCAAAACAATTCGTCTTTGACAAACGGTACAGAATAGAACTTAAGGAAAAAAGAACAGATTCATTCGGCACAAAGGAGGTGAGGATATACACGGACGGATCTAAAATGAAAACAGGGACAGGTGCGGGCACCTATTCCGCTGACTTAAATATTAATATATCAACAGCACTGGGCATGCACAACACAATTTTCCAAGCGGAATGCGTTGGTATAATCCAGGCCGCAGACGCGGTGTCTGCAAGAAAGATAGAGAATCAAGGCATTCGAATCCTAACGGACAGCACTGCAGTACTACACGCTCTACGCAGCAACACAATAAAATCAGGACTAGTCCTGGAGTGCCACAAGAAAATGGAGGGTATATGTGAGTCAATCGAGATTACACTCCAATGGATCAAAGGACACAGCGGTTCCCTAGGCAACGACGCGGCCGATGAACTGGCCAGAAGGGGAGCCGAAATAGAGACCTACAGGGTGGAACCCGTAATACCAATATCGGCAAACCAGCAAAGATGCTGGTTGAGACACAGAACAAGGAAACTACACGCCGAAATGTGGGCGAAGACGAAGGAATGTCGCCAATCGAGAGAGGCAATGCCATCTCTAGACAGACGACTCTCTAAAAAACTGCTGCGCTTAAATAGGGCGGACCTACGGTTTGTAGTAGGGACCATAACAGGGCACAGTAATCTTAACAAACATTTGTATGTTATAGGTCTAACGGACAGTCCATTGTGCCGGGCGTTCATGAGGACTGACGAAACACCGGCCCATGTTGTTATGAACTGCAGCGAGGTCGCGGAACAACGGGCACAACACCTGGGAACACCAAGCACACTGCGAGAGGCCTGCAGCAGACCCGGCAGCCTGGCCGCTTTTTGGAAGGAGCTTGGATGGTTGGAGTAGGGCAGTGGATACACTAACCACATCACGCAAAAAGGCCCAACTATAAGGGACCACATGCGGAAAATGAGCCCGCGTAAAAAAGAAGAAGAAGAAGAAGTGTCCTGTTTCATTCGTCAAGAGAATCCTAAGGGGGCTATCTTGACGAGTGGAACAGGCGCTATCAGGAAGGTGAGACCGCCTCCATTACCAAAATTTTCTTTCCTTGCACGTTAGAGCCGTATAGGACCTTCAGGAGGATTGTCATCGGAGGTCCTACAACCCAAATCCTCACGGGGCACGGTGGGTTCTCCGAATACTTGACGCGATTCAAGTGCAGTTTTTAGGGTTCCGTTGCCAAATGGCAAAAAACGGAACCCTTATAGATTCGTCATGTCTGTCTGTCTGTCCGTCCGAATGTCACAGCCACTTTTCTCCGAAACTATAATAACTATGCCGTTGAAACTTGGTAAGTAAATGTATTCTGTGAACCGCATTAAGATTTTCACACAAAAAAAAAACTACTTACTAGATCTCGTTCAAACCATTTTTCGGTGGAAGTTTACATGGTACATCATATATTTTTTTTAGTTTTATCATTCTCTTATTTTAGAAGTTACAGGGAGGGGGACACACATTTTACCACTTTGGCAGTGTCTCTCGCGCAAACTATTCAGTTTAGAAAAAAATGATATTAGAAACCTCAATATCATTTTTAAAGACCTATCCATAGATACCCCACGTATGGGTTTGATGAATAAAATATTTTTGAGTTTTAGTTCTAAGTATAGGGAACCCCCAAAATTTAATGTTTTTTTTCTATTTTTGTGTGAAAATCTTAATGCGGTTCACAGAATACTTCTACCAAGTTTCAAAGTCAAAGTGGCTGTGACATACGGACGGACAGACGGACAGACATGACGAATCTATAAGGGTTCCGTTTTTTGCCATTTGGCAACGGAACCCTAAACAGAATAGACTTAAAGTGGAACACCCCTGATCCATATCCCCACAGAGAATGAAAGGTTGTATGAAAGTGCGAGAGGAATAATTACGAAAACTGGTATGACAAAGAGGCTCAGAATGAAAGAGGAAAGTTTAGATTTATATAGGAATTTAAACTGTTAAAAAGGCCCCGCTCCATAGTGAGGGTAAGCAAAAAAAAACTACCATGTTCAATAACCAATAATGGTCCTTCCAGGAAGACTCGGCCCCGGGTCATGAAGCTTAGTCTACGCAGTCTTGGTTGGAAACGAACATTTCAGACTTCATCAAAGCTGAAGACTGGCCGTCGTCTAGTCCCGATTTTAATCCGCTGGATTATGATTTATGGTCAGTTTTAGAGAGAGTACGGCTTGCTCTAAACGATATGATAATTTGGAGTCTCTAGAACAATCCATACGATTGGCAGTGAAGAATTTTTCCATGGAAAGAGTGCGTGTCTCTATTGATAACTGGCCTCAACGTTTAAAGGACTGTTTTGCAGCCAATGGAGACCACTTCGAATAAGCTTTTTATATTTTAAATTGTTTAATATTTATGTATTAAATTAACACACTGGAAAAGTAAAAAATGTTATTTGCAATAGAATATTTTTTTTTGTTACAGTATTTATGTGCAAGACTAGGTAGTCAAGTATTTAACCCAGGGATTATACTTTGAAGAGCTTACCAGGGATGCCCGGCAATGGACACTTGGGGAGGACAATGTGTGGTTTTAGTCGGTTCGATTCCGATACACCCATCTCATTGTTGACACCGATGAGGTGGAGCCCGTGGGGATTTCCACACGTAAAAAAAAGTATTTATCTGTGATAATGATTGTTCAACTCCGCCAGGACATTGTGGTGGAGTGGAAGGAACGACTTGGGTGACCGAGCGCAAGGCACGCCGCAATAGCGGCGATAAGGCCCATCATGGAGGATTGGCTAGAGAGGCGAGAGCGGCTCGTACCGGCCGACGCAGGTGATCTCCGGTACGGGGAGCCTCAGGGACCACCTGTTTCGATCAGGAAGGAGCCAACGTCTGAGTGACATCACTGCGACGCGAGTGAGAACTCGGGACTGCCCGGCGTGGGAGGTGTGGAGGTGACCTCGTGTCAGCCATCGGGGTGGGAGTTCTCTAGCTCGGCAGCATAATTGCAGCACAGGTGCGGAGCACGATCGCGTGGACCACCGACGCCTTCTTCTGCGAGCATGTAATGTTCGGTGGCGGAGCGAGCCCAGAAGTGTTTTAGAACTCTGCCGGCCCGCCGACCCCACGACAATCTCGCAGCGCTTCTTAGGCGACTCAGCGTTCAACGATCTCCGTCCTCCATGAGGGATCCAGGGGGGGGGGGTGCGAGGGAAACGTCTTTTAGGCCACCTTACACCCCAGTGTCTGAAGACCCGAGACGGCGTTGGCTGGCGGGGGAGGGGGGGGAGGGTAAACGAGGGGATTTCCGCATGAAAAAAGAAAGGTACGCTCATTGTTTTTAATTGGTATGTCGCCTCCGGGAGTAACTGCTGTCCGACCTCCCAACCTTGAGTGGAAAGCCTGCGCCTGAGCCTCATTCGTTGTTTCGCAGGCATAAATTATTTCCAGGGGCGACAGCAGTCGCCTGCTTTTGGATTCTGTTTTTAACCCCCGACGCAAAAACGACTGGGTATTATAAGTTTGAAGGTCTGTGTGTGTCTGTCTGTCACGCTCCCGAACGGATGAACGATTTTGATTGTTTTTTTTTGTTTGAAAGGAGAATTAGTCGGGAGTGTTTTGAGCTATGTCGGGGGTTTTTAAATTATAAATTTAATTTTAAACTAAGGTTAACCGCGGAGAAAAATAGAACGAAGAAACGGCTGCCTTTGTTCCTCACGCAATGATGTGATTGGCACTGCGGTCCAAAGGGGTTCCACAATCTTACATTGACATAATATTGATTCCGATGCCGTGGTTCGGACAACCGTCAACGCCGCGTGCCCTTCTAAAACCAGGGAAGGTTTTAGAAGGGCGGGTTACACCCGTCATCCGTCCTTTGTCCATTTCTGATTAGAATGATATTAGACACTAGCTGTTGCCCGTGACTTTTTCCACATTAGATTCGGAATAGATGAAGGTATGTTTACTGTAGTGTCGGACCTCGTTCGATCACTACAGTTCATTGACCTGGCCATCATGTGTCAGAGTTTAAAAATAAATATTATTCTTTTGAATTTAGCTTAGGGAAGAAAAAACAATTGCTTGGCGGTCGATTCGGCTGACAGCGGGCGACTTGAGGGCTGCGCCCTCGCCCGCCGGCCGAAGAGAAGACATAAGTGTATTGAATGTAGGCTCAGTCCCTGAGCGGAGTCTGCAATTCCCTACAGTTCGTTTAAATATAAATATATTCGCGTAAAAACCTCCCTAAACTCGATATAGGAAGCTTTGTTGTTTAAAATAAATGATATTTTAAAGTTTAACCCTTGTGTTTATCTTTTTATCAACACGAGGTATTGTGGCGTTCAACCCCCGGACGCTACATTACTTCCGTAGTTTCGAACCCATTTTGTATTAGGTTACCTATTTCATCGTTATATTTTCAATTGTTTATCATTGTATTGTAATAAATTCTACCCGGGACCCTAATATATTAGCGTGATGATATTTATTATTAATGGTTGAGTTTGTAATCAACCATCTTTTACACGTAGGTAACTCTGTTGTTTCGAGATTTCATAGTTTACTGCTCATCACCTCGGCCATGTGCGAGTTCTACCGAACTGCAGAATTTCGTGTTGATCTGCTCTGTAATAATAAAGGAATGATAATAGATTTGGTTGATTTTACCCTGCTACTCCGATCATACCTTTTTTTTTTACGTAATCATACATTATATTTAAACATCCTAAATGTTTAAACACATTTACACATACATTTTTAAATTCACTTAAATATTTGTTTAACTCACAAAAAAAAAGTTGATTATTTTGTAAATCTAACTAAACTAAACTAAATAGAACTAAAGTAAAATAAATAATTAAAAGAAACCTAAACCTAAAATGCATCGTGGAATTCCTCCGCATCGCATGCCTCCTGTGGTAACGTGGCCAGAAGACTGGCAGCATTGCCACGTTGTATGGCAATACTTATTCTCTGTGCTAAAAAGAAGCCAGCCTTCTGGTCACGAGAAGCGTCGCTCATACGTATTGCAATCTCCCTGAAGAGACTGCGAGCAACCCCATGCCCCTAAAGTTTCGCCTCCAAACGGCACAAATTCATAATCTCCAATTAAATTTGAGTATTTGCGCCGTTTGAGAGTCTCCGCAGAAGCAGCAGCAGCACCGGCACAGCCAGCCGTCCTGGCTATATGGGTAGGAGCAATAGTGTCGACGCATATTGCGTTCCAAACCAGAGTCCTACCCATTTTCCATGGTATTAATGACATACCGTTCGGTCTCTTGTCCATGTCATTGAGGCTGGCGTGCCGTGGTATTCGCCCAGCGCTCCTGCAGCACGATAAGCCAAGGTGTCCGAACCTGTCGACGGCTTCTCCACAGCGACATCGATGCGGAGAAACACACGGGGCACCTAAACGAAGGCATGTTGCGATGCGGAAGGTAGTGTCATCTAGCATAGTTAGATGACGGAAGAGCTTGTAACCAAAGACCCGACTCCCACACTCCTACCGCCAGCAAGCGGGCACGCTCTGCAGCATTAGAACATGTATTTATTAAACGTTGTCTAACTAAGCTGCAAAGCGGCCCATCCCACTGTCGCTGAGAGAAAAGGTTCTTTGGAAATTCGGTGTTCGGGCATGCAATTTTCCAAGCATTTACTGCATCAGTTTTACATAATACTTCAGAGTTAACCAGTGTAGGTGCAAGGATTTTCCTGGTTAATTCTTCCGTACTGTGGACCGAGGACAGGAATGCTGGTAAGCTTATATCCGAAATTTTGCGAACACCGAGCCCACCCAAGCGAATCGGTAGAGACGCTTGTGGTGAAGCTCGGTCATTCAAGGCCACATTCAAGATTTTTGTGAGGGTGCTTTGTATAATTTTGTCCATTTTTTCTAAAAGTGTTAAATGTTTGAAAAAATGGGAAGATCTGAGGGCATGGGCGAATTTTGGAACAAAAAGGCAATACCGAAGAATAGTAAAAGCAGAATGGATGTTAACTTTGAGTAGACGATCTGAAATATCACAAAAATTTTGAATTTTCCTCCTCTATAAAGGAGTTATAGGCATACTTATATAGTAAAATAACGTGATGATATATATCTAGACCTAGACCAATGTGTATGCAAAATTTCAGCTGAATCTGTTCAGCGGTTTTACAGTGATGCTCTAACTTCGATAATAAAAAACAGACAAATAGGCAAAAATTCTAAAAATCATATTTTTGGCAGCGGTATCATTCCTAGAACAAAACAATTATTTCTTTTTTTTTAAATATTCAATGTACAGTTTTCACCTCGTTATGATTTTATTATTTGTATAGATTCCGTCGGACAGCATCAGAAATTCACATGAGCAACCTCCATAGTTACGAGTAGGTATGTCATGTGATTTATGATGATACCAGGGCACGCCGCAATAGCGGTGGTAAGGCCCATCATGGAGGATTGACTAGAGAGGCGACAAGGAAGCCTCTCGTACCGACTGACGCAGGTGGTCTCCGGGAAGGGGTGCTTCGGGGACCACCTGCATCGGATCAGGAAGGAGCCAACGCCTGAGTGTCATCACTGCAACGCGAGCGAGGACTCAGGGCTGCACACGCTGGCGGACTGCCCGGCGTGGGAGGTGCCGAGGCGTGACCTCGTGGCAGCCATCGGGGTGGGAGTCCTCTCGCTCGGCAGCATGATTGCGGCAATGGTGCGGAGCGCGAGCGCGTGGGCCGCCGCCACCTCCTTCTGCGAGCATGTAATGCTCGCGCAGGAGATGGCGGAGCGCGCCCGGGAGAGGTTTAGAACTCTCCCGGCCCACCGAGCCCGCAACATGATCGCCGCGCGACGCAGGCGACTCAGGCGCCGGAGGTCGCTTAACGACCTCTGTCCTCCATGAGCGCAGGCCTGGGTGTGGCACGTGAGGCCGCCTGTCACCCCAGCAGAAGCAGGCCGGGACGGTGGGGCGACTAGCGCCCCTCCCCTAAACCGGGGCAAGACGGGGACACCGTGGTTAACAAACCCGAGGGGGCCATCTCGAAACCGGAGATGGCCCAGGGTCAGTTGGGGTGCGAGGGATATGCTCTATGGGCAACCTTACACCCCGGCGTCTGAAGACCCGAGACGGCGTGCGGTTTTAGTCGGTTCAAGCCCGACATAACGGCGGGGGGTATCCGAAGGGATTTCCGCACGAAAAAAAAAATATACTCATGTGAATATGCATGCTGATTACATTGAAAGAAATAAAGAAGTAAAAAAATTTTCATTTGTGTGTAACACAAAAAAAAAACCATTTAATATTCAAATGTTACATTTCAACCTTACACCCAGGCGTTTTAAGACCCGAGACGGCGTGCGGTTTTAGTCGGTTCAAGCCCGACATAACCGCCCCCGCTGGCCGGCGGGGGGTATCCGAAGGGATTTCAGCACGAAAAAAAAAAAAAGGTAGGAACATACTTAATATGTATGTTGCATCAAGATAGGAGCCAGTTCAGCATAATGCCGGGCACGAGCACCCGGCGGTGGTGTCGGGCTGCGCTAGCGGACGCTGACAGGGGTAGATTGGTGCAACGTGTGAAGACGTGGAAGGAGGCGCTTGATAACGGCGCGGCGGTCTGTTCAATAGGTTATAGAAAAATTTTGCTGGTATACCTCTAGCTCCCACAGTACCGCATACAGTTTAACTACACAACCATTGTTAACCAGTTTTCTCTTCATCGGTGTATTGGTTGTAGTATCTTACTTAATACAATTTTTAAACAAAACCAATGTCATTAATGGCGATTAGCGTGAGTTTACAGGCTTTAGATATTGACTTTTTTTTTCTTGTGGAAGCCCTGGCTGGCTTCACTCCACCGGTGCCACCGATGAGGTAGGTATGCCGGAATCGAACCGACTAAAACCACACGGTGTCCTTCCCAAGCATCCATTACTGGGCACCACGGTTACGCCCTCGAAAGGATAACCCCGGGGTTCCGGACTTTGGCCGCCATCGCGGACTCACTTTTGGAGTCGGATTTAATCCTGCGTGGGTGAGTTGGCAGGCGTGTGTAGGATACTCTGCCACCTCTATCGCGCACATAGGGAATGCGTGCGATCGTAAAAGGGGTGGCGGCGTGCCACTTGCTCCCGTCAGAGTCCACGACTCTCACCACGGTCTGCAGCGAGAGAACGTCCACGCTTTGGACCGCAACGAGACCTTTGACTGAGGGCTTTGTATCGGATCTAGCAGTGAATGTAGAAGCAATAATCTTGACGTTTATAAGTGTTAATTTTTAACCTACATGAATAAAATAAATTTGTCATTTACAAGATCGTGATATTTTTTGTTTTGCTTCATTGCGTGGTCTTTGAGTATGTTAGTTTCTTATGGTACAGTAAGCTCTACCAGTACTATGCGTTTTATATCTCTGGAGAAAATATTATTATTGTGAAATAATTAAAAAGTTCAACACTAAAATAACTACAGCGTATGAAATTTAATTAATGTAGTGCAATCGAACGTGCAGATTGCATTTTCTACGAGAACGAATATCCAAATAACCAATAAAGACTTATTGTTTGTTTCATTTGGCTGTAAAAATATTGTCTATAGCTTAGCACGATGGATATTATTTCCACAGAGTGGGCGAATACAATCCGGTTCAAATGTTTCGTTTTTCAGTTGAGTTACCTGCACCGAATGAATTTGAGTCATCAATATACATAGCAGTAACATAGCCATTTATTTTTAGTCTGAAAAATACCCAATAGTAGCTCTGTTCCGGAGCAATTCTTATAAAAACCGTTTATTGATTGAGCCATCTAAAGTAAAACTACATGGAAGGTATTTTTGTGAACATAGGAATATCATATTATGTTCATTTTTAAAACCGCTATGTTCAAAAAGAGCTTTGCTACATCCGACGTACAGTAAACATAGGTTCACTCACCCCCTATTTCGTGGGATCGAATAGAGGAATTAGTGAAATCCTAGGTGTTTATTCAGTTCTAGCATCCCGCTCAGTCAGCTAACTCTTCTAGGAGAACAGGCATGTCTATATATTTTGTACTAGAACAAATGCTGTGTAGAATGTCGTTGAATATATATTGATTATATTATTATGTATGGAAATTAAACTAGGTAAAGTAAAGATCGAGCCAGTGGAAATATATCAAGTCCTGCTATTATTTCGCTGGAATAAAGCTTTTGTAAAAATGTAGAAGACAAAATACAAGATTCAGTTTTTTTGTATAATAATTATATCGCTCCGTTCGTACGGCGTACATACTAAGATGAATCGGCTGAAATTCAAGTAGAACTTTACAATAGCAATTAATATTGACTAATCAATCGATTAAATAGTGAGCTATTGTATCACTAGAAAAATATGCTTTTACACTGCCTAAATAAAATTATTTACTTCCTAATATTACTTTTTATGTTATATCAATAAGAAATTGTAAGTGACAGATGACATTTAGTGGGCTAGGAACAAACGGAAGGAACTTTATTGTTCGATATTTCAATGATATTTTTAAGCAATTCGTATGCTTACTTAGCTTATAGATTTAGATCGGAAAAAGAGAACTTCATTGTACTTCATTGAAGAGAATTTCATTGAACTAATGTAGCGGAGTAATCAAAAAACACTGTTTACAAATTATTGTAAACTCATTCATTGTTTCCGTAGTTCGCAAGAATTACGGTAGATGGCTCCAGCGTCGCCTCGAGACGTATTTAATAAATCTGAAAATTTTAAAAATCTAGGTAGCTCAGTTGGTCAGAGCATTCCCCCTGTAAGGGACTGGTCTCGGGTTCATGTCCCGTCCTAGATGTTCTCTTTTACCGAACTAAATCTATTGTTCGTTTTTGTTAGATTTCAGTAGTTCTTTCAATTTTGTTAAATTCAACATATTGCTTGGCATACTGGAAATCTATTAATATCGGTTTCCTTTAATAGGTACTATATATCTTGGTATGATTCCTAGCATCGGGGGTGTTTTCAATCATTCCAAGTGAACTCAAGCTGGCGGTCTTTCTTCTCTTGTACTTTCGTATCTTCATCAACTCAGTCGCGGGCCTAATTTCTTGTTCCACCATTTCACAGTGGCCGAGACCTCATGTGCAAAAGCTGACATGAATCACGACGTCGATTGTATAAGTGTCTGGACTAAAACGATCCGTAATGCAATCGTTTTAGTCCAGTCCGTATCCATCCATCAAAATCACAGACAATGGTCATTGGTAGCAAGTATATGCGCAGCTAAGATTTTCTTCAATATTTTTTCTTTTAATTTTTAATTTGAAATATACTAGATACTATACTATAATATACTAATATAATATAATATAATATAATATATATTTTTCAAGAGTTTTTCTCTTTCACGACAATATTGTGTCAGTGTTAATGGGTACCTCGTCCCGCAGCCCGCGAGAAAGAAGGTAGCCCTTCCCCCTACTATATTTTAGCACGTGTTGTGTTGTTTCCTCGTCCCCTTCCTCTCCTTCTACAAATGTTGTGTGGCAGAATTTGTGGTTGTGTGTCTGTCGTGTGATGTGTGTTTGATGACTGTGTGCTATTGATCCTTCTTCTTCCACTTCTTCCCTCCATATCAACCGAAAGCTCTTGCATGTCTGACACTGTTCGTGAGTTGACTGTGCCTGCTGATCGTTGCGTGATTGTTGGTTGCTGTGTGAATGACGAAAGCATTGTGTCGGGTGTTGACTGTGTGTTAAATGATTCTTGCGTGGATGACTGTTCTTGTATTTGTATTGTTTGTGTGCGTGTAATACCTCTTCCTCTTGGTTTTCCTCTGCCTCTTGTTTGTAAATCTGGTGTAACTGGTAGATGTTGTGTGTTAGATTGTTGTGTGGTTTGGTCTTGTGTGTTGTTTACAAAGACGGTATCTCCAAGCACTTTGCTGAGTATGACTGATGTGTGTATTACTGCTTGTTTCTGAAGGATGCCTATATCAATATTTGCGTCTAACTTATCTATGTATTTTTTAATGCTTTTGGCTACTGTTCCTGTTGCTCCTATGACTATCGGTATGACTGCTGTGTGTGTATTCCATAAACGACTGATTTCTGTTTTTAATAGGTGGTATTTGCTTAGTTTCTCTATTTCCTTGGGACCGATATTATAATCCGATGGTACTGTTATATCTATTAGGTATGTTTTGTTGTTGATTTTATCTGTGTAGATTAGGTCCGGTCTATTGTGCGTTACAGTGACATCAGTTTGAACAGGTATTTCCCATAAAATTTTCGCTGAACTGTTCTCTTTGACCTGTGGTTGCGTGAGATTTTCTTTCCACCATAAGTTAGAAACCTCCATAAGATGTTTTCGAGCCAGACACCAGTGGACGTACTGGACGAGATTATTATGTCTTTTGACATAGTACGTCCCCGCCAGTTTCTCACATCCAGCTATTATGTGCTGTGCTGTTTCATCCTTGGTCGTACATAAGCGGCACTTTCCATCTACTGGTTCTCTGAGTATGTCACGTTGATGTTGTCGTGTCATAACAGCTTGATCCTGTATGGCGAATATGGAGGATACAATGCTTGGAGATATCTGTTGCTTTTTAATCCATTTAAAAGATAGCTCCGTGTCTATGTTGCCCTGATCTAAGACTTTGTTAGGGAATTGTCCATGTAGTGGTTTTCCTCTCCATGTTGTGTTATATTTCTTGACTATTGCTTTTTTGATTTCTTCATCTGTATGTGTTTTTCCTCGTGGTAAGTTTAATTCTTCCTCTATTTGCTGTGCTTCTTTTATTATTGAATATTTGTCTCTACTTGTGTCATGTTGTACTATTGCTGTGACTAGATGGCTATTTGATGATGTGAGGTAATTCTGGTATTTTACCATTTGTGTTTTGTACATATACTCTACGTTCAATAGCCCCCTGCCCCCCTGGTTAACCGGTAAGTACAGTCTGATTACTTCTGCTTTTTGTTGTTGTGCTTGTTTAATTGCTAGCAGTTTTCTAGTTTTAATATCTATGTTTTTTAGATCCCTGTTTTTGTAATTGATTACACCGAACGAGTAGAGTAACACCGGAACAGCGTAAGTATTTATTCCCTTTATCAGATTTCTCGAATTTAGGTGGGTATTTATTAACTTTTTGATCCTATGGAAATATTCTTTGGTAATTTGGTCCCTAATAACGGTATGTTCTATTTTACCTGATTCATATATTCCTAAGTATTTGTATCTGTTTTGTATGGCAAGTTCTTTGAATGTATCTCCACTGAGTAATATGTGTCCTTCTCCTTCAACATTACTTCGGTGTCCTGCGCTAAGATGTACAACGTTACACTTACTAAAACCAAATGCCATGCCAATGTCGTTTGTAAATATCTCTACACTATGTAATAATACTTTTAGATTACTTCTGTTGTTTGCGTAGACTTTGAGATCGTCCATGTATATCAGGTGATTAACCCATATGCTGTCTTTAAGTTTGAAGCCCTTCATTTCATACTTGTTCAGAATGTAAGAAAGCGGATTTATAGCCATGCAGAACAGTAAAGGAGACAGAGAGTCGCCCTGAAATATCCCTCGTCTAATGTAAATCGGATCAGTAGTTAACGATTCCTGGGAGCCACGAGCTGTCATAATCACTCTCCAAGACAGCATAGTCATCTGGAAGAATCTTTTGATGATTAATGGACATTTATAGATATCAAGTATTTTGAGAAGCCATTCGTGTGACACACTATCGAAGGCTTTCTGATAATCTATCCATGCCATACTGAGATTCTTTTGGGACTGGTGTGCATCCTCTAATATGGCTTTATTGACCATCAAGTGATCTCCACAACCCCTAGCTCCGCGGCGGCACCCTCTTTGTTCTTCTGCCATTATGTTGTTTGTCTGACAGTGGCTATATAGGATGTTAGCTAATACGGAGGTGAGCAATTTATACATACTAGGCAGGCAAGCTATTGGTCTCCAGTTTTTTGGGTCTTCGGTATTGTCATTTTTGGGTATCAGTATCACTTTGCCAGTGGTGAACCATTCTTCTAAGTATTCTGTTCCTGCAACTACTTTTGTAAATAATGAAGCTAAATATTTATGTGTACTGGTCAAATATTTAAGGTAATAATTCTGAATTTTGTCTATTACCGGCGATTTCCAGTTGAGTAATTTTTGTAGTGCGTTTTTTACTTGGTCTTCTGTTATCTCTTCTATTTCTGTTGTATTAAACTCATCACATTTATTTTCTACTTCCTTTATCCATTTAGCTTCTGTGTTATATTGTTTAGGATTGGATAGAATAGCTGTCCAAAATTCTTCTACTCTTTCTTTACTCGGTATCTTGATGTCTTTTGTGGTACTACCTCCCAAGCTTCTGTATAATCTGTGTTCGTTTTCTTTGAATAACTTGTTTTGTTCCTTTTTGGTGTTAATTTCCTCGTATCTTTTTATTCTTCCTGCCAGTGCTTTAATTTTTTGTTTGATAGTTTCAGTTATATTGTTGTGATCGTTTTGATTCTGTATTTTGTATTTTGTGTAAAGTGTTTCTCTAATTTTTATGATTCTAAGCGTGTTGACTCCTCTGCCTATTTCTATTAGTCGTCCTAGTTCTTTCCTAAGTTTTTCTATTTTAGTTTGTATTCTTCTTTTCCAAGGTGGTTCGCGTTTTTGTTTTATTGTAACTGAAGGTGTGTATGGTTTTTGATTATTGTTTTCTATTAATGTTTTAGCGGTTGCGTAGATTATATCGTTTATTTCACGAAGGCTATTGTTGATAATTAACAGGTTCGGTAGGTAGTTATTGAGTGTTTTAAAGTTATCTATGAATTGTTTGGTGAAATTTACTTTGGGCAGTGTAAGCCGTTCCTCAATTGGGGTGTCTTTTGTTTCAGCTAGCGTTTGTAAAAATGTCAAAATGATTGGTTCCTGATCTTCATCTACATTAATGTTTCTCGTGAGTTGATCTATTTCATCCACTTGCTCTGGTGTAAGTTGTGTGTCATGTGGTGTGTGTGGTGAGTTTTGTGCGTGTGTGTTACTTTGTGGTCGAAGTGTATTGGGCTCCCTCGTTACATTTGGCATGGTTTCAAGTGTTTGAGTCGTTATGACCTGTTCGTTGTGTTCTATTTGTGTCATTTCTTCTGCTCGTCTCTGTATTCTATCTAAAAGTTCTTGTGATAAGACATTCTGTTTGATAATTCTACGTGCTTGGTTAGATAAGGTGTTACCGTTGAATTTGTGTATTTTTGGGTTGTTAGGATTTCTCTCAATGAAAAGTTCCTGTAGTCTACCAATGTAACCAGGTCCACCGGACCTTGCTTTGAAGAAGCAAAACATTAATTCCTCGGTTTCCTCTGTTGACCACTTGCGTCTTCTGTCATCATTAATTGCGTTACTTGTGGTCAACGCGGATGAGCCGACAGGGCCTGTGGGCGATATAGCCCTACCCTGCAAAGCATCCTCCGCCCTCTCTCCATGCTGTGTTTCGGCTGTAGTATCTTCGGTTTCCCCGGCTCCCGCCCGCCTGTTCAACGGAGAGCCACTGGCGGTTCGTATGCTGTCATATCCAGCACCAGCCCCAGACATGCCCCGGCGATCACCCCCGGGAAGCGACCCTTCACGTATTCTCTTAAATTTTCTCTCCATCATTGAAGGTCACTAGAGCTCCGTTAGCCATTGGTTGAGTTAATTAACGTAAACGTTGCCAATGTCCGCCCCCCACGTGGCATCGGTGGTCATGCCGGACGAGGAGATAGACTTTGAGGTATATAATATAATATAATATAATATATAATATATATAATATATATATAATATATAATATATATATATAATATAATATAATATATATAATATAATATAATAATATAATAATATACTAGGCTAAATCTAGTCACAGCAATAGTACAACATGACACAAGTAGAGACAAATATTCAATATTAAAAGAAGCACAGCAAATAGAGGAAGAATTAAACTTACCACGAGGAAAAACACATACAGATGAAGAAATCAAAAAAGCAATAGTCAAGAAATATAACACAACATGGAGAGGAAAACCACTACATGGACAATTCCCTAACAAAGTCTTAGATCAGGGCAACATAGACACGGAGCTATCTTTTAAATGGATTAAAAAGCAACAGATATCTCCAAGCATTGAATCCTCCATATTCGCCATACAGGATCAAGCTGTTATGACACGACAACATCAACGTGACATACTCAGAGAACCAGTAGATGGAAAGTGCCACTTATGTACGAATATACTAGGCTAAATCTAGTCACAGCAATAGTACAACATGACACAAGTAGAGACAAATATTCAATAATAAAAGAAGCACAGCAAATAGAGGAAGAATTAAACTTACCACGAGGAAAAACACATACAGATGAAGAAATCAAAAAAGCAATAGTCAAGAAATATAACACAACATGGAGAGGAAAACCACTACATGGACAATTCCCTAACAAAGTCTTAGATCAGGGCAACATAGACACGGAGCTATCTTTTAAATGGATTAAAAAGCAACAGATATCTCCAAGCATTGAATCCTCCATATTCGCCATACAGGATCAAGCTGTTATGACACGACAACATCAACGTGACATACTCAGAGAACCAGTAGATGGAAAGTGCCGCTTATGTACGACCAAGGATGAAACAGCACAGCACATAATAGCTGGATGTGAGAAACTGGCGGGGACGTACTATGTCAAAAGACATAATAATCTCGTCCAGTACGTCCACTGGTGTCTGGCTCGAAAACATCTTATGGAGGTTTCTAACTTATGGTGGAAAGAAAATCTCACGCAACCACAGGTCAAAGAGAACAGTTCAGCGAAAATTTTATGGGAAATACCTGTTCAAACTGATGTCACTGTAACGCACAATAGACCGGACCTAATCTACACAGATAAAATCAACAACAAAACATACCTAATAGATATAACAGTTCCATCGGATTATAATATCGGTCCCAAGGAAATAGAGAAACTAAGCAAATACCACCTATTAAAAACAGAAATCAGTCGTTTATGGAATACACACACAGCAGTCATACCGATAGTCATAGGAGCAACAGGAACAGTAGCTAAAAGCATTAAAAAATACATAGATAAGTTAGACGCAAATATTGATATAGGCATCCTTCAGAAACAAGCAGTAATGCACACATCAGTCATACTCAGCAAAGTGCTTGGAGATACCGTCTTTGTAAACAACACACAAGACCAAACCATACAACAATCACGTAACACACAACATCTACCAGTTACACCAGATTTACAAACAAGAGGCAGAGGAAAACCAAGAGGAAGAGGTATTACACGCACACAAACAATACAAATACAAGAACAGTCATCCACGCAAGAATCATTTAACACACAGTCAACACCCGACACAATGCTTTCGTCATTCACACAGCAACCAACAATCACGCAACGATCAGCAGGCACAGTCAACTCACGAACAGTGTCAGACATGCAAGAGCTTTCGGTTGATATGGAGGGAAGAAGTGGAAGAAGAAGGATCAATAGCACACAGTCATCAAACACACATCACACGACAGACACACAACCACACATTCTGCCACACAACATTTGTAGAAGAAGAGGAAGGGGACGAGGAAACAACACAACACGTGCTAAAATATAGTAGGGGGAATGGCTACCTTCTTTCTCGCGGGCTGCGGGACGAGGTACCCATTAACACTGACACAATATTGTCGTGATAGAGAAAAACTCTTGAAAAATATACTAGGCTAATATACTAGATAGAATATATTTCCAATAAATAAATAGAAAACGTTTTGTAGTTAATCAAATCATTTGAAATACAAACAAGTACCGTATTATTAGCAAAATGTTTTAAAACAACACATGTTCCAATAACGTATCCTTTAATTAATTATCTAAGATCGGCATTGCTTCTCATGCACATATACTTATAACATTAGCGTGTATCAGTTAGACTGAATTTAATTTATCTCGAAAATGTAAATCAAACGCAATGCAATTTTACCCACACTGTTTAGCTTTCAGGTTTAATTTAACCCATAATGGAGATGTGGATCACAATAGCAGCGGTGATAGCTGCGATTGTGTGCCAGAAGTAGACACGATGACGTCATTAATCTTTGTGTAATGGCTACCGAAATGCGGACGCGGCCGTCACGGGACATTTGCTCAGGCAAGCGAGACCACCCCACTGTTCGCTTACCAGCACAAACGCGGTAGACAATTTCAGGATAGTTTCCTTTGTTAACGACTCTTCTCATTTTGTTAGGTGAATCGATGTTGGTGAGGATTCTCAGCAAGTTGTATTTATAATTGTGAGAAAATAACAGTGATTTCATAGGTGTACTGTTGATGCAGCGTTTTGTTGGTAAAAGGACTAATAGTACTACTGTTGTCGGGTTTAATAGACGTTAACCTTTAGAACCTTTATGGCTCGCCAATAGATTTAGTTCGGAAAAAGTGAACATCCACGACAGCACCAATAGGGGCTTGGTCGCTGGTAGAACCAGTAATGGGAGAATACTCGGCCCAACTGAGCTACCTGGACACGTCCTAGATATTTGAGTCTATTCTTAATAGTTTGTTTGTTTAGTTGGTAGGCACTATCGGTTCGAATTGAAAAATTACGTTATATTTTATGGCCTATTTATCGAGGAAGGCTATATATATGGCATGTAGAGACAGGGGACAACTAGTAATATTATAAAGAGGTAAAGTTTGTGAGGTTGTAAGGCGTAATCTCTGGATCCACGGAATCGATTTTGAAAATTCTTATACCAATAGAAAGCCCCATTATTTGTGAGTTTCATTTGCTATAGTACCATTTCTACTACCCAAGGGAGCGGAGCAGTGATTATAAATATCCAAAAAACCGGCAGAGTCTCACCCTTTATTATGTCATATATATTATGGGTCAAAGGAGTGCAATGCAGCGAAATACGCCACGGGTGAAGCCATTGAGGGTCAACTAGTTTTTAATCGGGATTCTAGCGTATTGCGACTTCACAATTTTAAATATTCTTTGTTGTAGGTACTTTTTTCTTCAGAAGCAGGCCGGGACGGAGGGGCGACTAGCACCCCTTCCCCCAAACCGGGGCAAGACGGGGACACCGTGGTTCCCAAACCCGAGGGGGCCATCTCGAAACCGGAGATGGCCCAGGGTCAGTCGGGGTGCGAGGGATATGCTCTATGGGCAATCTTACACCCCGGCGTCTGTAGACCCGAGACGGCGTGCGGTTTTAGTCGGTTCAAGCCCGACATAACCACCCCCGCTGGCACGCGGGGGGGTATCCGAAGGGATTTCCGCACGAAAAAAAAAGGTACTACACATTTCCCAGGGTCAGTCGGGGTGCGAGGGATATGCTCTATGGGCAACCTTACACCCCGGCGTATTAAGACCCGAGACGGCGTGCGGTTTTAGTCGGTCAAGCCCGACATAACTACCCCCGCTTGCCGGCGGGGGGGTATCCGAAGGGATTTCCGCAGGAAAAAAAAAAATAGTACCTTTTTCTTTTTCGTACGGAAATCCCCTTTGATGCCCCGCCGCCAGCCAGCGGAGGAGGTTATGTCGGGCTTGAACCGGCTAAAACTGTGGTTCCCGCGCGGGTCTTCAGGGTGTAAGGTGGGGCCATAAGGCATTTCCCTTGCACCCCGACTGACCGTGGGCCATATCCGGTTACCGGGTGAGTTTGGAAACCACGGTGTCCCCATCTTGGGCCTGCTTTTGCTGGGGTGACAGGTGGCCTCACTTGCCACCCTCAGGCCTGCGCTCGTGGAGGAGGAAGGAGGTCGTTGAGCGAAATGTGTAGTAACTTTTTTTTTTTCTTGCGAAAATCCCTTCGGATACCTCCCCGCCGGCCAGCGGGGGTAGTTATGTCGGGCTTGAACCGACTAAAACCGCACGCCGTCTCGGGTCTTAATACGCCGGGGTGTAAGGTTGCCCATAGAGCATATCCCTCGCACCCCGACTGACCCTGGGAAATGTGTAGTACCTTTTTTTTTTCTCGGCGGGCCGGGAGAGTTCTAAATCTCTCCCGGGCGCGCTCCGCCACCTCCTTCGCGAGCATTACATGCTCGCTGAAGGAGATGGCGGTGGCCCACGCACTCGCGCTCTGCACCATTGCTGCAATCATGCTGCCGAGCGAGAGGACTCCCACCCCGATGGCTGCCACGACGTCACGCCTCGGCGCCTCCCACGCCGGGCATTCCGCCAGCGTGTGCAGCCCTGAGTCCTCGCAAATGTGTAGTACCTATTTATGAAAGAAACCTAATAACTACTTTTTTATAAAAAAAAATAAACCAACTTCAAAAAGGCACAAAAAGTGAAAAATCATCGAATTAGTGATTTAATTAAAATTACCAACATGCACGTACGACTATTCTGTTGAAGGCGGTGCCAAACTAAACAGGTATTAGATGAATATGTAGGCCACGTAGGGTAGCAATTCGCAGTTCCACAACATCTTAGGTCTTCACGTGCAAGCAATGTAATGTGTAAGCGCGTGTTGGGTCTCGTGCTTAACGACACAATCCAAAAGGACAGATACGTCTGGATTGAAGTCATTGCTAGGCGCCTCGCTTAATATTACCTTTCTGGCTTGGCACCGACTTGAACAGAATACTCAAACATTTGTCATTTAAATGAAATCACTTGTCCAATTATTTTTCACCTTTTGTGCTTCTTGGAAATCGGTTTAATTAAATAAAAAAAATACTTATTTTTCCCTTTTTAGTTAACGTAATTTATCGTTAAAAGCGAGTTCGGGTGAACCTAGCAAACACGTTGCACATATGAAACAGCGACATTGAAATGAGACAAGCGAAGAAATAGGGAAACATCTCTCTCAAAGAAGAAATTATGCAGCCGATGCTATTTCCAACGAGAGTATTATATATCGTAAAAATATAATAGTATTTGCGAGCTGGCAATAAAAAACTTTCAAACACTGAAAATTAGAAGCAAATTGGACGATACATCGATGAAAATACTGTTTACTGGTTGGCTCTATATAATAAAGTACCTGTAAGATCACGAATCCAAATCAAGAATCCTTCAATAACTTAAACGAGACATTCATGCTTTACATCGCTAAGGATTTATATTGTCTGCCTTCTTAGTCTAAGTCTAGACAATTCCAGTACCTACGTCCTTGACCATAAATACACGTGTCACATGGTGTATGGTCATAAATTTAAAAATACTTCGATCATTTCACATTTTCTATTTGATTTTAAGTAGTTCTCTTGTGGTTCTGTGGAGTTTCAGGTCCATTACCAATCAAAATGCTATGTGGCTATCTCGAAGCGAAATCAAACCTAAAACTGAAATATTTTTTTAAATTGGTGCATGAACGACGGACTATAGGAGCCCATTTAGCGAGTACAGGCGTGATGTTATGTAATGAAATGAAAAATCATAAGCAATGCCTAAATATGCGATAGCAGCAATCACGGTTGATTTGCTTACATTTATTAAAGAGTTCCGTTGTCTGTCTCCGAAACTAGTCATCGCATTTTTATAAAATTTTAATGAGACCTTTTCGGTGTAATTGTCTGTCTAACAAAATTTAAATTTTGCATATTTATGTAAAATAAAAAATATATAAAGATCCGAATTAAGAACCAACTTTTTCGAAGTAGGTTAAGAATTATTCAAAATTTCAATAAAATATTGCGTATCAATTAGCCAAAATTGGTATTCCTATTACAGAGCGAACTTTTACATTGAGGGTGACTTCATAAATAAAATCATTGTATAAAGTTAATAAAGGTCTCGAATTTTGAAAGTTGAGTTAACTTTTAAAATTTGAGACCTTTATTAACTTTATACAATTACCGGAAAATTCCTTTGCAATTTTTTTAAAGCATTATTAACAAAGTTCTTAGCTATCCTTTGCATTTTTGGCGACAATTTTTTTATTTTTTCACAATTTTTGTATACACTACGTATATATCTATACAAAAATTGTGAAATTCGTATACATATTTTTATGAAGTCAATTTTTTGCTTTGCACCTTTTGTCATATCAAATTCAAATGTAGACTTCATTTTTTTTCATTTCATAAAATGGGAAAATCGAAATGATCTCTTTGCTTTTGAATGAACCAAATATGGTAAAGCAATGAATCACTCCCTGAAAACATATTTGGTAAAAACACGTGTAGTTTTTATTGCATTGGAACAACTTTGGTATTCAGTTAAAATAAATGGAATGCACGTTCGTTTCTCAAATATTGACACAGTATTTTTATATTTTAATTATGAAATAACTGTGAAATTAATTGAACCAAGTAAAACTATGGTATTCGGGTCATCCTTCGAGCCTTTTTCCAACTAAGGGTCGACTTCCAGTCTAACAATGAAACGGCTGAATTTCGATATTTTCCATGAAGTGACTGCATTTGAACTCCGCCACCCACTGGCGGTATCAAGGTTCTGTAGATAGACCAAGGTTTGCACAGATTTTAGGACTCCACCAGACCACACCAAGTACCCGTAGAGAATATCTAACATATAAAAATCTCGTGTCACAGTGTTTGTTATCGAACTCCTCCGTAGCTGCTTGACCAATTCTTTTCAATTTTAATTATTTATGTTAGATAGGTCTGAGAATAGATCGTAGACTACTTTTATACCCCTAAGTGAACGGGCTCAGAATTGCACGCTTGCGGAGCCGTGGGCAATAATTAATAACATAACATAACATATCTTCACGCCTGTATCCCCGAAGGGGTAGGCGGAGGTGTATTAATAATAATAATAATTTATTTTGAATTCAGATAATTAAAATCCATAATTTGTTAGTAGTATTAGTTACAAAATAAAGATACTATTTACCTTATTGTAATGTTAGTTGTGTTATTAATTTGATTTTGCTAGTATACATTCAGCCCCAACAAAAAAATTAACGATTACACGATAAAACGATTTACAATAAAATTATAAATAATTGAAAATTAAATAAAATAAAACCAAATTGAAAATTCTACACCTTTATCACACTAATAAATTTAATAATAATGTGATAAAAGTGTACAATAGTCACATATAATTGACATATTATACGTGTCACATAATCTTATTATGTGACCGCTCCGCTCGTTCGCCCAACAAGGTGGCGATACACGGATGAGTCGTAGCTGCCATCTATTGTCTTCAGAATGCTGTTGCGACTGCCACGTAGGTTGTTCAGTACGGACACCGTCTTTTTGCGCAGTACGCCAAAGAAATTCACAGTATGGAAGTTTGCGAACATACCCGACGCACTGCAGTACCGGGGCAATCCCACCAACACTCTGAATCCGTTATTGTACTGCACGCGTAGAGCACTCAGTGATTTCTGTGTGTAACTCGTCCACAAACCTCCAGAGTATAGGTTTTGACAGTAGGCCTTGAAAAGTGTAAGTTTGACTTGTACGCTACACCTGGAAAACCTGCCGGCCAGTACATTACATCTAATAGCCAGTGCTTTACGCTCCCTGTCTATGTCTATATCATCTTCAAAGCCTTCGGTAACCCAATGACCTAAGTATTAGAACTGCTTCACCCTGTTGAGTATCTCTCCATCTACAGTGATTGGAGGTATGTGTTCGGGTATTTTACCGGCAGCTTTGAAGACCATGTACACACTTTTCTGCGTGTTATAGGCCAGCCTATGTTCCCTAGCGTACTCACTACACACACGCAGCAGGTCTCTGAGGGCTCCTACCGTCGGGCTCAGCAGTACCATATCGTCAGCGTAACTAATGTTGTTTACACATACATCTCGTACGTAACAGCCGACTCGCATACTACTGAGCCCAGCGATAAGGTCATTAACATACAAGTTGAAGAGCCTAGGTGAGCTTAACCCCCCCTGCCTCACTTCACACTCCAACCTGTATGTCTCTGAGAGGGCCTGGCCCCACTTCACACAGTTAGACTAGTTACCATACCAAAACTGCAGTATACGCAACACTTCTGTAGGCACGCCTCTCTCCTCAAGCTTTCTCCAGAGTGTGTCATATGACACTAGATCGAAAGCTCTCGAGAGGTCCAAAAAGCATGCATACACAGGCGTTCGCCGCGAGGTGTAGTATTGGACGGTATGCTTGAGACTCAATATTGCGCTCTCTGTTGAAAGTTCAGGCCTGAACCCGAACTGCGCGTCATTTATCTCAATATATTTATCTAACTGGGTATCAAGCAGACCGTCCAGTACCTTCGCTATTATAGTAGCTAACGATATAGGCCTATAGTTACTACCATCCGCCATGTCACCCGTTTTGTTTTTTGGTATTGGAACAACAATAGTTTTTAGGCAAGCCGCTGGCAGATATATGTGTATTACACACCCACGATTCGCCAGTTATGTTAAGGTCCCAATGTAATAGGGGGCGAGCCTATTGCCTTCTACCGGGCACATTATTAAGCGAGCGATAATTAACATTTATTAATGCACACATAACTACGAAAAGTCAGAGGTGTGTGCCCGGGGCGACTGGGGATCGAACTCGAGACCTCGTCTCAGCAGTCCGTTATGTACGCCACTGGGCTATCGCCGCTCCCGTACGCCACTGGGCTATCGGCGCTGGGCAATAGTTAATTTTATATAAAAACCTGATCTATTTATTTTAGATAGTTGTGCGCATTAAAAAAGAGTCTACAAAGAAAACTCTTTCACACGTCATTGAATATCTCTCTGTAAAAAGCAGAAAGGAACTCCAGGTTATGTTATACAAGACTTTGAAGTCACGTAGCACAATAACGTGAGACGTAACACGTACAATAGTAACTGGTTTTGGGGCAAGATTGAACCTTGTTTCTAATAGAGTACAAGACTTGATAGGTTGTTTAACCTGATATTGAAACAATTCAGGACAAAATTGCCGTTTTCTTCTTTTACATGCCACTAAGCTGGAAAATGAGCTAACAGTCCACGTGATGATGAACCGCTACCAGTAGTTGTTACTAGTGTAGTGTACTTGCCAGTAGTGCTGACTCACCCCTCTTGCTCAAGAAACTCGAGTAATCCTTCCTACCACTAGAAACTCAAGACGTACGCACTACAATTTCAGCTGTGCAATTTTAAAACCTAAATACCTATGTGACATCTTTATATATATATTTCTTGTGTGCGTGTGTATGTCACTGAACTCCTCCTAGACGGCTGGACCGATTTTGATGAAATTTTTTGTGTGAGTTCAAGGGGATTCGAGGATGGTTTAGATTCACAATACGCGACGGAGTCGCGGGTACAGCTAGTATTACATAAATTCCTATGTACCTTTGTGTACAAACTAGTGTTGTTGCATTTTTCAACCTTATACTCTCACATACTAGTTTCACTCTTCACATACTAGTTTCTAGAAATTAGTTAAAATCCAAGTTATGAGTTGCGAGTGTTTGTTGACCTCAATCAACTAATCCCATCGTCTCCCTCCCTATTCAGAACACGTGCTAGACTTGAGTATTACCTACATACGGTATAAACAAATCTGTCTTGAACAAAGCAATTCGGTACTTCCTTTTTTGTCGCACGATAAAGAACTGGAATGCTCTACACGCACGCATGTTAATTTTTTAAGCAGGGTGCGGAAAAGCATCTGTCGGGGCTGTCAAGGTAGGGGCCACCATTTTACGATGGTCAGCATCTGGAATATTGGCTCGTATCTTCTGGACTTCCCCCTAGCTTCTTAGCAGGGTGCAGTCAATTGACGTACTGAACATAGAAAACGAACCTAGCATAACATAATTATCTCCCTAGGATATTGACTGTTAATAAAAGTTCAGCTACTTCAAAACCTATTATCCTAATTTCAAACCATGCAAAGAAGTATACATACAGACATTGAAGACTATTAATAAAGCATTCAAATATCCAAAAGGTGGTGAACGTGTAGATTGTGCAATTTTTGAAGAACGACTGAAAGGAATGGATGCTAAAACTGTATACGAGAGAGTTTTAAAAACGAAATAAGTAAATTGTAGCATAGGACATAAGCTTCAAAGTTAGTGCGTATTGTGAAAATCCAAGTCCTGTTTGTAAAGATTTGTAAATATTTTATGTAACGATATTGTAAAGTATTGAAATGTAACATGTAATGTAATACATGTACCCTATAACGTTGATTTTATGTAGATAGGTTCCTGTCAAATGAAACAAAATGATGACTGTTCGCCTTGAAGTCCCTAAGTGAATTAGATTAAGTGAAACTAAACAAAGTCTCTAGAGTAGAATAGTAAATGGTACTTTCTGTTAATCAGAGTTACGTATAAAAATAGAATTGACTGAAGTAATCGAATGATGGTACCACTTTTTTAGTTACCCTCTAAAAGAAGAAATCAGTGGTGCAGTTTGATTGTTGCGAACGTTATAATTTTAGTAGAGCTATTATAGTTATAAACATCCTCAAGGCTCATCTTTGTATTGAGCCAAAATTATTTGTACTCTAGCACTCCGGCTTCTATAAATCGGGTGCATGAGAGGCGATGCAACCTGGATACTTACCATTCGATAGCGTAGTCTATAAGACTAATCCTTTCATTACAATGGCAACATATAGTCCTACTATTCATTCAACTCAAACAGCTCGTCCATAAGTAATTGTATTTGAGCCTGTAATGTGATTTGTAGAAGCCTATTTTGTTACACAGTTTTTTTTTTTTTTTTTTTTTTTAGGACACGTCAATTTGACTTCACCTCGCCTGATGGTAAGCTGAAGATAAAGTCTCAGGAAAGAGGGTCACCATTACATACACGTACCATGTTAACAATGGTGGCACTCAGCTTGACGGCCTCATCAGAACAGGATTGTCGTCGCAGCACCGCGTGACACCCACTGGTCTCACTAGTGCTGCGACCACAATCCCCCTGCCCGGCTATGCACTTGCTGACCCCTGAACGCAATCAAACCGAAATTGGATTACTATGGAGGGTTTTTCGCAATCGTGCACGGTGGTACCTACCCGGCCGAATTTTGTGACAAATTTGTGTCACCTAATTTCTACCACCAATTTTCTTGCAATGTTATATACATTGAAAAGATTTTTTTTACCGAAAATATGCTTATAATACACAAATATGCGGAAGTTAACTCATTTCAAAATGAAAGTAGGTATGTAGAGAATAGAATCGAACGTACACTTTAATCAGATTGTTGTATAATCTGATTTCATAAAACAAAACAAAGCTAATTTCAGAGGCCACTAGATGAAATTCACGGAAATGCGAGGCACGTCGGCGGTGGCATGTTCCTAAGATTGCATCTCCAACGGGTAACTTTAAGCATTGTGAGACTGCGTACAGAACTTGCAAAGCTATCAAAGTTTATAACACTGTCTAATACAATGCTATATGCAAACGCAACAGAACTTTGCTGCAAGATGTATTAAATACAACTTTTTACATGAATGATACTGAAGGGTCCTCATATAGTGGAGTACCTGGGGGTATTAAAAACGTGAAAACCTCTAAATTCAATTATAATGAATGAAAGTTGGAAATTCAAACCGGAATGTTTAGCTGATGGTTTAAAATAATTAAAAAACAAATCCTGTTTTCAATAATGTGATTCACTTTGCTGTAGACTAGTATTGTATCTTTATTTTTTTATTTTTTTTTATCGTGCGGAAATCCCTTCGGATACCCCCCCGCGTGCCAGCGGAGGCGGTTATGTCGGGCTTGAACCGACTAAAACCGCACGCCGTCTCGGGTCTACAGACGCCGGGGTGTAAGGTTGCCCATAGAGCATATCCCTCGCACCCCGACTGACCCTGGGCCATCTCCGGTTTCGAGATGGCCCCCTCGGGTTTGGGAACCACGGTGTCCCCGTCTTGCCCCGGTTTGGGGGAGGGGCGCCCCACCGTCCCGGCCTGTTTCTGCTGGGGTGACAGAGGGCCTCACCCGCCACCCCCAGGCCTGCGCTCATGGAGGACGGAGGTCGTTAAGCGACCTCCGGCGCCTGAGTCGCCTGCGACGCGCGGCGAGCAAGTTGCGGGCTCGGTGGACCGGGAGAGTTCTAAGTCTCTCCCGGGCGCGCTCCGCCACCTCCTTTGCGAGCATTACATGCTCGCAGAAGGAGGTGACGGCAGCCCACGCACTCGCGCTCCGCACCATTGCCGCAATCATGCTGCCGAGCGAGAGGACTCCCGCCCCGATGACTGCCACGAGGTCACGCCTCGGCGCCTCCCACGCCGGGCAGTCCGCCAGCGTGTGCAGCCCTGAGTCCTCGCTCGCGTCGCAGTGATGACACTCAGGCGTTGGCTCCTTCCTGATCCGATGCAGGTGGTCCCCGAAGCACCCCTTCCCGGAGATCACCTGCGTCAGTCGGTACGAGAGGCTTCCGTGTCGCCTCTCCAGCCAATCCTCTATGATGGGCCTTACCGCTGCTATTGCGGCGTGCCCTGCGTTTGGTCGCCCAAGTCGTTCCTTCCACTCCACCACGATGGCCTGGCGGAGCTGGGACTGCACGGCCTCGATTTCTCGAGGCTCGGGGTTCCATCCCTGCTCCCGCGCCTCCTTTCGCCACTGGTACAGTTGCGAAAGGGCTCTCGCTTCCAGGTCCCATGGCAGAGTTCCGGCAAGGAGACTCGCCGCCTCGAAGGAGATCGTGCGGTACCCGCGGATGACCCTGATGGCCATAACTCGCTGCGGAGCGCGCAGCATCTGCACAGTTCTGGTCCTCAGGGCGTCCGCCCATATTGGGCACCCATACAGGGCCATGGACCGCACGATCCCCGCGTAGAGTCTCCTGCAGGAGTCATCGGGCCCCCTCATGTTGGGCAACAGCCGAGCCAGAGCAAGAGCTGTGCCCTTCAATTTGGGGGCCAGACTTCGGATGTGCTCTCCGAAGTCCCATCGGCCGTCGAGCACGAGCCCCAAATATTTCATTTGGGGCTTGATGCCGATGCGATTTCCTCCCACGATGAGACTGGATCCCTCGGGTTGCTTGCTCCGAGGCCCATGGAAGAACAGGGCCTCGGTTTTATGCAGAGCCACCTCGAGACCCAGCCGCCGGATCCGCTTAACGACTTGGGCAACCGCGGTCGTGGCCTTTCGGGTTGCTTCGCGGTACGTCGCCCCGCACGCCGTCACGAGCGTGTCGTCCGCGTAGCACGTGACGGCGGCACCGCCTACGAGCTCACCGCGAAGCACCCAGTCGTATCCGATGTTCCACAGCAGCGGCCCCAGGACCGATCCCTGTGGAACACCGCACGACATTTCACGCCGACCGAGACCGGTCACGGTTGGGTAGATGACGGCTCTCTCCGTCAAATACGCCCCGACTATGCGGCGGAGGTAGAGAGGCACTTCATGATACACGAGCGCCTCCCTAATGCAACTCCAGGGCAAGGTGTTGAACGCGTTGGCGATGTCCAGGGACACCGCCAACATCACCTCACCCCGGGCTACTGCATCCTCCGCCAGAGCCCTCACGCGCATGATGGCATCCACGGTGGAGCGCCTCTGGCGGAAGCCATATTGGCCATCCGCCAGGTCCGGCCCCACTCTTGAGAGGTGCTCGACGAGGCGCTTCGCAATTACTCTTTCAAAGAGCTTGCACACCTCGTCGAGCAACACTATGGGCCGGTAGGCGGACGGCGAGTCCGGCAGGCGCCCCTCCTTTCGGATGAGGACCAGTTTCCCCGTCTTCCACAATTTCGGAAACTGGCCCCGCTCCAAACATGCGCTGAGAAGCCCTCTCAGTCGAGGCTCGAGAGCGTCGTCGACTAGAGCTAGGACCCACGCTCGGCCTGGAATGCCGTCGGGTCCCGGGGCGGTGGGTTTGGCTCTTAGCCTTCTCACCGCCAGCTCTAGTTCTACCCAAGTGACCTCGGGCACGTCGTCGTCTTCCACGTCGGGCGCCATGCGCAACCGAGGCGGAGTCATCTGCGGTGGAACATATTCCACCGCCCGCGCTGGGAACAGGGAGCCAACAACTCCTCCGAGCAGATCCGGCTGGAGACACCGGGTTAACGGAGGGGCTTTGGGGCGCAGCTTGCCCCTCACCATCCGTTTGGAACGCCTTATCTCCGCTCGTAGGGCTCGTCTGGCCTCCGTCTGGCAGCCGGCGCGTCGCTCGCAGGGGGGGACACGTCAAACCGAATGTATCGGTGATCCGAACTTGTGTCCTCCCCCAAAACGACGCGCCAACCCTGAACACGTCGCGCCAACGAGGGGCTCGCGAACGATAGGTCCACGATGGAGCTACCCCTCGAGGTCACGAACGTGTCCACGGCTCCCCGATTTAGGAGGACTAGGCCGAGTCGTGCGGCCCAGTCCACCAGTGCCCTGCCTCTATGCCCCGTCGCGCCCCTTTCGTGGCGGGAACCCCAGGCATACGACCAGGCGTTGAAGTCCCCGAGCACAAGGACCGGACGGGGCTGGCAGGCATTGACGACGACGGCCAGCTGACGGAGCCATTGCTTATATGCAGCTTGGTCTCGGTTCGGCGTGATATAAGCGGCCACGACCGCTATATCTCCAACCGCCGCCGCCACGCAGCCGGGTCCACTTGCAATGACGGCAAGAGGGGGGCTGCCGGCGGCAGGGTTGTGCACCAGTGCCGCGGACCATCCAGCGCGGTTTCCCAGGTAGGCCCGAGGAACCGGTGGGTGTATGGTTCGGCGACAGCGGCGACATTTATGGCCCACTGTGCCATGCTCTGGCGCAGAAGGGCCTGAGCATCAGCACCGTGGCCAACGTTCACCTGCAGGATGCGGAGTTGAGGATCCATTATGGAACCCCCATTTACTTACTTACTTACCTCCCGCTGCACACCTGAAGCAATGCAGCGGGGCGCTACACGTGCCGGCCTTATGACCAGGCTGGCCACAGCGGAAGCAACGGTCACCCGCCGTTACTTCCGCCGTGCAGTGCACCCCCACATGGCCCACCGACAGGCACCTGAAGCACCTGGCCGGTCGGGCCTGCAGGAGCCGTGCCTGCGCCCTCAGGAAGCCTCCTACCAGGAGGCTCCGCCCGTCAGCGACCTTTTGGGCCGCCGCGATAGGGCAGCCGACAACTGCTGCCCCCTGTCCACCGCGGCCGAAGCGTATAGCTCCGGCCTTCACTGTGTCCGGGGAGCAGTCCCCGGCCTCCGCCACGGCGAGCCTGAGCTCTTCTGCCGTGACGGAGTCGTCCAGGCCCGTAATGCGCACTTCTGCGCATTTAATGGGCCTGGACACCCGGACGTCGGCTGCGTCCAGCGACTCCCTCTGCCGAGCCGCTACGTCGGCCTAGGGCCACTGGCGGCGCCAGGGACCTCGAGAAGCCGGGCTCCCGTCCGTGTGCTCTTGCACCGGACACCCGGGATCTCGAGGGCCTTCAGATCGACGTTGGCCTTCACTTTGGCCAACACCTCGGCATACCCCATGCCCCTACCCGCTGCCTCCGCCGTCAGGGTGACGACGACGGCCGTGGTACGAGGAGAATAGTATTGTATCTGCATTAAAATTAAGTTTTTAAATCTATTTACATTACAAGCCAGCTATCCCAGAAAGGTTAGGCAGATGCAGAGGTGTAGTACGCCAACAGTTTCTGTTAAACGATTTTGACCGGTAACCACGGCTACCCGTGGAATGCAATATGAGTTTTTGACCAAGCTATGCGTGTGACCACTTCGACCATAATACATATCTGTTCACTGTAACAAAAGTCCTAGGTTAAAACTCCCAGGCACTTCACTAATAGTGGAAAACTGTTGAGGATTATTATTACATGGTTATTTTTAGAACTTCAGAAATATTAATAATAATGTACCTCTGTAGGTCAGAAATAGATAACATCTGACGGCCTAGTGGCGTAGCGGTAGTGCATTCGACTGCTACGACTGGGCGCGGGTCTGATTCCCGCTCAGTGCAAATATTTGTATGCATAAATATGTCTATTTGCATTGATCTGAGTGTTTCTATGTATAATTATGTATGTATTTATAAAAAAAAGTATATAAGTATGTTTATCCGCATTCTGGAACCCATAACACAAGCTAGATAAACTATGCTTACTTTGGGTATAGATAGCCCAGACGGCGTATGGTTTTAGTCGGTTTGAGTCCGACTATACCACCCCCGCTGCCTGGCAGGGGGGGGAAGTTATCGGGAGGGATTTCCGTACGGAAAAAAAATGTAGTGTAAAAAGAAAAGTTGATACACGGTAAAATTTTAATCCTTCTTCCCTTGAGGGATAAATATTTAGTATATTTAACTTACGCGGTATCACCTAGGTGGTTATACCCACTAAAGGCAACAGAGTTGTAATGACATTCTTATTTTCATAACTACTTTTTGATCCCACTTGATATCCAATCGAATCCAATCCATTGAAGAACTTATTTTTCTGAAAAACCCAAAAGCATTTTATGACACGCGCCAAACTTCTTGGCCGCTCTGAACTTAGAACAATACGATGCGCAATGAAGAAAATTAGGTATGAGTGGGACTAACGAGGGGAGCAGGGTGGAGCACGCATGCGGGCTAGGGTGTCGACCATAGATTATTATATATATACTAGGTGTCGAACACCATCTGCATTGCACGCTGTCGGTGTCAGCTATCACACGCTACGTTGTTCTCAGGCAGTACAGTCGCAAGCATGCTAATTTTATGCGTTGTCAAAATTGACAATTTTTCTTTGATGTATTCTTTGATAGATTTAAGATTTCAATTATTTTTATGATAAATAATTATTATAATATGTATACTAATAACCCAATTTGATTCATAATATTAGATTGTTTGCCTCGAAAAAATGATGTATATGAATATACTGGAATGTAGATTTTATTTCGAATTACATTATCACTAAAAGGGATCCGAAGGGATATCCACACGTTAAAAAAAAAAACACTAAAATTGATTCAATGTTTTAATTAGTGAATCGAAACAATGTTACGAAAAATCTTTCGTTTACCTAGAATGTTCTAATATATGTAACTTTTTCCATTATAATAATTTCCTTGTGCATATATTAGTCACGCGACTGTACGTGCTAACGCTGTTAACCGCTACGTTCAGAGTGGCCAAAAAGTATGACGCGAGGCATACCTACTTGACACAAGAAAACTCATGAATAGCTGTCCTCGCTACCACTATACTGATTAGTTTAAGTCAAAAAATGATGTATATGAATATACTGTAATGTAGATTTTATTTCGAATTACATTATCACTAAAAGGGATCCGAAGGGATTTCCACACGTTAAAAAAGAAAAAACACTAAAATTGATTCAATGTTTTAATTAGTGAATCGAAACAATGTTTTTTTACTGGTGGTAGAAATTTGATGACACAAATTTATCACAAAATTCGGCCGGGTAGGTACCACCGTGCACGATTGCGAAAAACCCTCCATAGTAATCCAATTTCGGTTTGATTGCGTTCAGGGGTCAGCAAGTGCATAGCCGGGCAGGGGGATAGTGCACTAGTGGGACCGGTGGGTGTCACGCGGTGCTGCGACGACAATCCTCTTCTGATGAGGCCGTCAAGCTGAGTGTCACCATTGTTAACATGATACGTGTATGTAATGGTGACCCTCTTTCCTGAGACTTTACCTTCAGCTTACCTTCAGGCGAGGTGAAGTCAAATTGACGTGTCCTAAATATAAAAAAAAAAAAAAAAAAAAACGAAAAATCTTTCGTTTACCTAGAATGTTCTAATATATGTAACTTTTTCCATTATAATAATTTCCTTATGCATATATTAGTCACGCGACTGTACGTGCTAACGCTGTTAACCGCTACGTTCAGAGTGGCCAAAAAGTTTGACGCGAGGCATACCTACTTGACACAAGAAAACTCATGAATAGCTGTACTCGCTACCACTATACTGATTAGTTTAAGTCCATTTTTTATTAGCGATCACCTTTGAAGTGATAACTTCAAGGGTGATCACGTGATATTGTAAGCGATAGCTTTTACAATATCCAAACAAGAGAAATCTACTCTCTAAATTCACTAGCTCCAATCATATCTCATTATTCAGTTCGCCCAACGAAACACCTCCTTTTCCGCTACACAGAAGAAATTTAAATATTGTTAACTCAATCATTCATATATGATTTTTATAAATTAAAAGCTGCCTGTAACTAGTGTTAAATAAATAAAACGTGCAAATGTTTGGTACAAAATCTTCTATGTTAATATTTTTACCTGTTTCTTAAGAAATAAATTCTTAAGAGGCCGATACTGATGCCAATATAACACCAAACACCAAAGTTAACAGGAAAAACACAAAACTAAGCACTGCAAGTTTTATCTACAAATTTAATCAGAATTCTGTTTCCGCTAAGCACCAGCAAAGATTCTTGTCAAGTAGTGACTAACCATACTTTACTCACGGATCATAAAAATCCGAGGTGCTGCTTTAAAGTTCTTTATTCTTGAGAACAATACAAAACATTGAGTAAAAGAGTAAGCAACAACAGAAGATACTGTGGTAGCTGTACCTATACCTATATAAATATATGGAACAAAGTAATTTCGCCAAGAGCTCTCTATCTTTTGCCTCCTTTTAGTGTCGCATCTTCATTGGCCTTATACGAGTGAGCACGTACTTAATCTACATAAATGCGCAGGTTTTTTGTGTATATATACATTCATGCCATAATTCGTAAAACAAAAAACAAGGTACAAATCAGACCATCTTTTCTTACATATAAATGTGAAATTTTGACTTAGATTTTATTTTTATAGAACTTTTTTACAGTTGACTTTTTAACTAACTAAGAATAGTGTAACTGTATCCCTGAATGAATCAACAACAGTGTACTCTGTCACATTGACATTTAAATTGTGCGTGTGTCGTAGACTATGCATATAGCGTGAACGGAGTATTGATATAATTTCTTCTATTATATTATTACTATTATAGAAATTCCAATAGATTTTATGGCATACCTACTAAGAAACGTAGACAGAGATAAGAAAGTATATCAAATAGCCCAGTCTCTATCCACGAGCTCGCTTTGTTCGCTCTTATAGCGTACTGTTAGTAAAGCTGCTGCAAAAATCAAGTTTACAAAAGAGGTACTTATATTTAAGTTACAGTGAATCTTGAAATAAAATGTTTTTTTAGGTAGGTACAATATATGTGTTTTTAGAAGGACCCCAGTAAGGAATATAATTCTAACTGATCGTCCTTCTCTCAAGGAATTTATCAATAGGAAAAGTAACATTCTTCGCCATTGTTTTAAGATGCTGTTGTCCATAAACTAGCAAAATTTTGAAGTGTACGTAGCACAAAATATAAAATTGGCAAGAAAGACTAAAATGTATTATATTATACTAGCTGATTCCCGCGGCACCACCCGCGCGAATATTGGCTATCGTTTTTTGGTCATATCTCTTCCTTTACTTAACGACTTGCTATCAAACATACGGATACGGAGACGGATTTTAAATCAGGCAAAGACCTTTCTAATAGAATAAAATCGGTTGTCTGTAAAGTCGGTTTACGGACGATAGTTGAACGTGACAATTTCATAAGAACGCGAGATAACGCCGCATACGTCATGTGGTAACGCCGCATACGTCGGTAACGCCGCATACTTCATGTGGTAACGCCGCATACGTCATGTTTTTTCGTGCGTGCAGCCGGCTTCTTCGATTTATAAGACGTTGTCACGTCAAAAACTACATCAAAATCCATTCCGTAGTTTTTGCGTCCATCGCGAACAAATAGACAAGAATTTAAAAATAATTAATTTTTCAGAATCGATTATTTAACACAACCCAACAATATTTTTTTAATATTTCCAATGTACAGGCACAACTAATTTACAATTTTATAATGGTATAAAAGAAACTTCTCAAATCTATTTCAGATGACGATTAAACTGTACATAATGAACCTGAGTCCACCAGTGCGTGCGGCAATGATGGCGTGCGATATATTCAATGTGTCTGTTGAGGTGATTGAAGTTAATCTTTTGGAAAAGAAACACTTAAATCCTGAGTTTGTGATGGTTTGTTTGTATTGTGTTGGTAAATAGGATATTAGAGCTGGTATGGTTGTAAGAAAAATATAGTATTTCAGAGTACAGTACAATTTCTAAGCTAAATTATGTATGATAAGAAGTTATATCGTAGACTAAAAGTTAATAGGCTTACTGGGACACAGTTTACTATAGATATAGGTATTGCTGAATCGAACAAGATCAAATCAAGAAAATAATTATTAAAATAAATTAATCATAATAGCGAAATATCAGCCTGTTGACGAAGAGTGAGTTTAATAAAGTGACTGAGTTTAGATTTTCACAATTTTAGAAAAATCCACTTCACACCGTTCCAGTTCTTGAAGATGATGATTTTATAATTCACGACAGGTTAGTATTACAAATTGCATACAAATCACAACATCATTTTAAACGTGGAGAGATTGCATTTTTAGGTTAAATCTGTTAGCACGTAAATGATAATTATGAATTAAGTTGACACTTACAAATCAATTGTGTAAGGTACCAATGTTTTACTGACTCCTTTAAAATCAATACCTCCTGAACGAATCATTGCACAACTTGTCTCTAAATGGCAATTTTACTAACTCTATAATACACAAATTTATATACATTTAGATCGGAAAAAGAGAACATCTAGGAAGGAACTTGAACCCGCGACCAGTCCAGACCAGGGGGAATATTCTGACCTCCTGACAAGTCCAAGGTTTCGGGGCGACGCTCGAGTCATCTACCGTAATTCTTGCAAACTACGGAAACAACGAATGATGTAACAATCATTATTAAAACACTGTTTTTTGATTACTCCGCTACATTAATTCCATTTAATTTTGAAACAATTAGTATGCTAACTTTTCCTATAGATTTAAATCGGAAAAAGAGAACATCTAGGACGGGACTTGAACCCGCAAGCACTCGAATATCTGTGACATATCTAGGTAGCTCAGTTGGTCAAAGTATTCACCTGTAAGGGACTGGTCGCGGGTTCAAGTCCCGTCTTAGATCTCTCTTTTTCCGATCTAAATGTAGAAGAAAGTTAGTATACTAATTGCTACAAAATTTCACTCAAATTTATAACCAAATCGCGATAATGTATTTTTAAATTATGAGAGGCCCGTCCAATTAAATAATACCCACTCGACGTTTGTTGTGATGTATGACCTGGACAGGAAAAAACGTTGCGTAAATTGATCAGTTAAATTTTATTTAGATTGGTATTCTCGGAGCCATTAGGTGCTTAGTATCTGCTACATACATATACTCATGCCCGTAAATCCTTGAAAGTGTAGGCAGAGGTGTATAACATTTTGGTGTATTTCTCGGTTCCAAAGATCAGGGGGCAAACCTAATGCTGTCAACCTGGCTTCCTTAGTCTCCTGTTGTTGCAACAGGAGACTAAGGAAGCCAGGCAGGAGGCAGGAACCTACAAGAAGGAATGGGATCGACCTTGTATTCTAGTTCACCGGGAAGCGCACCGTACCAGTGTACCTGTATATTATAGTAGCTATGTTCTTTATTTTAAATCAAATCAAATAACTGCCTACTAGTCAGTATTATGTTACGGTTTTCAACGATAGTTGATTATACGGTTATATTATGTAATAGAGTGAAGCAGCGATGGTAAAGTAAGGACATGATTAAAAAACTGATCTAAAACGCTTGCTTAGCAAAGAAAAATAGGCAGATAAAGGGGTTCGATACCCTTTAAAAGCATCCGAAATGCAGCATACGGCTATAAAATGTCTAAATTGTAATTTAAGTCTTCCCAACCAGGAAAGTGTATGATTATGTTTCGAATCATGAGAAACAATGATGAGGCCGTCAAGCTGAGTGCCACCATTGTTAACATGGTACGTGTATGTAATGGTGACCCTCTTTCCTGAGACTTTAACTTCAGCTTACCATCAGGCGAGATGAAGTCAAATTGACGTGTCCTATATATAAAAAAAACGATGATAGAAATATGTTCAAGTATTTATTGAAAATAATAGGAACCTTAAACTGAGCTATGTTCTGTTTTTAAAATAATGTATTTATTCATTTCAGCCACGCTATATTAATGTACTTGGCTGATACTTATAGCACCGACGAGTCATGGTACCCAAAGGATACGAGAGACAGGGCTCTTGTAAATCAAAAACTATTCTTTGATACATCTATTCTGTTTCCTAGATTATGTAATGTTACTGTAAGTCTTTACCGGGACTGTCTTCTTCTCTTTTCAGACGTGATAATTTTTTAATCTTCACATTATATTTTAAAGGTAGTAACCGTTTACATATATTATATTAAAATCTAGCAAAGCATAACTTAATGTTTCGTAAATGTTTTAAAATTTCAGCTTTCGAATACGAAAGCAAAATCAATAGATAAAGGGTAAAAAACAAACAATAATATTGCCATTTTGTTATAAATTTGATATTTAAGGGAATGAGGTAAGAAGAAAGTTAACAGTTAAAAAAATTCTATAGCATTTTATAATATGAAAATTTTCAGCTGAACCCGACTGCGCTCAACCTGAAACAATCCCATCTATATTTAAAGAAGGTCAATGTTCGTAGTTCTTAAATAACCATTTTATTCAAATGAATAACCGATTGTCGAAATATATTTATTACCTGAACGGAGAGGGAATATAGGGGTAAAAAGTTATGTTTTATAATAATTGTCCATTGGGTTTCGAAATATAATTATGATCTGCTGTTTTAAACTCCCATAAAAGTTCTCATGAAACGTTATACTCTCATATATTAATGAAGGGCAAATAACTCATATAGTTAAGTGAATAATTCACAACAGGCCAAATGCTTGTGCTCACTTTAGAAATGATTTCAAAAAAAGTTACATACGGCATGATACTGTAGTCTCTAAGCGTACTGAACATACAAAAATTGGCCATGGGTTCTTTGAAATCAGAGAAAATAACACTTTTATACATACACAGGTTACATAATTGGTTAAGACTAACAGGAACAAATATGAACAGTATATCTACTTTTGTAATAATGATATTGTATCTATTTGGTGATTGATTTATATTCTAAAAAAATAAAACATTACCCTTGCAACGTCTGATAAAGAGCGCTTATCATTCTATTAACGCTTGCAACAAAACAATGAATGAAATGAGTTTTATAAAAATACAAATGCCATCACTGCTGGAGCAGTTCGGTGGACACACTGCTTCACAAACTGGGGTTGTCGCCAATGTTGGTGGCCAAGTCCCCCCAACTGGCTATCCCAGAGATACGCTGATTCCCTGATTCCCCTCCTGGTTCCCCGGCCACACAGGCCGATGTGATGAAACACCGTGCAGTTTTAGTTGGTTCATTGTCTGACCTTATCGCTAGCTCCGCTGAAGTGAAGCCCGTGGTTTGTACGCAACTAAAAGCTATCCAGAAGTGATAACGGCATATACACGTGTACTGGTCAGTTATAACATTAACATACAATTCACATTCAATAAAGCTGGAAACACTTGTAAATTCAATAATAACAATAACTTAACATGTTTTAGGCTTCAATGGTGATGGGTGGGTTAAAAAAAATACCACCAAAACAGTTAGAAAGTATAGAGGAGGCGTATAGTTTTATGGAACAATTTCTCACCCAAACAACATTTATTGCTGGAGCTCAAATCACGATTGCGGATTTGTCAGCCATTACTTACATGTCATCTTTGGCTCAAATTCTACCTTTGGATGAACAGAAGTAAGTAAGTTAATGTTACTTTTATGTTTTGTTAAAATGTATTTATGATTAAAAGTAAATTTGTGCCGCAATGCGTCCGAATGCAGCCGAATGGTCCAGAGCTATTACCGGAGGTTTGGTTCACCTTCAATCCCGGTTAATAATTCCTCGAAGGTTTGTGAAGTTTTTTAGACTAGGTAAGTAAAAAAGGATGTATTTAAAATAAGGATCATTCTAGTTTCTGGGTTATCTAAAAGGAGTGTAAAAAGCATCTATATCAAATTTTACACTGCAACATCTGAGTAGATAGGTACGATAATATTTCCGGGTGCGAGGGATATGCTCTATGGGCAACCTTACACCCCGGCGTCTGTAGACCCGAGACGGCGTGCGGTTTGAGTCGGTTCAAGCCCGACATAACCGCCCCCGCTGGCCGGCGGGGGGGGGATCTGAAGGGAATCCCGCACGAAAAAAAAAAAAAAAAAGGTACGATAATATTAGGGCACGCCGCAATAGCGGCGGTAAGGCCCATTATGGAGGATTGGCTAGAGAGGCGACACGGAAGCCCCTCGTACCGACTGACGTAGGTGATCTCCGGTAAAGGGAGCTTCGGGGACCATCTGCATCGGATCAGAAAGGAGCCAACGTCTGAGTGCCATCACTGCGACGCGAGACATTCTATATTTTCATAGTCTAGCGTCATGAGACTCATGAGCGATTCGTTGGTATTTAACTGACGTCAAAAAAGAGGAGTTTCTATGTTCGTCTGTATATATTCTTTACACAGTGATTTGGAGGGCTTGTAAAGTGGTAACAATTTATTGATGATTCATAGGATTTTGTTGTAAAAGTTGTTTAGTTGAAAATATGTTTTATGTCTAACCGCGAGTGTACATTTGTCACATTAGAGATCATAAATTATTTCCCGGCTATTTATTAACATTTCCGAAGTTTGTAACAGCATAAAGTATTTGCAAATTTCTATAGGTACAAATACGATAAAAGTATAAAATTTTGAGTACTGAAAGGACGTTTGGTATCAGCTGGCAAAGGACCGTAAAAGCGTACACAGGAAAGGGTTAAGGCGCTAATTGTGACTGTTTACCCCTTTTAGGGTCTCTAAGCGTTAGCTTACATTTATATTTTTCTGTATTTTGTTCGAAGAATATTGTTACAGCTATATTATACGACTGCTTAGACAATTAACAACAACTGTTGGAAGGTTGAATAAACTTGATTCGTAATTATTTTACAGTATGAGGAATACTTTCTTTTATTTTGTGTATTAAAATTATTTTCTTATAAGTACATTAACGATTGCTAAATTTAGTAACTATTCATGTAAAACGTGGGCGCAATAAAGTTTTCGGAATGAATAAGAAAAAATACTTCAATGAATTTATTGTTACTTAAAATATTCTCCCTTTGCGGCAATGCACTTATTCATTCGATTAAACTAATTTTGAAAACATTTGTGCCACTGCTTCGCGGTGACGTCAGGTATATGTTATTTATACTCTTTGACAGCCTCTTCTGGTGATGAAAACCGTTGATCATGTAATTCGCCTATCCCTATCAAAAATGCAGGATCTGCAAAACAGTACTTTTACAGCTGGAGAGCGTGTCAAAGTTTAAAATTGGTTATGTTTTTTAATATAGGAGTTAGACTTACAAAATTTTACAAAATATATATTTATAGGTTCAAGAGCTTGCTTGACATGGTACCGAAATAGTTTTATTTTAAATGTGAATGTCACGGAATTATTCTGTAATTTGTCGTATGTGGTACAACCAACATACTTTACATTAAAAGATGCCGCAAAAAATGTAAGTAGTACTACATACGACGACGATTGGATACGTAAAGAAAGTCGGATGTTGTATTACCGACATTCTTTGTATTACAGAATCATTGGCGCAATCATTTACGCGAGCCCTTTTTTTTTTTTTTTTCTCGTGCGGAAATCCCTTCGGATACCCCCCCCCCGCCGGCCAGCGGGGGCGGTTATGTCGGGCTTGCACCGACTAAAACCGCACGCCGTCTCGGGTCTTCAGACACCGGGGTGTAAGGTTACCCATAGAGCATATCCCTCGCACCCCGGCTGACCCTGGGCCATCTCACCACTAACAGCATCGCTCATCCTGTCTCCTCTGAAAGCAGAGGAGTACGGAGAGCGATGTGTTCCCGCCACGTTGGGTATTGGCCGACGATCAATGCCAACCCTATGAAGGGGTGAAGGGGAAGCCATTGACCGCCACCCAGGGTGTACCGGCCGCTCCGATTCCGTTTCCCCCGGACTGCAGCGGGATCGGAATCGGAGCGACACTCGAGGAGGTTACCCAACACACACCCCCATTTACGCGAGCCCTTTGTCTCAAAAGGTTAGCTTGATTGGTTGCGCATCGAGGTCAAATTGTCAAGATTTTTGGCGCAGCCTATAGTTAACAATGTCAAATATGGTACATCCTACAGTTTACATTGGCCAATTGACCAAAATTAACTAATTAATAAACACTAGGAAAAGCACTTATTATAGGAAAACCTTAAAATTAGCTTAGAATTAGCACTAACACGCAACAGATTATATTTATATATAATACGTATTTTTTCCATTCGCGCCCCGCAAAAATTGTAATGACCTACTTCGGGCCACCAAACAGGTGGACACCGAAGTCTTAAAATCACGCAAAAAAAATCTAAATCTTACACCCACTTTTTATCACTGTTCTCGACGTTTCACATGATTCTAAGTCTAGTTAAGCAAAAAAAATTTTTGTGTCGGTCTGTCTGTTGGTCTGGATGTCTGGATGTCTGTTTACGCAATAACTCACGGACTACTTATCCGATTTAAAAAATTATTTCGCCTATCATTTTGTTTGGTTAATGGGAAGAACTGATTAGATTTTGGGGTTAGTACCTACCATACAAATTGCCCCTAAAAAACTTTTACAAGTGAGTTTCTTTCGATTTATCAGAGTAACGCGTATTTGACTTTGACATTTGAGTGACAATGACAATACGTATATTTTATAATTACATAAAACAACCAGACTCTGAAAGACACTGAAATATAAAATAATTTTTTTGTGTTTTTGACGTCGAAGACGTTTGGTTTGATTTCATTTTCTTCATATTTATTGCTCAATATATAAAGACGCGTCGAATAATATGCATAAAGCCTAAGGTCTGTAATTTTGAATAAAAATACTGCAACAAAAATATCTAAGTTTGGCCCGAAGTTTACAAATCACTGTGTGATTTCCGCCCCACTAGTTTTATATCAAACTGTCGTGTCAGATTTGACTTTTTAAACTGCCTATTTCAAAAACTATGAAGAAAAATTGCGAATCGAGGCCGCGTCTCAGCAATGTGCCCGGTAGATGGGAATAGGCTCGCCCCCTATTTCATTGGGACCCATTGGGACCTTAACATAACTGGCGAATCGTGGGTGTGTAATACACCTCTGCTTAAAAATTACCTTTTGGTTAGGCTACTTAAAGATTATGCTTTTTTAGGTGAATAGTGAAATAAAAGCAAAATGTCGGATTCCCGTGCGAATATCGGGATAAAAAGTAGCATTTGTTACTCAGGGATAATATAGCATTCTAATGGTGTAAGAATTTTTACAATCGGTCCAGTAGATTCGGAGCATATTCAATACAAACAAACAAACAATCAAATCTTTCCTCTTTGTAATATAAGTATAGAAAAGAAACTTTTAAAATGGCACCAAAATGGTTTAACAATTCACAGCAATCCTTAAGAAATTGTACTCTATAGCCAAAGCGTTCTATTTTTTAATGTTGTAATAACTTTAAAAAGCAGCCAGTTCCGGAAACTTTTAATGCGTCTCATTTATAATGAAATTAATAGTAGGTATAGTTCAAATTGGGAGCCGACGAAGTTTATCACCTCAAAAGCTAACTATTGTTGACTAACATTTTAGGTAGATTTCGATGAAATCGATCTACCTAATGGTTTCTTGACTACTGTCGAATTTAAAAAAATAATCTTCATAGGAGGTCTAGTTATGACCCCCTGAGTCCGAAATGACCACTGGTTTGAAAATGGTCAAAAAGTTTATATATATATATATATATATATGTATGTATGGTTCCACTTCCCAAAATTTGCGGCACTCTCACGGTCGCATTTTTGCCCAATTGCAAAATGCGGTCAAAAATTGCTTGGGTGTAAACTTAGTTTAAGTTCGTGAACGGGTGGAATCCGGCCTCACTTTTTGTGAAATCAGATTTTCCTCAAAATTTCACGTTCCATGAAAGATATTCGAACCGTTCTAATTTTATTCCATACTATACATAAATACCAACAACTTTTAATTATAAACCTATAAGATTAAAACTTTAACTAAAAGTGGAGGGGGGAAAAACCAAAATTTTTCGGGAATAAAATCATAACTGCTAACCGGTGCACATTCTTGGAAACATTTTTAATCGATAGGCCATTTTTAAGTCTAAAATAAATGTCTGAAAAGTTTTTCGCTAAAAGTTACCGTTTTCGAGAAAAAAAAATTTAACTGTTTAAAGTCCGTAGTTCTCTATATAAAATAATATTAATTACTTCACGAAATCTACCTGTGCGTTCCCCCTGCGGGAACGGATTTTTTTGTTTAGTATTGTATTCCTGATTTTTTATACCATATAGGTGGCAGACAAGCACACGGCCCACCTTATGGGAAGTGGTTACCGGCATATGGACGTGAGCAACATCAGGGGCATAACACTCGCGCTGCCGACCCTGTAAAAACCTTTAACCTTCAGCTCTTCAAGAAGAGCATTTCTAATGCCCTTCTTGAAGAACCCCCTATTGTAGTCGCTTGGGAAAACCATAGCTCATCATTCTACAGCCTGAGGGTGCGCGGCATGAAGTGTCTCTCATGCCTCACAGTACTCACTGTTTCCGGTCACAACAGAGCTATGGTTTTCCCAAGCTATGGGTTCCCCAGTCGGGTATCTCCAATATTGTTGAGGTTCCATTAAATTCCTGTTATTCATTTTAGGTATCCAAAAACTCTAGCTTGGCTAAAGGTCATGGAGAAGAAGCCGTACTGTGAGAAGTCTAACAATTCGGAAGCAGCAAACCTTGGACAATTGATCAAGGAGATTCAAGAATCTTGAAATGCACCATTTTTATGGTTGCCACTAAAATATTTCAGAAAATAAAAACTAAATAGCACTTTAAAGTTATACTTCCTTAAAGCCTTGCTGTAATTAAAAATAAACGCTTTGGTATGACGCGTAAAACTCTCAATTACTCCTATATCCAACTAATGACTTATAATGCCACATGCATTGCATTCAACTGAACGAAGTAGTTCTGACCTTTGGCACTCGCTCTCAAACGACCGAGTGCTTGCTGCCATTTGCCAAGCAGCAGAAGTACTGATATGAGATATCCGTCCAAGAGTGAAGAGTTATTAGAAGATTCAATAATGAGCATGCATGGCTCTTGATGTTTAGTGTCCTTGTATGGGTGAGAAGCTGCATTCGTTTAAACTAGTCCAATCACCGCTTGTCAGTGTTCAACACCTTATTCTAATCATTATATACTATACTTTGATTTGTAACATTGTTGTGAATATTGTCGAAAAGCATTCATTACGCGCACCGCGAATAAATACTATTATTTAATAAAGTTACGCTGTTTGAACAAGTTTGGTAAACACAAAAATTCTACAGAATGATAAGCCCTTTATGTATATTTCGAAGTATTTCATCGTTGCCATTGCACCAACGAGATTGGATTGAAGTGGGTTGCATGCCAGTACATATAGATACACACCCACAGTATGATATTGTGAATAAATCGTAAACTCCGCTCGGACCATGATATATGTCGGTACAAATTGGATTTATTTCCCGCTTTCCCTTCCCATTGGTACTGAACAGAAACTGTTATTGCACGTATGAACGATGAGGTGTCATGAATAAAATATCCTGTACCGAACACGTCACGCACTCGTAGCTTTCGATCACGATTTCAGTGTGTTACACTAATCATATGACACCTCGTACGCATGATTTATGGTCCATGTATTCAAGTGAAGACTAATATGAAGTAAGGTTATGGAATTGAAAATATGTGGGCATATAATAATGGTGCTGAACTCTCGTTCTATCCCTACCGACCGTAGTAAGACGACAAAGCGAAGGAAATGCCGAAACGTTGGCCTTTTTATTTTCAAATGATCATATCTATGTGTAGGTGCTATTGTAAGAAATAAGGTGTATACCTATTTATACGTATACAGTAGTAGCTAGTAAAAGCTTTGGGCCATTTTAATGATATTGATCTTGATATTGATATTGAGCATAAATACCATAAAATGGCAAGGTGTGAAAATTTTTCATTGGTTTTATCTCGCCTATTCATCTACCTATTCTGTATTATAATATCTTTCTTAGTGAATGTCTGTATCAGCCATCTAGCATAAACGCTATCAAATGGTTAGAAAAGGGCTGATTTGGGATATCTGTAATCTTTAAAAGGGACCCGCAAAACCAACATAAAACCAATTCAACGTCGCCGACTAGTCGAACCAACAGGGAAAACAAGAGCCCACGTCATCCGATCAGTCAAACCAACAGGAGAAGATAGTCCGCGTCGTCCGATCGATCGGACCAAAAGGAAGATAATTCCGCGTCGCCCGATTAGTCGGACCAACAGGATAAAAAGTCCGCATCGTCCGATCAATCGGACGAAGCAGTTGGACTTCGCGGTCTGGGCATGCTTACTGCTAAAGAGACCCATAAACTCTTAACTGTGTATCTAGAGTACATTGTCAAGATTTTTACCCCTATCTGTACGCAGTATCTTTAACCCATAATCGCCTGCACCACCAGGGGTGTCATTTCCGCTTTGTAGAACCGGAGAAAACCTTTTGATGCATATCACAATTTTTACTGTTTTCGCCTGGGTGAAATTGTAGTGTCCTCATATAAGCTCGGAATCATTTCACCTACGCCTAATTTCCCAGGTGAAACAATTCGACATATTAGGTGGCATTTATTCACCTGGGAATTGATTCACTAAGGTGCACAAACGTGACTTTTATTATTCATCTTATGGACTTTCATCACCCATATAAATGCTCCCCCAGGTAAGCCCTCGAAAGGATAACCCCAGGGTTGACACTTGGGGAGGACACCGTGCGGTTTTAGTCGAGACACGACATAACCACCCCCGCTGGCCGGCGGGGGGTATCCGAAGTGATTTCCGCACGTTAAAAAAAAAACCCATATAAATGCTAATAAAATCTTTTTACAGTCGCACTTTTTACAAATTCAGAATAAAAGTTACTTAGCTATACTTTTATTAGCTTAAGAACTTAGTTATTAAGGTTATATAAAGAAGGTAAATTTTTTTTGCTTTTCCGTTTTTACGGCAGTTTAATTTTTTTGTTAAACTGTTTTAATTTTTTTTAATTGTGGCTATAATCTTCTAATTACTATTATTTTCCCACCTTTAGGGTAGGATTTTTCTGGAATTTATTTTTATATTATCATTATAATATTCATATGGCGCTAACTTCGAGGTATACTCTATCCAATAAAAAAAATATTATCAATATCGGACTACTCCAAGGACTCCATAAGGATAACTAGCTGAATAAATTGATAATCTTCAGTCTCGACCTGCTACCTGTCATCCTCATCTAGCTGTCATCTGCCCTCATCAGCCATCAGTCAGCCAGGTGTTACCCTTAATTAATCTTGTAAAATCAACAAAATATTATAAATTGTTAGGTTATTTCACCAGTAGCAGTATAATAAAAGATATCATCTACACAGTAAAAACGAATAGGCAATTAACTAAACATAAAAAACCTAGACGGGTCCGTCCTAATGCAAATTCGTTTCAATTACGAAGTAACTGGCATTAGCAAACGTATTTTCGTCATTATCTATAGACTGATGTCAAATAAAGATTGCTTGCGTATAGATTCATATCATTACTACTTGACTAAAAATAAATCTACAATGACTTAGCTCCCATTGAAACAATACGACAATGAATACGTATTCAGTGCTTGTGCATGCAAATGCCATTTATTAGATTTATGCTTCAATGCAAAACGACTCATTCCTATTTTGCTTTGCGTTTTATTTGAATATTACCGTAATACCCATTTTTGTTGTTTTTTCATCTCTGATTGTATTACACACACACAAATTTATACCCTTCTACAGCCTTTTACGGTTTAATCTCCTTTGTAGATAAAAAATCCCGCATCGGTATATTGTCTTTTGGGACATATATTTCAATAACTCTGCTGTGGTATTGCGTATAAATCGTTCTTTTAGACATTTGACAATAATTTACGTCGATAATTTGCATTCGGACAAATATAGCTTTATTATCAAATAGTTGAGATATATTTCCTACAGTGTCCCATTTATTGATACTTAACGAGTACATTATAGATTAATGAATATTGGAGGTAAGCACATTATTATGCTTTTCAATAAGTTCAGATTTATTTTAATAAAAAATACAATTTTACCCGTACTTGAATGAATTAAAGCAAAAGCAAATGAGAATCCGTATTGATTGAACCCATTGCATAAATTAACTTATTTTTAGAACTGGTTTGACGTTACGTTATGTGTGAGGTAGCATTATGCCATTAGACGGTAGAAGCATTGACAATATTTTGTATAAATGATGCATAGGGAAACAAAGGGTCTAATAACTTCGAAATGTTACTGACAGTGCTACTGACCTATAAGCATGTATAATGGCGTACAATTAGGTAAGCATAGAACAACCCGCAGACTTATCTATATTATTCTATTTTGGATTGCATAATTTTATAACTCCGCAATGATTTATTTTTTATTTTTAGGGTTCCGTTACCAAATGGCAAAAAAACGGAACCCTTATAGATTCGTCATGTCTGTCTGTCTGTCCATCCGTATGTTACAGCCACTTTTTTTCCGAAACTATAAAAACTACGGTTCTTCCAGCTGGTGGACTAACTATTTTGTCAAACTGTTATCAGTCAGTGTCAGCATTATGCTGTTGAAACTTGGTAAGTAGATGTATTCTGTGAACTGCACTAAGATTTTCACACAAAAATCGAAAAAAAAAGACAATTAATTTTGGGGGTTCCCCACACTTAGAACTGCAACTAAAAAAATTTTTTTTCATCTAATCCGTACGTATGGATAGGTTTCTAATATCATTTTTTTTCTAAACTGAATAGTTTGCGCGAGAGATACTTCCAAAGTGAAAAAATGTGTCCTCCCCCCGGTAACTTCTAAAATAAGATAATGTTAAAACTAAAAAAAAATATATGATGGACATTACCATGTAAACTTCCACCGAAAATTGGTTTGAACGAGATCTAGCAAGTAGTTTTTTTTAATACGTCATAAATCGTAAACCGCAATTTACTTTTCATTCAATCTTCTCAAATATTAAAAAAATCTTGCTGCTACAGAACCCTTCATGGGCGAGTCCAACTCGCACTTGGCCGGTTTTTTTATTTCTCCACAGCACTATTCACTATTTACAGTTCTACAGTGTGGTCCATAAATATTATAACATATTACATACATTGCTATTTTCGTGAACTCATTCAGAGAACAAGTAAAAAAATCTATGCTGTCTGCTACTTCATTGAGTATTTGCAAGGTGCGCGTTATTGGAGCTTTAGCTAACAAATTTGTTCGGACACTGGGCACTGCTAGTATCATCATCATCATCAGCCTATTCTAGTCCACTGCTGGATATAGGTCTCCCCTAATGAGCGCCATAGCGCCCTGTTTTCAGCTTGCCGCATCCAGCATCTGCTAGTATATTAGTATAATATTATTACGATATTAATTATATATACTGCTATATTAATAAATATATAACTCAAAAGACTTATACAATAAACGGAAATTTTACCATGTTTATTTGTTTAGTTAGGTATCCGATATTTCAACAGTGTTAGAAGCACCATGCACGTACTTTCATGATACAATGACTACTAAAATTATAAATCGGGTCTATTTATAGCAGAATCTATTTCGAATCCCTCGGTTGAGTGGTATGCTACCAGTGTACCTACAAATTACTAGTTAAATGAACCAGGAATGTACAGTAATGAAGTAATTAATCCTTGACGACTAAGTGGCTGGCAAAGGGACCGTGTCTGATTTAAAGATTGGTATATATCTAGCCAGGAGTGATTTATGGACAATTTCAGATGCAACGGCTACTGTGTAATAAGACTATGCTCATTTGAGATCCTTTAGGTGAGGTTGCAGCTCTATTTATCTGATCATCATTAATATAATGCGCTTGAAGAAACAAAATCATCCAAATATAAAATTACAAAGTATTATTATTACGTTATTTATGTTAGTAAGCACCTATGGTTTGTCATGGACCGAACCAAAATAAACTGTTACTGTCAAACTTTAACAGAGTTACTAAATTAAACATTCTTGCCTCGAAGAGATATTTTATAAAGTTGGATATGAAACTACCAACTATTTTGGGAAAAATAAGCACCTGAATTTCAGAGTGCTATTCCCAACTAACAAACACCTGGGCTTTGCCTGCACTTAAGTTACCAGCATAACCGAAACGCTGATTAATGTATACACCTATATGAAACTTTGGAAGTGTGTTGTTTATTTAAACTCTCAAAGCCTAAAATAATAATTGCTACTAATGCCACCTGTGACTTAATTTACCTTATATGACACGTAAATATAATATTATTCATGTTTAATTTTAATCGTTAAGTATTTACATTTTTGATATTTTCACCGCGTATTAACATGTCGGTGTTTGTATATTATAATTTTTTACGTACCCGCTCATTATTCGTAGTACGGGCGCAATAACGCCTGCACCGTACGCAGTGGGCGTGGTATGCTACTAGTACAACGCGAGTTAAGCGCGACGTTGCTTGGTTGGAAGTGATCAAGCTCCGCTCGTTGGTAGATCCCGTGCTCGCGCGTTTTTGGTTGGCTTCGCCACGCGCTTTGGAGGAGAAAACCGTGTTGATTTATTGTTTTGGATTTTAATGCGCTCGAGGTTCGCGTTTTGTTATACGAACTCACGCAGTTTTGTTTTGTGAAGAATTTGATTTGGAACTTTAACGGTTTCATTGTGGGCGTCTGAAGATTGGACCGCCGTTGCCGAATTAAAGGGAAGTGAAATCTTTTATAATTTTTGTAATCTATTGTATAATACATCTTCAACATACATTAGACTAGGATTAGATTAGGTACATTATCACTAGGTCATTTGTTCCTAATAAGGGGACCGTCATTAATAAGGTTAGTTAACAACCCACTTATATAAGAAAATGAACTATATGTTTGTTTGTGTAATCGTCGTATTTTGTTTGAAATCGATTGATCTTTTGTCTCGATTGAAATACCGCGCGGATTTCGGTTGTAATAATTGTACACGTTGGGACGTAGCGGTTCGTCCATTTTTGATTACCCTCTTTGTAAAATAAATTACTACTTCATATACATAACATAACATAAACTCACGCCTATATCCCCGAAGGGGTAGGCAGAGGTGCTAGCACCCACATTTCGCCAGTTTATGTTTAGGTCCCAATGTAATAGGTGGCGAGCCTATTGCCATTAAGCGGGCACTTATAAGCCTGCGATAAATACACACATAACTTCGAAAAGCATCGAAAAGTCATTGGTGTGTGCCATGGTAAAACCTGGGATCAAACCCGAGACCTCGTCTCAGCAGTCCATTACCCATACCACTAGGCTACCGCGGCTGTTGATTGATTAATCTTGTCTAAAAGTTGAATGTTGCCTAATCGCTTGCGATCGAAATTTATCCTTTGAATTTGCATGATTGTTTTGATTTGAGTGCCTATTTTAATTGTTTTTGGGACTTTGTGGGGTTTAATTTTGATAATATTTCCGTCCAAATATTGTTACTTGAGATCTATATAATTGACCTAACATTTTCCCATACGGTGAATTTTTGGTCAAGAGCGAGTCACTTTGGGAGACGGTTGGGTTACTCAAATTAATTAATAAAATAATATTTGGAAATTTATGTTAATACCTTGGGAGCTCTCAACAACGTTTAGAAGCCTATCCTGAACATTTTTATTGATTTTTGCAAGTGGGCCCGGTAGACCCCCAACTAAAATTGGTCCAAATTTTGCATTTTTGTTTCTGATTTGTTTCCCGTCGGCTCCCAGAACTTATTTGAACTGAGTTTTATATTTTTCCCTATTTATTCGTTACGGGAAAGTAGGGTTTTTCATAAACTTATAATTTAGTAGTATCACTTTTGCCTAACCTAGTAAAAATTGTTTGTGCCGATTTTGCGGGCCGCGTTTGGCATCGGATTTTACTAGCCACGGTTGATAAATTAATGATTAAGTCTTACGCACGTTTCCACTACGCGACTTTTTAGACTTAAGTTAATATCGTTGACTTAAGACGATATCGGTGCCTCGTAACGCGGTTTCCGAGCGCGAAAGCGACTAGTGGGGCTACGGTTTGAAAACTACCTACTCGTAGTCGCATTTTTCCCATTTGCTCCCTCCTTAGTGAGGGGGCTGGTAGCAGAGCTGCTTCGGAATCATTCGTCTGGCTACGTTCGCGTACGATTTATATTATCTCACTAATCACTGCACATTTTGGTATGATATATTAAGAAAAGTTAAGACTATTCACTACTCAATAGTAGATTGGAATAATCAAGGAAAAAACGATATACATAAGATACGTCAATGCAGTGGAAGCGCCAAGCGCAGGGCACGCCGCAATAGCGGCGGTAAGGCCCATCATGAAGGATTGGCTAGAGAGGCGATACGGAAGCCTATTGTACCGACAGACGCAGGTGGTCTCCGGGAAGGGGTGTTTCGGGGACCACCTGCATCGGATCAGGAAGGAGCCAACGCCTGAGTGTCATCACTGCGACGCGAGGACTCAGGGCTGCACACGCTGGCGGATTGCCCGGTGTGGGCGGCGCCGAGGCGTGACCTCGTGGTAGCCTTCGGGGTGGCAGTCCTCCGCTCGGCAGCATGATTGCGGTAATGGTGCGGAGCGCGAGCGCGTGGGCCGCCGCCAGCTCCTTCTGCGAGTATGTAATGCTCGCGAAGGAGATGGCGGAGCGCGCCCGGGAGAGATCTAGAACTCTTCCGGCCCGCCGAGCCCGCAACATGCTCGCCGCGCGTCGCAGGCGACTCAGGCGCCTGAGGTCGCTTAACGACCTCCGTCCTCCATCCTCCAGCGCAGGCCTGGGGGTGGCAGGTGAGGCCGCCTTTCACCCCAGCAGAAGCAGGCCGGGACGGTGGGGCGACTACCGCCACTCCCCCAAACCGGGGCAAGACGGAGACACCGTGGTTCCCAAACCCGAGGGGGCCATCTCGAAACCGGAGATGGCCCAGGGTCAGTCGGGGTGCGAGGGATATGCTCTATGGGCAACCTTACACCCCGGCGTCTGAAGACCCGAGACGGCGTGCGGTTTTACCCGCTGGCTGGCGGGGGGGTATCCGAAGGGATTTCCGCACGAAAAAAAAAAGATACGTCAATGCACCTGTACAATGGAATACCATGTGTCACTGGGACTTTTTTTTTATATATATATTTAGGACACGTCAATTTGACTCCATTACATACACGTACCATGTTAACAATGGTGGCACTCAGCTTGACGGCCTCATCAAAAGAGGATTGTCGTCGCAGCACCGCGTGACACCCACACCGGTCCCACTAGTGCTGCGACCACAATCCCCCTGCCCGGCTCAAACCGAAATTGGATTACTATGGAGGGTTTTTCGCAATCGTGCACGGTGGTACCTATCCGGCCGAATTTTGTGACAAATTTGTGTCATGTTTATAAACACACTTAATAACGAACACAAAGTAAACGCAAACAACTTATCGGTATATCGCATAAACACTTGTACCTAGAGAGTGTAGAAGGTCTTATCAACATATTGTTATAATATATGTATAATATATATATATAATATAATATCTTATCATAATATAATAATATACACGTTACAACATTCCTTCGTCAAACGGCAACGCAAACCAAGCCCCGCCAGACATGTTCACCTTGCTTGGTCGGAGTCCAATATCACACCCTGTGGATCCATAGTTGTACAATTTCTATGAATAAATAATAATCAGTGCTACAGAACTATTTTTCTAGCATAGACCTAAATAAATTCTGGATTCTGCGTATATAAATAATAATTTAGTTGCACGAATGAGTTCACCAATAATTATCACAAAGGTAAAAAGAACTGTCTATCTGGCAGTTACTTATCTACAATAATAAAATTTCTAGGTAAAATCAACATTATTACCCTTTCGTGAATGGTAATTATAGATGAAGTTCCTACCGGTACAGTTGAACCGATGAACATCTAGGCAAGACGGCTAGGACTAGGAATGCTCAAAAATAGTCTCAGCAATACATTATTATTGTAATGTGCTTATTTTTGTACGACATTGATTTTGACTGCAAAATGTGGTAGAGTTATTCGCTTATATATTGTAGTGACATCGCCTGTCGCGTGTTGTGTGACAAGTACCCTTGTCATTCCACGATCCTCGTAAGTAGTGCTACTAAAACTATACGTTGCGAAGCACTGTTTATGTTTTTTAGAAAAACTTTTCATGCACTGCTGCTTAATTGTAACACTCAATCAATGTCACCATTGAGCATGCTAAGTCATTTTTAACGTGTGAAAACCCCCACGGGCTTCACCCTATCAGTGCCGACGATGGGGTGGGCGTGTTGGAATCGGACCAACTAAAACCACACGGTGTCCTCCCCAAGTGTCCATTGCCGGGCACCCCGGGTAAGCCCTCGAAAGGATAACCCCAGGGTTACCGGCGGACTTTGGCCGACACCGCGGCCTCGCCTGGTGGGGTCGGGTTTTATCCCGCATCGGTGAGTTGGCAGGCGTGTGTAGGACACACACGACACACCTCCGCCACGGCCTGCTTCTGTAAGGATGGCGAGTCGGCCTACTGCCATCCTCAGGCCCCGATCATGGAGGCCGGTAGTCCCGGGCGTAGACACCTCCCGATTTCCGCAGTCTGCGGCGAGGACGCTGCAGACAGCGGAACTCGGGAGGCAGGCTTCTCTACCGCTCCCTTGCCGCCGTCTCTTTCGCGCGCATTACGTACTCGCAGAAAGAGGCGGTGGCGTGCCACTTACTCCCGTCGGAGACCACGGCCCTCACCATGGTCTCCAACGAGAGAACGTCCACGCCCAGGACCGCAACGAGATCCCGGCGTTGACTCGCCCACGCAGGGCACTCCACCAACGTGTGGAGCGCCGTGTGTTCGCCAGGATCCTCGCAGTGCTGGCACTGTGGCGTTGTCTCCTGGTGGATGCGCCACAGATACTTACTGAAACACCCGTGTCCGGTAACTATCTGGCACATCCGGTAGGAGAGGTCCCCGTGGTCCCTCTCCAACCACTCCTTCATGATCGGCCTCACCGCCGCAATGGTGGATTCCCCCCATCCATGTCTCCTCCAGTTCCCAGCGGGGCTGGGACCGCTGAGTCTTGATTTCTCGGGGCTCCGGCCTATGGCCCCGCTCCAGCGCCTCCTTGCGCCATTGGTACAGCGACGCAAGGGCTGTCGCTTCCAGGTCCCATGGAGGGGTCCCGGCTAGGTACATGCCACCTCGAAGGAGATCGTGCGATACCCCCTGATGACTCTGACGGCCATCGCTTTTAACGGGCTGTTTAGAACAGCCATGTTGCGGGCCACCAGAGTCTCCGCCCATCCGAGGGCCCCGTACAGGGCCATGCTTCGCACGATCCCCAGGTACAGTCTCCTAGTGGGGGCGTTGGGTCCCTTAACGTTGAGCATTAGCCGCGATAGCGCGGCTGCAGCCCCCCTCAGTTTCGGGACCAGACTTCGGAGCTATCGAGTACGAGCCCAAGGTACTTTATCGTGGGCTCGATGCCGATGCATACGCCCCCTACGGTTATGCTGGTTCCCAAAGGTGGCCCCCTCCGTTTTGCTAAACTTGACCAATATTATCGTTAGTTTACGCGAATGTCACACATTGAAATAAAACTATTTTTAACGGATTCGGAGTCGGAACTAATCAAATCCGCGGAATTCAAAAAACTAGTTTATTGGTAAAGTTATCTAACATAATGATATCTTTTTGTTATACAATTGAACATATTAGTATCCAGGACAGGACATCAGTCCACGGTAGTTCCTTTCAAGGGGTAATATTCTACCGACCCAGTGCTACATAGTTAAAGTTTCCGTGTGCATTTATTTTTATATTTATTCATAACTAAAGGTACATCGCCCTTACAGAATAAATCTTTTTTTTAGTTTTACTATTCTCTTAGACTTACTTACTGTTCTCGTAGAAAGGGGATGGGAAAGGAGTTTGGGAGGGGATGGGAAAGGAGTTTGGGAGGGTATGGGAATGGAGTTTGGGCTCCGGCACTCTCACTCACCAAACGGAACGCAACAGTTCAAATACTGTTACTTGGCGTCGATATTCTGTGAGAGGGTGGTGCTTCCCCGGTCGAGTCGGCCCATTCATGCAAAGGCCAAAATGACTATTGCTTGACTCTACCACCATAAATAGTAATAAAGTATGGGGAAGCCTCCAAAATATATTGTTTTTTTTCTATTTTTGTGTGAAAATCTTAATGCGGTTCGCAGAATACATCAACTTACCAAGTTTCAACAGCATAGTTCTTATAGTTTCGGAAAAAAGTGGCTGTGAAATACGGACGGATAGACAGACAGACAGACATGACGAATCTTATAGATTCGTCCTCTGGTTCTGTTTTTTGCCATTTGGCAACGGAACCCTAAAAAATCACTTTTGACAAAGACATGCATCTTTGTGCAACGTTCCAGCTACTTACGTAGCTTTAACCATCATGTGTTCCCTTAATCCTTCCTTTTTTTACAGTCAAGCAATTCTTATTCTTATTTTATGACTTCAGACCTTATATATAACTTACTTTTGAATTATTATATCACATACTAGCTGTTGCCCGCGGCTCCGCACGCGTGAATGCCGGTTTCTTCCGTTTATTCGTGAAAAGGTAACAAACATACAAATAAATAGATATGCGAACAGAGATACTTATGCATTTATAATAATAATACAAAACTGATAATCTTGTGGTAATCTCTAATGGTGGCACTGTGAAGAGCAGAGAAGGTGTGGAGACTACCACTGGCGACTTGCACAAACTGTCCTCGTGAGGTGATCTCTTAAGTTGGCACTGTAAAGGGCAGGGAAGGTGTGGATACCACAGCTGGCGCTCGAGTTCCATTTTTAAAATAATAATAAAAAATTAGGCTGAAACTGGGAGATACCTTATGTACTTTATGAGTTTCTTTGATCGCCTACGGAATCTATCATAAGATCATCACAATGGTAACTTCTCATTACTTGAGACTATAGCATTACTAAGTTACAAGCAATGTTAGTTGTACAATGTGTTTTGTATTAAATCTATACAAATAAATAAAACTAAAGTGTCTGTGTGTAACATTAAAATAACAGGTTTTCAATACAGGTTTTCAATACAGGCGCGCATATAACAAAACAACAAATTTTGAAAATGTTGTCTGTCTGTCTTTGTTTGTTTGATTAGAAATCTCTGGAACGACTGGGCCGCTTTTGACGGGATTTTCACTGGCAGATAAGAAATATTATAAGGCGTAACATATATTTCGATCTTCATGAGAAATAAAAGTGGGAGACATTGCACAGTTTTTTTCATAAGGAGTAATAGATGTAACAGGATCTTCATGAGAAGTAAAAGGGGAGACATTGCATAGTTTTCTTCATGAGAAGGAGTAAGAGATATGAGAGGATCTTCATGAGAAGTAAAAGAGGGCGACATTACACAGTTTTCTTCATGAGAAGGAGTAAATGTGAATATCACATCGAGAGGAGTTAATTTACGTGATACTCTTTCAAAGGTAGCAGTAGACAAAGAAAGAAGAATGTTCAATATCTTGTAAATATGCATCAAAATGATTGCCCGTAAATCGTAGGTAATCGTTTTACTGGATGACCTTCAGTACCAAATTTTCTGTAAAGTTTTCATTTTGGTACACTTCAAATACATAGTTATAGATCTGTCTAGCGGCTACCAGCTCATATATCGTGTCACATGTCGAGTGTTGTAACATATCGACTGAGTACTGAGCCGCAGTGGTAAAATTGTCTCCGTTAGATTTTGCATTATAGGCCAGTACTGCAAAAAATTGCCAATTAGCCACCACATACCTACAACAAAAAAGCCAAGGATCTAAATAGGCAAGTCCCATCACCTACAATAGGTATGATAGTATGTTTTACCATTTTTTAATTGATGTGCAATATTTCTTGAGCCATTTTAATACTAACACTTACCTACCTAAGAAAAAAAGAGAGAAGAAAGAAAGAAAGACAGAAAGAAATAAAGAAAACTCTAATATAACTACAATACTACACAGACCTACAATATTATTATTATTTAACCTAACTTACTTACTACTTACTAAACTACGAATAAATACAACACAATCCTATATTATTTTACAATTATTATACACGACACACTACAGAGAAGACACCTACTAATTCAAACCAATTTAATAGTAATTTTAGCAACTAAGTCACAAAAAAGAACTTATGATAACCCTATGACAATAGATCAATTTGACAATGTTGACTTTATCAAACTAAATAAAGAAGTAAAGAGTTTGGTTAACAAAACATTAGCAACCTAACAATGTGGTTTTTAACTTTTTGTTAAAATTGTCAGACCCATCTCCGGTTTCGAGATGCCCCCCTCGGGTTTGGGAACCACGGTATCTCCGTTTTGCCCCTGGAAAAAGGGGGGGCGTGCAACGCACTGCCGCCCCGGCCTGCTTCTGCTAGGGTGACAGGTGGCTCCACCGTGGTGGCCGTTCTTGAGTTATAAGAAAGTACGTTTTACCCCTTTTTACCGACTTAGAGGTGGAATAAAAAAAAATGTTTCTTAGTACACCCTCACGCATCAAAATAAACACACCCTACAAATTTCAAGTCTCCAGGACCAGCAGTTTAGGCTGTACGTTGTCTCTATGTCAGTCAGTCAGTCAGGACACACAGTTTTATAGTATATAAGATTACCTATATTATTTATTTTGGTCATCCATCGATTTTAAGATACTCCACTGAACATGTAAACACAATATGTAGATGAACCTAAAGCATTATACCGGGTGAAAACGTTAACTGTATCCAAACGATTATTTCGTAACTTTCAAAAATATTCCAAAACTTTAAAGTGATATGAAATTTGCCTCGCTTAATCTATAACATTATATAACTAGGACGGTTAACAGCTTCGCAATCAACCCAAACTTAAGCGTAGCGAGATTTGCCTATCCAACAATAGGTCAAAGTGACCGGTCGACTTTTTCCATTGATTTTGTTTTTCGGTGATTATTCCTCGATGGTAAGACCGATCTGGACTTTCGAAACTCAGTAATGTCTACTTGATCACCGTGGCAAATTTGGTCGAGATCAGTAAAACGGTCTCGGAGGAGTATCATTTGTTTGAAATGCAACTTTGAAACCAAAGACGCTTCGCTCGCCTTCGGCTCGCTACGCTTAGTAAAAATAAAAAAGGTCAATTTTTTTTCATAAGTTCCCATTTCTACTATTGCGGTTCCCATACATTTACGTACGGCGTATTCAGTAATATGATGAGTAGAAACGTAAGATAATAAGGTTTTTTTTTCTTTTTCTTTACCTATGAAATTGCCGAAATTATCTTAAAAATTCATGAGTTCGTTATTCCTGTAATTTAATAGCTATTTCAATTTATATTTTGTTTGAAAGTTGATTTCAAGATTTTACAACTCTGTATTAAATTTTGTTTTTATTGGCCGCTTGATAAATTAATTCGATCTTCAAAAACAGTACTTCCTAAATGCTATCCATTTTGATGATAAATTTCGTATTACTTAACAGCTGTCACTTTTCAAAAATGTAATAAAAGTTGCTGTTTGTTAGCTTAATGTTGTCTCATTCATACACAAAAAAACATAAAATTTGGATTTGTCATTCCTAAAAAAATGCAAAAATGTTAGTGAGTACTTACTGAAAATTGGGTTTCATATGTAACGACCTAATATATAAAAATAAAACATGTGTTTAGTACATTTGCGGCTACCATACATTTACTATGGCAAAAGTTTAAATACCGAACATAAATATGTCGACATCTTTTTCTTTTTAATTTTTATTATGTCAGTTTATAGATTAGTGTGAGTGACGCAGATTTCATATCGGTTAAAAGTTTTACAATGTCTTTAAAATTGACGAAATAATTGTCTGGACATACATAACGTTTCTATCCTATATACAGAATGAATTTTTCAACTGGGTGTGGATGACCCAATCCGAAGCTATGAGGATAATCGAAAAATGTTCAAATTAGTCTCGAGCCCTATTTTCATTAAAACTAAAACTGCATCATTGGATTTAAGCAAAATATTAATTCAAGCCAGAGATCGGACCCATTGATTTTGAAAAAAAAAAACTATCTAACCTGTATTATTCACACATTCGATAGAGCCGCTTGTGAGGTAGGTACGTTAATGTTCACATTAACTAGGTAATATGTAAATTATAGCAAATGAGCCGTTAAAGTGTGAAATTTAACTGAAAGTAGCAGATATCTCCACTTTACCTAGTTGAATGTATGTATGTATGAATAAGGGTCGGGGAAGGGACATAGATTATCACAAGTAACCTGTAAAAATAACCTGTTTTATTAACTTCACCGTATGCTTGTCCGTTAGTCTGTAGATTATTTAAGAAGTCTGCAGACTAACTAGCTAATGTTAGAACTAAAACATTTTTTTACACTTTACGGATTGGACCAGGTAATCTGCAGATTAATAAGTTAATCTGCACTCCTAACTGTTTTACACACATTATCGGTAACATATACATGCTAGAAGACCGGATTCTGATTTCGCCCGAGAATAAATTCGTAAGAAATCCTAGAATATCCGATTGAATCTATCGACGTGAAAAGAAATTTGCAAACTAATTTAATATTTTAAACGTTTTAAATCTAAATTGAATGTTACTTTATCTACATTTGTTACACGAAATAAAATACATCGTGTTATATGAATTTCAGGTATTCAATAATAATAATTATACGAATATTACGAATAGTACGAATACGAAATTTAAAAAAACCGCGGTAGCCTAGTGGTATGGGTAATGGACTTCTGAGACGAGGTCTCGGGTTCGATCCCAGGTTTTACCATGGCACACACCAATGACTTTTCGATGCTTTTCGAAGTTATGTGTGTATTTATCGCAGGTTTATAAGTGCCCGGTTAATGGCAATAGGCTCGCCACCTATTACATTGGGACCTAAACATATACTGGCGAAATGTGGGTGCTAGCGCCTCTGCCTACCCCTTCGGGGATATAGGCGTGAGTTTATGTTATGTTTTGATGTTTAATTATACGAGCAAGTTATATTATGTACGTATTAAAAGCCATGTTTCCTGTTGGAAAGACGGCTTCATTTATGTTGATTAGTAAACAAATTACTTAACACTAACATTTAATTTTGTAGTAAATTAATATTTTGGTCCATATTATTAATATTTCAAGTCTCACCACCACCTGAAACTGTGTACATACTGCTAAAGCGTTGTGGCCTACCCATCAAACTCGTAGAACAAAGCCGGCTAAGTCTTGTATTATGCAAACAAGCATCATGTAAGGCGTGGATTTATGAGCCAAGTTCGTTGTTAAAATCGCGAGCGCCACCCGTGGGAGTATCCGGGCTCACTATTGCTCCATATATTCATATTTAGGGTTAGAACGCTCTAGGCGACAGCCCTCGGGACGTGCCATGCATGAATGACAATCACACGTAATTTAATTGATTAAGTAGGTATTGTACGAGTGCCTCCATATTCCCTGACAATATTATGCGAATAGTTACGTTCAGTTTTGGGTGTGAATAACTGAGAGCTATAATTTGATCATTACACTAATAGCAACCTGCCCTCACTTCGTTTCTGTTTGTTATGATTTTTTAACTCAAGCCATCTTAATATTATAGCCTATGTCCATTGAGGATAATGTACCTTTTGAATCGTGAAATTATTTTTAATAAACAAACACAAAGTTCGGCCTCTCTCTGTTAGATCAAAAACATAAAGCTTACTGATACTAAAAAAAATCCATTGTTCAAACGGAGTTAAATGTGGCAGAAAAACAATGTAATTAATGTAAATATGTATAATGAAAAATAATTATCTTAAACATAAAAAATAGTATGTCATTTGAATATTAAAAAAAAACAGCGATAGCCCAGTGCCGTACGTAACGGACTGCTGAGACCAGGTCTCGAGTTCGATCCCCAGTCGCCCCGGGCACACACCTCTGACTTTTCGTAGTTCTGTTTGCATTAATAAATGTTAATTAACGCTCGTTTAATAATGTGCCCGGTAGATGGCAATAGGCTCACTCCCTATTACATTGGGACCTTAACATAACTGGCGAATCCTGAGTGTGTAATATACCTCTGCCTACCCTTTCGGGGAAACAGGCGTGAAGTTATGTTATGTTACGTTATGTAATTAAGTTGAATTTAAATGATGTATCAACTTCAGGAGTATATTGTAACCTTTCAATTACATTATAATTTACTAGCTGTTGCACACGGCTCCGCCCTCGTAGAATTCTGATCCCGTTATCGCAACCCATGAGAACATATTCCCGGGATAAAAGTAGGCTAAGTGTTATTCCGGGCTATAATCTATCCCTGTGCCAAATTTCAGCCAGATCCCTTCAGCCGTTTTTGCGTGAAAGAGCAACAAAGATACATACATACATACTCACAAACTTTCACGTTTATAATATTAGTAGGATATACTAGGTTAAGTATTTGTATAGTTTTATAACATGTTTTAGTTCGTACTGTAAAGTGTACCTAAATTTAGGTAATTTGACAAATGTACACCATACTGCCCCATATATGCCATCCGAAGCTTTTTATCTCCATCCAATGGTTGCCTGTAAGAGATTGCCACATTGCAATAAGGCCACCAATTGTTTATATATCTACGTAATCTATTGTTTTCAATTTACTTATGTTATTCTTTATATACGCAATAAAGGGATATACTACTACTACTACTATAATTTAAAAAAAAACGTAAATAATAACTGGAATTCATTTTATGACGCCAAGATGACGAAAAATGGAGACTTAACGAATTTACATTTCAAACGCAGATGAAGCCATGGGCAAATACTAGCTATTGATAAAAATTCATTACAATGCCAGCGCGCGACAAGCACCTATAAAATGTTTTTTTTAGTACACAAAATTTTATCACTCCCAGTTTTAGTTTTTACGACATTGTTACGCCTTTATTGGTCGTTGAAAAATAGTTATAGAAATATATTATCTCTATTCTATTTTGTACTATTTTCGCCTAAATTTACTGTTAACTGTTATCGCTTTGACATTCAAATATCTATTTTTCCTATTTTTAATTATATAACATATATAGGGTACATAGGGCCCAAGCCTGACACACCTGAAATCCGGTACACAATTGCTGATTGATGGACGAGGCTCTGACGCTGGCTCGCTCCGGGTTGGGAGGTCTGACGGCAGTCGCTCCAGTAAAAGCCAAGATCGACCAATGAGGAGGAGTAGGATAGAGAACCCCGGGCTCCAAAGTGTAAGGTTTAAATGCAATCGGGATTTGCGCGATTATACTTGTATGCTAGACTATATGAACGGTAACGGGACCCGAACTGAACAAAACCGTATACCGTCTCGGGTTTCTAATACCAGGCTGATTCCGGGCCATCTACGGCTTTGAGATGGCCCCCTCGGGTGTGGTAAGCACGGTGTCCCCAACTTGCCCCCGAAGAGGGGGGCGGGCGTCGCCGCCAACCCGGCCTGCTTTTGCTGGGGTGACAGGCGGCCTCATCTGTCACCCCCAGGCCTACACTCATGGAGGATGGAGTTCGTTGAGCGACATGAATCATGTTTCGGGCTGTAAGAGGCCGAAAGAGTCCTTGTACGATAAGTACCTGGCCTAGGTAACAAATAGCGCTATTAATTTTTTAGACTTATTTTTTTGTAAGTATAATTCTTTTCAATAAGGAAACGACACGTCGGGAAACCAAAGGTTGGTGGGCTGAGGAAAGAGTGGAGATCGCGGCAAATGGATGAATGAAGATAAGACAGGATAGAGATAGATGGAAAAAATGACGGTGGCTTTTATCCGAAAGGGGTTCGAAGTTAACTCATGCTGAACATTATTAACACACATGAAATGGATACTCTTTTCGGAATAAATGAAGCTTTATTATTATTATTATATTATAACTCTTTTCAATCATACTGATCAATTTACAAGTGCCTGTCTAATTTAGTTTCTGCATAAGAGTCATTTAAAAAATATGCTTTGATTTTAAATTTGATACCAAGCGGTGATAAAATTTAAGATTTTGAAATAGAAAACCAATGATGAGATCAAAACTGAGTAGGGACATTATACAGTCTTGGATTTGATAAGCGTTTTAGTTGAAGGTAGCCGAGACTGTCCACATGATGTAACAATATCCGTAATTACTGATAATCCTCGATATCGTTATAAAAGATTGTTTAGTGAAAGCGAGATTACCGGGCTATACCCGACAATCTCAAATAAATAGGTACAAAATATTTTCGCCACTCATTTGGAAATAAAATTTAAACGGGAAACAGCAAGTAGGTTTATAGAATTATATCTATTCATTATAAAATTTAAATATAAATTGATGAGGATGAGAATTTGTAAACAGTCCGCTATCGAACTCGTATTTTATAAATATCTTATTATAGAACGTTTATCCGCCTTATTGTTTCAGGCGTAATTTTAAATTAATACTTCATCAGATTTTAAATAAATTACATAAAATCAACAGCTCATATCATTTTCGAGTACCTTTTAATAAACTTAGCAACATTAAATGTTCAAACTACACAATATATCATAAATTCTGAACTTTATATTTCGACTGAATCCAGTTGAATAGTTTTGTTATTTTGTTTATTAAATCATATCGAGGTCATAAACAAGTTTTAATATATATTTAAGTCTATATTACCGCTCCTTTTCTAAGTCAAGTGTACCAATTTGAATAATAAATAGGTAACTATAATGCTAGATGCCCATGCCGGCTATATACGCACGGTAAAAATCAATGAAAACATCGGGGTTCAATTTTAATATATATTATCCTGGAACACATAAATAAACATACTTTAAAAAAAATGACAAAACATATTAAAATTATTTCTAGCACCCGATTGTAGCGCCAAATGAGATAATAACTAAACCTACCTCTTAAGTTGGATCAAACTGTATATATAGTGTGAACAATTTTATTATGATTTTCTGTTCATTAGTTTAGGAGTTCATTCATTCACAGGAGAATACAGATAAAATAAGATAATAAAATGCAATAAATGCATATAGATAATAAAAAAAAATAACAAATCAAATAGTTACATACTTAATTTCAGTGATTCTTGTTTACTGTCACCATGCCTAATTGGACTCGGTGATTAACTATGATGTGATTACATTCTTAAAAAATAAAATATTTCATTTTTATTTGTTTTTCATTCATACATACCAGCTTTTGCATTCAATTTCGAAACACTAACCATTTATTTCTTGTAAAATGCATAGGCCACCTGGGGATAACCTGGATAACCTAGCGTCTCACGAGTAAATGGTATAATACATTTTAGAGATACCAGATATGGATCTTCTCTGTCTGCAGAATAATAGGATGCAGTACATTTACGAATGTCTTAGAAAATTGCAAAGCACACAACATAGGAAGTTGGGAACGTTGAGTGTGCCACATTCTTTGCTTTCAAATTTATAATACCCTACTGATTTTTTTTTTTTTTACGTGCGGAAATCCCTTCGGATACCCCCCCGCTGGCCAGCGGGGGTGGTTATGTCGTGTCTCGACTAAAACCGCACGGTGTCCTCCCCAAGTGTACCCTACTGATAAACTGATATTATAGAAATTGTAGTACGTTGACTCTCTGAATGTCGGGAGTGTAGTAATAAACTCCTTACTGTTCACTGAGGTACAATCAACGACAAAGTTGCTTAGCGCTAAAATATTTAGAAATCCTTTTCGCATTGGAATAGATGTCTCAATTAATTGATATAGTAGTAGTTTTACAATCCCCAGGGGACAAAAATAATAATGAGAGTATTTGATGTTTTGTTTATTGTTTTATCTACACCCATGCTTTAAATCCTCTATAAAAGATTCTGAAACAGTTAGCTTATTGCCAACATTAATACATCCAATGTCCTAATAACCATAATATCATCCGAACGGGTGTTATAATGTTGTATGAAATTTCATAATAACACTCCTTTCGCATTTTCAATGTCTTCCGCGCAAAGGGTTACTCATCAGACAGCCAAATTCTTACCGCCCGATGCGTGGAATCTGCATATGAGTTTCAAAAAAAGAACTGTTATTCACGCGCGTTGCATTGCACTACCACAGCGGCGGCGCGCCGTAAAAAAAAATTAAAGCTTATTCGTTCGAATTCGAATTCCCGCTATTTTTCTTCGCTATTATTTTTGCAAATCGTTTTGTTTACTTACGAAAATGAGCGATTTAAGTTTTGATAACACACCTCCAGACATTTCGAATGCAGCAAAGGACATTTCTAACAAATTACTACCGGAAAAATCTAGAAAACAGTATGAAAAGGCGTACCAAGATTTCATGAATTGGAAAATATCAAAGGGCAGTACATCATTCTCCGAAGATGTATTATTAGTTTATCATGGATGTAGATAAAGTCTTGTATGCAACTGTATAATTAGGTATTAAAACACTCATGTGATACTATTAACACACTCAGCTTCGCTTCGTGTGATAAACCCACATTCATGTTTTAATACCCCTCATTATACCACAGTTGCATAAATAACTATTATGAAAGGTTTAAGAGTTGAGGTAAGGAGTTTTTTGTCTTTAACTGTACATATCAATGATGACATATTATATGGTTGTAACTTACACTCAAGCTGTGTTTTCTTATGTGATTACGAGTATAATTTATTCTGATATCATGCTTATTTATACTGAGTTTTTTTTATCTGATAATATCAAAAATTAGTAAGTCCACAATTTAAAAATTCATCACCCGAGCGCGAATCACAGTTATAACCAAAGCTTGCACTTTGGCACCCGGGGTTCGTTCTCCTTCTGATTGTTGAGTTCTTTTGGCTTAACGTTTATGGACACTTGGGGAGGACACCGTGTGGTTTTAGTCGGTCCAATTCCGACACGCCCACCCCATCATTGGCACTCATGGGGTACAGCCTCTGGGGGTTTCCACACGTTATAAAAAAAAGGTGTAATGTTTAGCAATAATAACATTCTTTTTAGGGTCGGCGCAAGTGTGCTTTTTACCCGACTGCGCCAGAAGGAGGGTTATGTTTTTCAAGAGTATGTATGTATAGTTGTTTGTCACGCTCTGCAGCCTGAACGGCTCGATGGATTTTAGCTTGAGAGTGTCGTTAGATTTGCATTTACTGTGAGAGTGCTATTGAGTATATTAAAGAAGGCGGATTTTAGGCGGCTAAATGTATGTTGTTAAAAAAAATATTTTCACTCACAGTTATCGAGTAGGGTATCAAAATGGAGAGCTTTAAAGGGTGACTATAAAAATATATATATCATAACGAAAAAGTAAATAATACAATTGTTAATTAAAAAATCAACAAACCCGACTGCTCTAAAAAGACCGTAACAAGTTTGATAGCAGGCGGGACCAATTTGCGAATCATAAACTGAAAGAAAATTATTGGGTCCCGTGTGCTTTCAAACTTATGTCGGTTTTTTTCGGGCAGTCGAGCTTTTTGATTTTTTTCCATTCTTTCCATTTATATCTGCTTGGATTCATTCCCTTCCCGGCCGTATCATCTTTCACACAGTCCATCCATCTCTTATTAGGTATTCCTCTCCCCTTGTAGCCATTCACTTTCATACCTGATACCTTCCTAACGATATTACTTTCATACATACAGATTCCTCAGAATTTTTCAGTATTACAAATCATAGGAAACAATTGAAAGAATATAATAGAAGACGCTGTGACGTCTTTGATTTTCAATTGTTTGTTAACATTCACATAAAAGTCTAATATTATCACGAACATGTACCTACCATTCAAATTCGTTTTCAATAGAAATACATAAATGTCAACGCGTAATTGTTCCATCGTGTTGCTGTAGGGACTGTCAAGAAGAACTTTCGTAATAATAAAAGTAGCGAGATACTCTTCAATTTTTTTCCTGTTTCACAAGCAGACTGGCGACGTTTCAGATAACATTCAAATAGCTTTTGTACAAAAGTTTCAAATGGCCGCGAAGACTTTGCTTTATTTCTATTTATAATTTGACTGTAATCTATACTTTGTGATAAAACTATTTTTAACGGATTCTATCGCGATTTATTTGATGTTATTTTATATTTTACATTGATCCCGACGTTTCGGTTGCTTTTCAGCAGCCATGGTCACGGGTAGACTCCCCGGGGAGAAATTAGAGAGAAATTGAAACGAAATGAACGATTTTGAGCACAAAAATATTTCTTTGTCATCCTTGTCGGGTTGTCTGTTTATCTGCTTTTTCGCGATGGACACAAAATTACGGAAATAATTTTGATTCGATACTTTCTATTAGAAAGGTCTTGGTCAGACTTAAAATCTGACGTATGTTTGATTACAATTGCTTAATGACCGGAAATATGACCAAAAAAACGATAACCGACCACCGCGCGAGCAGAGTCACGGGTTCAGCTATTTGACGACCTCTGTGGCGTAGCGGTAGAGTATATGTTCGATCAGAGGTCGCGGGTTCGATTCTCGCTCATTGCAAATATATATATTTACATTGGTCTGGGTGTATCTGTCTATGTATAATATGTATTTATTAACAAAAAAAGTATCTAAGTATGTTTATCCCCATTCCAGAACCCATATGAAAAGCTCTGCCTGGTTTGGGTCTAGATGGCGCTGTGTAATATGTCCTAGAATATTTATTTATTTATTATTTTTCTAAGTTACCACAATCATGCGTTGTTTTGTTTGTTGTTGTTGTTTGTTTAGTTTAGCGTATAGAAATACGCAAGGAGGTGCTAGAGCGGGGCCATAGGCCGGAGCCCCGAGAAATCAGGGGTCAGCGGTACCAGCACCGCCAGGAACTCATGGAGACATGAAAGGTGCGAGTTGAGCAACCAATGTGAGGGGACTACGCCCGGAACTACCGACCTCCATGATCGGGGCCTGAGGAGACAGTTGGCCGCTGTACTCACAGAAGCAGGTAAAGATGGAGGTGTGTCGTGTGTTCCCTACACACGCCTGCCAACTCACCGTCGCCAGATAAATCCCGAGCCCTCCAGGCGAGGCCGCGGTGACGGCCAAAGTCCGCCGGTAACCCTGGGATTATCCTTTCGAGGGCTTTCCCGGGGTGCCCGGCAATGGACACTTGGAGAGGACACCGTTTGGTTTTAGTCGGTCCGATTCCGACACGCCCACCCTATCGTTGGCTCCGATGATTTGGGTGTCCACACGAAAAAAAAAGCGTATAGAAATAAAACTTTCTATTTGAATATTTAATACCAAGCAATATCTCACATATTTACAATACGTACGTTAACAGAGGAGCTCATGACTAAAGTAGTAACCGAGAAGATGAGCGCATTGCAAGGTTAAGGAATACTAGTCAGGTCGGTCTTCGGACGATTGACCATTCTTAAATCAGTGAGACCCCTCCGTGCCTCGGAGAGCACGTTAAGCCGTCGGTCCTGGTTGCCACACGAACATCTAGGGTATTCATTACGGGTAGTCGGGGCCCTAAGTCTGACCACCTAGTTTAACTATAAAACTTCGATATCACCAGTGGGAGGTCAGGTGGTAGCCGCTTCACGGAACTTCAACCGTTTCATACTTAGAATGGAAACTGACCACAATAGAGTTGGGAAAATGCTCGGAGGATGATGATGCGCAGGTGCACCGGCTTGAAGGTGAGGTTTTTGGTACTGCCCAATACATCCCAATACTGCTTTTTGTCATCTGAACAATAAGGTATGCGCCTATTACGAAACCAAGTCAACCAACATATCGGAAGATACTCGTATAAATAGATTACTGAGTTTGATTACTTCCTAATCCGGTCGATAACGATGTGAGTGCCACCATTGTTAACATGGTACGTGTATGTAATGGTGACCCTCTTTCCAGAGACTTTACCTTCAGCTTACCATCAGGCGAGGTGAAGTCAAATTGACGTGTCCTAAATATAAAAAAATATAAAAATATATATATATTGAAATAAAACTATTTTTAACGGATTCTATCGCGGTTTATTTATTTATTATATATAATTAAAATTTTATTCATTCAAGTGAAACCATTAATTGAAAATTTCAGATATAGGTACCTTTTTTTTTATTTTTTTTTTTTTTATTTTTTTTATCGTGCGGAAATCCCTTCGGATACCCCCCCCCGCGTGCCAGCGGGGGCGGTTATGTCGGGCTTGAACCGACTAAAACCGCACGCCGTCTCGGGTCTACAGACGCCGGGGTGTAAATTCGAAAACTGGCATAGTTCTTCATTACGCTTTGCAATGTCACACTTTGCAAAGATATTTAGAAAAGAAATGAGTTTGGCCTCGTTTTAGAAGTACTCTTTAATTTCAATGATTTATTATTGTTTTTATTATAAGTACCTAATAGGCTCGTGTTTCATCACTATTATTGGTAAGTGATGATGTGGCCAAAGGTGGGTAATGTTTGCCTAGAAGTAACCTATTCACTCTAGACTTGATAACTCCCTGGTTATAGATTTTCAGAAACACAGATTCAGGCAGAGCGTTCCACTGTTTAGCATCCAAATCAGTATTGTGAACAGGAATTTTATATTAGTTTTCCTTTGATTCGCAAATTCCGAAGAGGCAGTAGTAAGTAATAAATTAATCGAATAATGTAGAACAGGCAAGATTAAAGCTGAAGATATCTTGAGCAATCTCCAAAGTTTAGTTCGCAATGTAGACTCGTTAAAATCAAGTAGATTGCGATACATCGGACCTCATCGGACACTGAGGGGACAGGATAAAATTGTTTTGGTACTAGGAGGGTGACAGTTCCGCAGCTGCCCGTTGACAACGGTCGTCCGGAGTGACACAGTAATCTATTACGCGGAACATCCTGTGTTTGTGTTCGTAGTATAGTCGAAAAAGTAAACATTGCCTTTTGAAGGAGAAAGTGTACTCGTAAATTAATATTTTCTCTCTCTTATATGATAAATATATAATTTAGATATATAATATATACCTAAATTATAATTAAGGTAATATGTATGTTTGGTTTATCAAATTATTATATACTAGCTGCACCCGCGACCTCGTCCGCGAGAATTTAGTTCTTTTGCGTAGAACTCTAATTTCCTTTTCTAAAATTATAGATTTCTATGTTACACCTTACTGAATCCGCATCTTACTGAATCAAAGTGCCCCTGTGGACTCTCCGCACAAACAATTAATTTACTAAATTATTCATTAATTGTCCGAGAAACATATTTAAAAACACTTTTGAATATATTCACGTACCTTTGATAACATTAAATAACAAAAACAACTATTAAGACAGTGCTGAGACACGATTACAGTTCAGATTTAATTTTAGTATATGGCAGCATGAAAACGTTTATATCCGTTGAAGACTAATAGTAAACAGCGGCGAGTGGTGTCACAACTGTCGGTCTTGTGCATGTCCTTGAGCATTCTAGTGATGTGCCAGACTGCATAGAGTTTTTCGGTTCTTAAATACAGGTACTGTATCTATGTACCCCATGTATTATTCCCGATGGACACAGGCTTTATACATTACGTAGACTGAGTCAAAAAAAACTTAGACGAAAAAACGAGGGTCGGTTGCTATTATGTTATAAAATTTAATCTAACCCTGAAAACTTCTTACCCTACAGATAGTGTAATTTAATTTTTCAAGGGAAATCTAAAATTATATTGAAGCTACTGTTAAATCTGTAGATATGACTAAATGGGCTATACACCTATTTAATCACCTGTTAAATAAATACTTAACCTTGAAACTGTGAAGACTGTTAAGAAAGGGGTGGGACGCGTCAATTAAACCACAAGGCTTGAAAGTGGCGAAATAAAAAAAAATTGATAAAGTTGTATTATTTATTATTGTTCGACATCTACAATTACCCGCCACCATTTTTGGTTTGCTACAGCTCTCTTACCTGCAACTTCATTTGCTCAGGGCTGATAATTTTTTGGACTAGCGGCTTGGTATACTCACTTGATTTTACCTTATTATTGAGATAAATCGCCTTGCTTGCTTTTGGTATCTAGTCGTTGGCACCTTTTTCACCATATTGGCGAATAATATTTCAGATGTATGCTTGGCAGATTCTTCAATGGTCTGCTTTAGATCATGTAGATTCCAAAATAGTTCAAGCTGTTCCTGTAGGGCTTAACAGCTGTGCTAGTTTGGACGCCTTTCTTTTTTAGGGACTTACGGCAGAATGTGCTTATACGCATCTTCTACTCAGAATTTAAGATATTACTTGTGAGATATTATTCACATGTTACTAACCTTCCCTAGGCACTTTTCCTTTCATCAGCAATAATGAAGCAATAGTCTAGTGCACTAGGTTTCTGACGTTGGAACGGTTAAAATTCGAACAGAAACTGCTTATCACCCTTTTTTTTTTTTTTTTTTTTTTTTATCGTGCGGAAATGCCTTCGGATACCCCTCCGCCGGCCAGCGGGGGCGGTTATGTCGGGCTTGCACCGACTAAAACCGCACGCCGTCTCGGGTCTTCAGACGCCGGGGTGTAAGGTTACCCATAGAGCATATCCCTCGCACCCCGGCTGACCCTGGGCCATCTCACCACTAACAGCATCGCTCATCCTGTCTCCTCTGAAAGCAGAGGAGTACGGAGAGCGATGTGTTCCCGCCACGTTGGGTATTGGCCGACGATCAATGCCAACCCTATGAAGGGGTGAAGGGGAAGCCATTGACCGCCGCCCAGGGTGTACCGGCCGCTCCGATTCCGTTCCCCCCGGACTGCAGCGGGATCGGAATCGGAGCGACACTCGAGGAGGTTACCCAACACACACCCCAACTGCTTATCACCCTATCACCCTAAGAATGTTCGAAAATATTTCTCAATTTTTTGATAGTATCGACGAGATAAGACTAGATGCTAAATATAAATATGTGTATAATATTTTAAGATATCATTGAACATATATCCCAATATGTTTCTTACAATTACTTTTGTAAATAAGACTGTTTTCGTATTGATTTCTTTCTTTCTTTACAGTCGTTTCCGCTCCATACCCTTGTTGTGCTCGCTTTTACGAGTAAATTTATTCTTTCTCAGTTTTTTGTTCGAATATGCTTACAAGTACCTATGACTAGGGTAGTAAAATGATACCTGTTTACTTTATTTACCTTTTTAAATAATTATATGATACGGATCGGTCAAAACCCTTTTTATACTAACCTAAGTGCATTTATAGGGACATCAATAGCTTATTAACCTGTGCGCTCATAATCAGTGAACCCGGAAAATCCTGATTACTGAGTTGTTACTGAGGTGTTGCAATTTTGTCGTTCCATTGATCTTGGTGCGGTCGGAGCGAACCACTTTTGTCGATGGAAAATACAATCTCAGCTACGTGTTAAGCATTTTCAGTTAATATCTAAATGTTTCTTTGAATTTTTAGTCAACTTTACCCTTTTTTTTTCGTGCGGAAATCCCTTCGGATACCAGCCGGCCAGCGGGGGCGGTTATGTCGGGCTTGAACCGACTAAAACCGCACACCGTCTCGGGTCGTAAGGTTGCCCATAGAGCATATCCCTCGCACCCCGACTGACCCTGGGCCATCTCCGGTTTCGAGGTAGCCCCCTCGGGTTTGGGAACCAGGGTATCCCCGTCTTGCCCCGGTTTGGGGGAGGGGCGCTAGTCGCCCCACCGTTCCGGCCTGCTTCTGCTGGGGTGACAGGTGGCCTCACCTGCCACCCCCAGGCCTGCGCTCATAGAGGAGGGAGGGCTCCGGCGCCCAAGTCACCTGCGACTCGCGGCGTGCATGTTGCGGGCTCGGTGGGCCGGGAGAGTCCTAAATCTCTCCCGGGCGCGCTCCGCCATCTCCTTCGCGAGCATTACATGCTCGCAGAAGGAGGTGGCGGCGGCCCACGCGCTCGCGCTCCGCACCATTGCCGGAATTATGCTGCCGAGCGAGAGGACTCCCACCCCGATGGCTGCCACGAGATCACGCCACGGCGCCTCCCACGCCGGGCAGTCCGCCAGCGTGTGCAGCCCTGAGTCCTCGCTCGCGTCGCAATGATGACACTCAGGCGTTGGCTCCTTCCTGATCCGATGCAGGTGGTCCCTGAAGCTCCCCTTACCTGAGATCACCTACGTCAGTCGGTACGAGTGGCTTCCGTGTCGCCTCTCTAGACAATCCTCCATGATGGGCCTTACCGCCGCTATTACGGCGTGCCCTGAGTCAACTTTACCCTAAGAATATTTTAATATTTTTTATTGACTTGTATTTATTCGGAATCTATAATATATAAAACAAAGTCGTGTTAGTGATACCGTTCATAACTCAAGAACGGGAGGATCGATTTTCATGGTCTTTGATTTTTCAGATTTGTCGCCGCCTATACGGTGCCGTTTTGTGTGTTTTCTTTTGAAAATCCCCACCGTTACCCCACCGCCGGTCAGTGGGGGTTATCGGACTCCAACCGACCCAAACCGCACGCCGTCTTGGGTCTCTAAGGTAGCCAAATAAGGCAATTCCCTCGCACCCCGGCTGACCCTGGACCATCTACGGCTTCAAGATGACATACTGTGCGTATACTAGCAATTAGGATACTTAAAATTTGGCACATTCACGAAATAAATTTAGCTGATAGAATAATCATCATAACTTGATTCTAAGGCGGGCTAGCTAGTAAACTATAAATAACGACAAAGAAATCCTTTAAATAATGTTTACAAGGATACCACCTTGAGTGTAGGCATACTTGCTAGCTTTTCCCGGCGGCCATTTGTTAGTAATCAAGTGCTAAAGGTAAGTAGGTTTTTTTGTTCAAAATGAGATATAACCTTGAGTTTACCGTTCGTTATTACTTCCCAGGATTCGTTTCTTATTAGCAGCACTATCAAATGGTGCAATAATACAGGATACCGCGAAGCGGGGCCCCCTCGATATCGCTCACAAGGTCACTTTTTAAGTTACATTATTTTAATAATCAAATCAATTATTTGATGATACAGTTATCAGGGTAAACCTGTTATAATAAATACAAACCTATTTATTTGATACATGAAAATATAAAATAATATACATTGTTTTTATATTGTTTGGCGAGTTCATTTTAGCGACAGTTCAGATTATTCCGAACCTGGTCCGAAAACCCGACCCTGGTCGCGGGTTAGGTTAGAAACTTGAAAAAAAATGTAATATTTGTTCCGAACGTAACCCACTTCCTAACCTGACCAGGTCAGGTTCGGAATAATCGGACAGATCCACTATTCTGCGGACAAACCCTATTATTTAGGAAATTCAAAACCAATTTAATTGTCGATAGCTTAAATCATACTCTAATTCAATAAGGCCATTGAAGACCCTAAAGGAAACAACACTCAATGCGAAATAAATTGACAATATCTCCAGAAACTATGGCCAAGATATGAACCTTATCCTTAAAATATATAGAAGCGAAATGTACTTACTAAATTTATTTTATGTCTCGCCATTCAGATGGGTCCTAACGGACTTATCTTATCGGACCAGATCTGTCACATGGAGGATACTTTACCGTAAAAGATGCTACGTACATTCTGAGTAAGGTCTATTGCTTTGATAAATAAACGGGACAATATAAGGATAAAGTCTACCTCCCTCTACTAAGTGTAATTTTGAATTGAAAGTTATACGATTCATAGAAAATTTTGCATAATACTGCTGGAGTATAGCCTCGGGCAGAACAGCGCTATTCAAATAGAAGGATATTTCGACCATTACTTTGGTAAATTGTTACTAGTTTTCAACAGCTTTCGGTTTTTATCAAACTTAGGTTGAATGTGAGTTGCCCAATTTGACTCTCTTTACATATAAAAATCTTCTATTGAACTTCATTGAACTCCTCTTAAACGGCTGACCGATATTTATGTTTCCTGAGCGTGTTTGAGTAGGTTTCTAAATGGATATAAGAACAAATTTTTGTTACATACGAAATTGCTATTTTGGAATTATTGTGGAAAAGTTAATAAATAACCACAGGGTAATAAATTGATGTTTATTGGCTTATCTTGACTTTTACGGGAACGGCTGCCATTGAACACCCAACCCAAAGTTTGCCCCCGGAAATTCTGATCTTGAATACGAAATTTTACTTTATTTTGTCTTTAAAACATGCTTCATTTACAAGCAAATGAAGCAAGCATTAGGAAAGGAAACTAACCACTGTGTTCCAGAAGTGTTGTTTTGCCTAGTGTGGTTTTTTTTCCTGCGGTGATCCCCTCGTAACCTCCCCCGCCCCCCCCCCCCCCCGCCGGCCAGATAAATTTTCTATACAACATCAATGCAATAGTCTCTCTAAAATATTATCTAAACTGATTACATCAAACGGCAGTGCGACTAGATGATTGCAAAAGGTCTAACAACAATAAAATTTAATCAAAAGCAATTTATGAAGATTAGTGTAACATGAACACAAAAGGATCCTATATTGGAAATGGAACAATGCTTTTGATGTTTAGGTTCGAACCCAGGAAATAACTTTAAACTAGAAACGGTTTGTTAAATGTAGGTTTACATATACTATAATACTAGAAAAAAAATCTTTAGAAATCAGAATGTGTACATTAAATTTGTCAATATGAATATTTTTTGCAAATCTAACATACTTCAATGATACCTTGACAATGCCATAAAAACCAGATCGAATATATTTTAAGTGTTTCAACTTAGTGTAATTCATAGTTGCGAAGTTCAATATCGCGATGTACCTACGTTACAGCGAAAGTTTACTATTGCGACGGACGTTGTTGCGACAGTTCATTATCGCGATGTACGTTAAAGCGAAAGTTTACTACTCCGACAGACGTTGTCGCGAATTTTGGTTGCTACTAAAGTGGGTTAGGTTAGGTTAGGGCGGTGAAGTGCCGGGACCACTGGTCTTTTTCTTTTTAGTATAGAACTTTCGCGACAACATCTGTCGCAGTAGTAAACTTTCGCTGTAACATACATCGCGATAATGAACTTTCGCAACAACGTCCGTCGCAATAGTAAACTTTCGCTGTAATGTACATCGCGATATTGAACTTTCGCAACAACGTCCGTCGCAATAGTAAACTTTCGCTGTAACGTACATCGCGATATTGAACTTCGCCACTATGAATTACACTCGTTTCAACTTTCGTATAATTTTGTGATACACTTAATGTGATAATACAATAAAATTGTATTTAATTAGAAGATTATAATATTGTATAACACTGAGGTAGTGAATTTTTGCTAGAAAATTTACTTCCACGACAGAATCTATACATATAATAAAATCGTAACGAGGTGAAAACTGTACATTGGTTATTTTTCCAAAAATGTATTGCTATGTGTTTTAGGAACGATACCGATGCCAAAAATGTGATTTTTAGATTTTTGTCTGTTTGTCTGCTTTTATTATCGATGTCCGAGCATCATTTGAAAACCGCTGAACAGATTCAGCTGAAATTTTGCATGAACTATACATTGATTATTTTTCAAAAAATTATTGCCCAGTGTTCTAGGAACGATATCAAAGCCAAAAATGTGATTCTTAGAATTTTGGTCTGATTGTTTGCTTTTATAATCGATGTCCAAGCATCACTTGAAAACCGCTGAACAGTGGGCCTACCGCCCAAGTGTCGTCGATATCACAGCCGTCGAAATGTTGCGCTGGTCAAGGTCGACGGCCATTGTGTACCGCCCCATTGATAATCGATGCCGGCGCGGCGTAAGAATGAATGAAACGCTGTTTTTGACAGTTAAATAGCTGCCGCCTAAAAAAATTCAAATCGACCGCGTCTCATGAGCTGTCGTTTTGAATATTATTTTCTTTTCCGACGGTTGATTACGATGCCGATTGCACCTAACACTGGGCTACTCTAGCTTTTATGGGTGCGACTGCCGACGAGTGGGTTCTGCCGTCCTATTGCACCTAACACTGGGCTACTATGGCTTTTATGGGGGCGACTGCCGACGAGTGGGTTCTGCCGTCCTATTGCACCTAACACTGGGCCTACTATGGCTTTTATGGGGGCGACTGCCGACGAGTGGGTTCTGCCCTCCTATTGCACCTAACACTGGGCTACTATGGCTTTTATGGGGGGCGGGGTGGATCCGACCTGCGATAAGTGCGTCTGGTCGGAGACACCCTATTCTCGGCACCTAGTCCGGTGCAGAGTCTGGCGTAGGCCTTGGGGGAGAGCGCAAGTCGTGAGGATCCTCAGGGCAAGGTTAGAGAGTTATCCTTCTCGAGGTTGCCGCCTGTTATTGGTCTGATTCCCTAAGAAACAGACGTAACAAAAACCTCTAACCGGGCCACCTCCCACCCCTCCCATATCCCATCCTCATCCTCATCCCAGCCCGCGCCTGTGCATCGGACGTGACGCGAGAGAGCTCGTAGGGCGTCCGCGGCACAGGGGCGCGGCATCCCTCCCCACCCATCCCATCCCCAACCCAAACCCGGCAATCCCGGAAACGTCAAAAATGAGCGCAAATGACAAGATTAAACTACCCCAGGAGGGTACCGGCAATGCCGGAGAATCCCTCCCTGTGTCACCTAGTGATGCAGGCAGCCCCTCGTATTCTGGGGGGGGCACATTAGCGCACACCCAATCCCAAGAAAGCATTGCCAAGATCCCCAGCCGACACGAAAGATCCATTTCGGAATCTCTCGGAGACGGCCTCACTAGCATGAGTATCGGGGAAACAAGTTCCAAGCAGGCTGACGGCGCGTGGATCACCAAATCCAAAAAGAGGAGGGAAAGAACGCGCCGGCAGCAAGAGAGGACCAGCCAAACCAAATCCGGTGCGTCAACCAGCAGGGAGACTGCCACACCGAGAGGAGAGGTAACCAGGTCAAGAGCCACTAAGATGAAAAGGCATGGCACAGACCCTGAGGAGCGAACGCAGCAGCGTCCACCGAAGCGTCCGAAGCCACAACCCACCCCACGTAACGAGGGACCACGACGACCCAACGCGGGCCAAAGTGATCTCTCGATTATCATCCACCGGGGAGATGGCGCGGCGATGGACGATGCTACGGCCGCTGAAATTAGAATTAGACTAGTTCATAAGATTGAGGAAGCTGCTCTAGACGGGGTAAGCGGCAAGAGCCTCTCATTCGCGGCATCGGGACTGGTAGCCGAGGGATACTTCCTCGTGAGCCCGAACACCGAGGAGGCGATGACTTGGCTGCTTGGCTGCGACTTCGGTGAGTGGAACGGCGTCCCATTAAAGCCTAGAAAGCTGGATATCCATAGGCTATCCATCTGGCTCCCTGGCAGCACTGGAGGTCGACGCATTGACCCGCTGGAACTCATCAGGATCCAGAACAACTACAGGAAGGAACTGAAGCTGTCGGAGTGGACTCTCATCCGCAAGGAGATACTGCCACTGGGAGTACGACTTGTGGTGGGAGTCCCTGAAGAAACAGCAAAAGCCCACGTGTGGCTGAATTACCAAGCCACACAGGTGTATGCCCGGGTCCTGGGAAAAGGACCAACCCAAGTTCCTGACAAGTGCACATGCCCATGCCCAGTCCATCCCACCAACCCTCACACAAAGGCACAGGGAGAAGAACCTGTAGAACGCGGCAGTAACGCTCAGTCCGCAACCCCGCAGAGGGGAGCCACTGACGAAGGCAGACCGTACCTACAGCGCTCGATCCCAAACAGCACACAACAGGCGCCAGACACACACAGCTCTGGGCCTGAAGGAGGGGAAAACGGAGCGCGGACGAAAGCCCCAAAGGGGGTGACGACCGCAAACCAAACTCCCCACCAACAGACACGCCCAGAGCAAAACACGACACATCCCCTCCCTACGACACGGAGCGATCGGACTCCCCCACCAAGCGTTGCATTACTGCAACCGTCTTGGCTGGGCAAGAGTCCACCGACGTGACGAAGTAAAGGGAGGGAGCACTAACGCTCACAGACACACAAACACAATAACACCATACATGTACAGACACAATAACACACCACAAACACACACACAAAAAATAAGAATAGTTCAAGTAAATCTACACCACTGCCGCGATGCTATGATCGAGTTTTGCAGACACGTGGTGGATGAGAAAATAGACATCGCTCTACTGCATGAGCCATACGTCGCAAAAGGACGTGTGTCAGGGCTCAGCTCCCTGGGAGGAGAAATCATCTACCACGAAATGGGTGAGTCAACTCCTAGGGCATGCATATATGCCAGCAGTAGGGTAAGATCTCTAGGTATAATAAAGGCAGATTGTTACAGTGACCTTGCTAGTGCCACAGCGACAATACATAGAACACAGGCAACAAAGAGAGGGTGCTTTTAGTCTCCGCATATCTACCCAGTGAGGCAGAATTCAAACCACCATCACAAGAAATGGAAGACATAATAAGAAAATACCAAGGTAAGAACATTCCGATTATTCTAGGTTGTGATGCCAATGCCCACCATGTGGTATGGGGCAGCACAGACTGCAATACTAAAGGTGACTTACTATTAGATTTTATAAGCGCAACAGGTTTCGACATAATAAACGAAGGCAACACGCCAACGTTCGTTACCAAAACCAGAAGAGAAGTACTGGATATCACAATCGCCACAGACAGGATAAGCCGGTACATAACAGACTGGAAAGTAGACGAAAGCGACTCGAAATCGGACCACAGACGAATAACTTTTAGTCTGGGAACCAAAATTGAGAAAACCTTAGTTAGGAATGCGAGGAAAACTGACTGGTCCACATATGAACTTCACATAAAAAAGTGGAGCCCAGGCAACCAAACCTCGATAAAAGACAGCAGAGAGATAGAAAAAGAGGCCAACAGACTGGATGAAGCTCTAAGAGAAGCATACCATAAGGCATGCCCACTCAAAGAGATCAAATCAGGTAAAGGACAGCCCTGGTGGACAAGGGCACTAGAGAAGAAAAGAAAAATGACCAGACGTGCTCTCAGAAAGGCCCAAAAAAAGGGCGATGAGGAAAGCTGGCTCATATACAAGAGAGAAAGAAACATATTTAAGAAAGAATGCAGAAGGGAGAACAGAAATAGCTGGAAAGCTTTCTGCGACGGAGTAGAGAAATACCCCGACGCAGCGCGTCTAGTAAAAATGTTCTCAAAAACCAATACCTGCAAACTAGGAAGTATCAAGAATGGAGACGAACTAATAACCGACCCGGAAAAGATCTTAGAAGTGATGCTGGAAACACACTTTCCAGAATGTGAAGAACACACAGGTGATGAAACGCCAGCTGATACGAATCCCACAGTGGAGACGATGGAAAAGGCACTAATCACAAAAGAGCACATAATGTGGAGTGTTCGGTCATTCCAGCCCTATAAAGCCGCTGGACCGGACGAGATCTTCCCAAAAATGCTGCAAATAGCCATCAAGTACATAAGTGACGATCTTCTGGCTCTATACAATAGCAGCATCAGAATGAAATACATCCCAAAGAAATGGAGAGAAGTAAGAGCGGTCTTCATACCTAAACCTGGAAAGGCTACGTACCAAGAGGCAAAAGCCTTCAGATGTATCAGTCTTTCCTCATTCTTACTTAAGACATTAGAGAAAATATTAGACAGAATAATAAGAGAACAAATAGTCAAAAGCGGATCTCCACTTCACCATAACCAACACGCGTATATGGAAGGCAAGTCAACTGAGACTGCACTCCACAACCTGGTAAACAAAGTGCAAAGATCCATAAGCAACAAAGAATATGCACTGGGTTGCTTCTTCGATGTCGAGGGTGCCTTTGACAAGGCAACTCCGGCCTCAATAGAGGATACCCTAAACCGCGAAGACATAGATAAAGACATATCAGAATGGGTGAAAAACATGCTAAAACACCGATTGATACAAGCAGAGATAGCCGGAACAAGGCGCACGGTGATAGCTAGGAGAGGCTTCCCTCAAGGTGGATGTCTATCGCCACTACTGTGGTGCCTGCTAATAGATGAGCTAGTCAACAAGATAAACAGGATGCACATATATACACAGGTATATTCTGATGACGGTGTGCTCCTAATCACAGGCAAAGTCCTCAGTGTCATATGCAATATCATGAACAGAGGTTTGAAAGAAGCACTAGGGTGGTGCAGGAGCAAAGGCCTTAACCTCAACCCTGACAAAACCAAACTAGTTCTTTTCACCAACAAAAGGAAAATTGGAAGTGCTGGACCAGTAGGACTTGATAATCATGACTTGGAAGTAGTGAAAGAAGTCAAGTATCTGGGAGTCACACTGGACAGCAAGCTGACCTTCAAGACTCATATAAGCAACACATGCTCAAAGGCGAAAATGGCCATGATGCAATGCAAAAGTGCAATAGGAAGAAGCTGGGGAATAAAGCCAGCCACAGTACTCTGGATCTATAAGGCAATCATCATGCCGAGAATCCTACATGGTGCCCTAGTATGGTGGCATAAAGCCAACATAGGAAGGAATAAACAAGAATTAGACAAAGTCCAAAGACTGGCGGCCCTAATGACCACCGGCGCGATGAGGACTACACCCACGGCCGCGCTTGAGATCATACTGGGCCTGAACCCCCTAGATTTGGAAACGAAAAAGAGAGCGATTGAACAATGTTTCAAACTGAAAAGTACTGGCCTATGGACTGGCAACACATTTGATGAGGGCCATGCCATGATCAGTCAAGACTACGAAGAAAAACTATCAATGATCCTTTCAAACAATGATCTGATAAAGAAAGAAAGGACCTTTGATAAGAAGTACAGAATACATATAGGACCGAGAGACGACTGGCAGATGAACACCAATGGCACCATCTGCTACACAGACGGCTCCAGAAAGGAAACAACCAAGCTCTCTGGTTCCGGAGTACACATCAAGTCCTCAGACGGCACAGAGAAAAATAGGTCAATACCCCTAGGAAAGTTTGCAAGTGTCTTCCAAGCAGAAATCTTCGCTATCATGGAATGCGCAGAAATGGCGGGCCACCTAAACAACATGGGAAAGGTCACCATCTACAGCGATAGCCAGGCAGCGCTGAAGGCACTTGGCAAAGTAGAGACAACATCAGCTGTTGTCAAAGAGTGCAAAAAGTCATTGGAAAAGTTGTCCAGAACAGCTGACGTGACGATTGCCTGGGTACCCGGACACGAGGGTAACACGGGCAACGAAATAGCAGATGAACTGGCCAGGAAAGGAGCTGATGAAAACCAGGTCGGCCCGGAGCCCCGGCTACCAATCCCCCACAAAATAACCAAGGGAGTCATCAGCCGAAGCATTGAAGCAGAGACCAACCGGAGATGGAAATCATCGACAGGCATGAGACAGTCGAAGATATTCATAAAGGGCCTAGACAAAAAAAGGACGAGCCAACTAATAAAACTCTCAAGAGTAAGCATGAGGCTCGTCATAGAAGTGTTAACAGGACACAGCCGACTGAACAGGCACCTGACACTGATAGGTGTGAAAACCGACCCCAGATGCCCAGAGTGCATGGACGGTGACGAGACCAGTTTCCACCTGCTCGCCGAATGCCCCATGTACTCACTGATAAGATGGGAGACAATGGGGTTGGATACATTGGACACAGAAGACTTGGAGGATCTGAAGGTGGACCAGATCGTAAGATTTTGTAAGGACACAGGTAGGTTCGACGGAACGCCGTGATTTCTGGGTAACCACATCCTTCCCAAAAGGAAGGAACAGGGGAAATGGGTGAAATGACCCACTATGGAAGGGTTGATCACCCGCCAGGTCATCGGCGTCCCCGTTGGAAATAATAATAATAAAAAAAATGGCTTTTATGGGGGCGACTGGGTTCTGCCCTCCTATTGTACCTAACACTGGGTTACTATGACTTTTATGGGGGCTACTGCCGACGAGTGGATTATGCCCTCCTATTGTACCTAACACTGGGCTACTATGGCTTTTATGGGGGCGACTGGGTTCTGCCCTTCTATTGCACCTAACACTGGGCTACTATGGCTTTTATGGGGGCGACGGCCAACGATGGAATTTCGTCCTCCAACTCCTTCGTTTATTCCTTCCTTCTGAAACATACGAAAACAACAAACAACACAGCATAAACGTTTAAGTAGGTAAGGTAAAGATTAAAGAGTGTTTTAATTAGTCGCAGGTACAATAGGAGGGCAGAACCCAGTCGCCCCCATAAAAGCCATAGTAGCCCAGTGTTAGGTACAATAGGAGGGCAGAACCCAGTCGCCCCCATAAAAGCCATACCTAGTAGCCCAGTGTTAGGTATAATAGGAGGGCAGAACCCAGTCGCCCCCATAAAAGCCATAGTAGCCCAGTGTTAGGTGCAATAGGAGGGCAGAACCCAGTCGCCCCCATAAAAGCCATAGTAGCCCAGTGTTAGGTGCAATTGGACGGCAGAATCCACTCGTCGGCAGTCGCACCCATAAAAGCCATAGTAGCCCAGTTTTAGGTGCAATCGGCATCGTAATCAACCGTCGGAAAAGAAAATAATATTCAAAACGACAGCTTATTGTGTGAAGTGTCATTTCATTACGGCACCTCATGAGGTGCCGTAATGAAATGACACTTCAAAGCGACGCCGTAGATTTGAATTTTTTTAGGCGGCAGCTATTTAACTGTCAAAAACAGCGTTTAATTCATTCTTACGCCGCGCCGGCATCGATTATCAATGGGGCGGTACAAAATGGCCGTCGACCTTGACCAGCGCAACATTTCGACGGCTGTGATATCGACGACACTTGGGCGGTAGGCCCACAGATTCAGCTGAAATTTTGCATGAACATTCTTCTAGGGTATGGTCATAAACTGCGCTATATATCATCACACTTTTATAAGTGTGATAGGAGCAGCAGGGTAAACTTCCAACCCATGGCGGGTAAAAATAAGACCAAATCTATTATTGATAATTTCTTTGTTATTACAAAACAGATCATCACGAAATTCTGAAGTTCAATTGAACTCGAACAAGGTCAATGTTCGGACTATGAATCAACCACGTTAAAAATATGAAATATTGAAACTACAGAGTTACCTACGTGTAAAAGATAATATAATTGATTAGAGACTCAACCTTTGTTAATAATTATCGTATCACATATTATATTAGGGAACCGGGTAGAATTAATTTCGATGTTACTTAAATACCTTTATTTCTTCAATAGGTTAACTAATACATGTTGGGTTCGATACTGCAGAAGTAAACATACCTTGATCTATTCCGAATTTAACGCGGACGAAGTCGCGGGCAACAGCTAGTATATAATATACCTAAATATTACATCCACAGAAGATTCTGCTATTGTCTTAATTAAGCTGAGCGAAGCAAAGCTCTTATACGTGGCTAAGCCGTTTGGTCGAGACTGTACTCCTCCGGAACCACAATACCGATCTTGACCAATTTTGCCATGGTGATAGTGTAGACACCGCTGAGTGTTTAGAGGGGTACTGTTCAAATACAATGTACCATTGAGGAATAATCATCGAAAAATTGTTTCACGAGAGAGCGGCCTTAGCTATGCGCGCGACCGTAGTAAGATGCCTTATTTTTTCAAGTAAGAGTCCTGCTCGCTCAGCTCAATTTATTTCAGTCGCACCCTGCACTGAATTCCTAGCTTATTTCTATTTAGATCCATGGAGGTTATGTCGTCATGTTCTTCCCGACAAAATAAGCGTTAGTGTTGCAACTTTATAAAAAATTTGAATCAAAGCTATTTTTGTGCCCATTGGATCCTGAGGAATGAAGAACTTTTCTTATAAGACGAAACCGCTGTCAAATTGCCTAAATGGATTATTTCCGACTAATATATTTTATGGGAATAGATATTATAAATGTGGTATTGCAGATTAGTGACAAATCTAAACTTAGGTCACATTCAGCGATGCTGGCACAAAGTTCGAACAAAACATAATTTATATTTTTTTTGATAAACTGCAATTCCAGATTTAATCCATCCTATTTGAAAAGCACTCTGATATATGAAGATGAATACCTAGTTGTATTTGCACGTTCACCTAACTTGATATCATTATTAGTTATAAAAAGCTTGAAAATTGAGGTTTCTTAGATTGTTCACGATGTTAACTTTTCTTCAACGTATCAATGTAAAATTTAATTAAATTACACTTTATTTTAAGGGTATGTGATTAAAGTATTGTAAGAGAAATATTGGTACAGTCTACAGTAAAATATCAATTTACGGTTATTATGTACTGCTGCGTGTTAAAAAGAAACAACATATACCATTTTGTCGTTTGCTTACATTTTATGCCAAGTTTCAACTTTAAGTATGCTTACTTGAAGTTGAAACTTGGCATAAAATGTAAGCAAACGACAAAATTGCAATTGAAAATATGTATAGGCTTTAACGACAGCTGACCAGCAGGCAGTGTTCCTAGCTATATCTAATTGAACAGTTAATGGTATAAATAAGTAAGACATACTTTTATTTTCGTATACAATGTATTATTATTATATTTGAAATAATACAAGCCTGTGCGGCTGTGATGTGGATGCTTTAACTCGGTTCAATAAACATGCGTGGTAGAATTTAACACTTCAATCAAATTTTCTTACCAGAATTTCTTTCAACAGAACTTTATTTTGGAATATTTTATACTATTCTGTACTAATGCCACTTTTTTACCATATTCTTTATATCTTTGTATTCAGTGTTCAATAGGCAAAGTGCGACCAGACGGCGAATAATAAGAAGTAAATGGTACCAACATGACGAAGGCACCGATTTTCAAAAATCAATCAATATTGTAGCTGGTACTGATTGTACGAATACGACAAAAGTATCCATTGTGTATACAAAATTAGGATCAGTTCGGTGTCAAATATGAACTGCGTGTGTTATTATATATGTGAAAAACTGTTTATTATGTTGTATAAATAGCACAGTAATTAAAATACAAGAAAATTATGTTAAAAGCTTAAAGGTTCTGGTAATGAATTCCCAGACTCATTGAAAGATGCCAAGTATAACGGGATTCAATTCGGGGCTGCCTAATTATAAAGGATTCTGCCTTTATATTACTTATAATTCTACAAAAAAACCTCTAGAAATACAACAGTAATGTCTTCTATTAAGTAGGGTAGAATAAAAAGCAATGGTACAGTTCCAAATCCAGAAATATATAGTAGGCACCAGTATACCAGGTCCATAGTCTGGTCTCAATGTCTTTAGTTAAGTTTATCCTGCAATTAAAAACTATAAAATTAACTTTTAAGTAAAGTGCAAACGCTAGTCGTAATATTTAAACATGCGTATTGTAAATATGTTACCTTTATTACTCAGCCTACATAATACAATTTAAATTTCATTTATTCATTTAGATTCTCAACCCTGATAATATTTAAATAGATATAAATTAGATTAAATTATGTCAAATTCTTGGCAACAAACCTTGGGAAAACTTATCTAAAAAATTCTGAACTTATATTTTTGATTGATGGAATTCACGAAACATTTTGAAATAGCTTTATCAAATTATTTTTCTACTGCTATGATCAGATATATATTACACGGAAGTGAGTCTAAAGCATAAAACTATATTTATCTCAAAATAAAAGTTGAATACATAGATATATATGATTCTTTTTTTTGTTTCCTCGTTTCTTTCAAGTATATATAGGTATAAGTATTATGTTCTAGAAAATTATAAACACCTCTAAGAAAAATATACCATTTAAGCCACGTGAAGCTTAACGGTTACTGTATCATCAAGGCTTTTCAAACCACCAAACATATCACAATTTCCTAATCCTAACACAGAAAAAATCTCCACTGAAACGGGAATGAAGTACTGAAAATGAAACACAGCGTTAACTCGTTATTTTTTCCTTAAATTATGTGTGTTATTATTTTTAAAATGAATTCGATTCATTGACGTGAATTTACAGAAAAAAGTCCTTGGACTAAGTACCTATGTATTTTTAGGCCTAATTCGTATTTTTACAACTAAAAATAGTCTTACAATAACTTTACAGAACAATTTAATGTTACCATTCTACCGTAGTATTTGAAGACACTGCAGCATGGACTACTAAATTGAATGATACAAGAGAGTCATGCATTAAAATAGTTCAACCATTAAGCCCTGGCAAAATGGTTAGATGTGCACACGCTTCCTCAGTTCTCATGCAAATGGGCATAAAATTTACTGCCATAATTTGTGCACATCTACTGGCGTTATCGTACCCTGACTCACAATTAAAACTTATTACGAGAGAGGTAACGAACCCATATACCATTTTTACTGGTACTAGTTTAAAAGTCTTTATTAAGCCTCTTAATCGAGAACGCGCCGTTTATTTTTTTTTCACGGAATGGTTATATAATTTTCACGTGTTAACCTATTTTGTAGTGTTTTTTCTGTTACTTACGCAATTGAATTTATATTTGAAACTAGTGAGGATTTGAGTGTGTAAATTATGATAGAATCTTACTGATATAAGGTATGTCGTTTTGTAGATCTTACTTTTTAGAAATGGATATGTTTAATACACTTAGAAACTGATGGCTTTAATTTCTAAGATTTGCTTACCGAACATTTTAGATGGCAAGGTGTTTCACGTACGCGACGTACTATGATTACAAAAATTTAATGAAAGTAGTATGATGGGATTAAAAAGTTTTATGATAGTGCTGCTGATGTGTTCAGCGAAGGTTCCGTGGTCAGATCACGTCGGGGTCACCACTGTGGACGAACGAAGTGTGATGCTCCTCCAACACAAAGGGAGGATCCTCCAATCAGGCAAGGTGATCGCGTCTGGCGGGCCGCGGCCCAACGGTTGTCGTTGGGATTTTGTATATATGTTGTAATATTGTATAAACAATAACGTCACCGCTTGCACGACTGAACACTGCTTCCCAAGATACAGGCTATCAGGCTATTTACCTAGTTTGGGATATCAGCGTCAGTACATATCCTGAATTTTAACAAATAATTGTGTTCACGTTTAAGACCAATATATGTAATTTTTGTGAAAATAAACGATTTTTATTTTATTTTTATTGTTATACCAGCTCGCGAACTTTACTTTCGTGATTCAGGATTGGTAGTGACGTAGTAGTATCTAAGTAGTCCAACTTGTGGTCGCTAGATGGCGCTGGGTATATGTGGTATCGCCACACTATTATTTTCTTACCTGTGATAGAAATTAAGATGGGATTAATTTTTAATAAGTATCACAATTGTTATTAAAAATAGAATTTTCATAGCTGAAATTTTAAATTAATCAAACTATTTTTTATGTCACAACCTTTTTTTTTTTTTTTCTTGCGGAAAT